>CM055279.1:58258684-58734324 GCA_029237695.1 Conchocele bisecta | reverse complement strand
ACGTTGTGCAACACGTTTGAGTGAACCTGTAGCCGATTTCACAAAAATTGCTAAGCACACTTTGAGGGAGAAATTTTAAATTTAAGGATAAATTTATTAATTTTCATTATACTGAATTTATTACATTTTGGCTGTGATAATGCAATATATTCAGTATAGTAATTCTGCATAATTATATGTTTAATCATTAAATACATTCAGTCGTTAGTTATATATGGAATAATGCATTTCGGGAAAAATAAAGATTACTCCCTCAAAGTATACGTAGTTAGATAAGTATGCATAGCAATGTTGTTGAAATCCACTACTGTAGCCGATTTCACCAACATTGCAAAGTATACTTTTCTAACAAAGTATACTTTGAGGGAGAAATCATTTATTTTTCCCAAAATGCATTATTTCATATATAACTATCGAATGCATATATTTGATGATTAAAAGTATGCAGAATTATTATACTGAATTTATTACATTATCACAGCCAAAATGGCTGTGATAATGTAATAAATTCAGTATAATAAAAATTAATAAATTTATCCTTAAATTTAAAATTTCTCCCTCAAAGTATACTTTGCTAGATAAGTATGCTTTGCAATTTTGATGAAATCGGCTACAGTTATAATAAGTATCGTACTTACTCGAGTTGATCTTCTCTGTGCACGTGTGATGAGACTGGTGAGATTTCACTTGGGAAATTGTGAGCGTGTAGGTTAAGACCATCTTGCGTATTAGCACAGTGTGCCAGGGTCTGCACTGTTCGCCATACAGTCAATGTAACAACTGTCGTGCTTCTAACGTGCAATACAGATCGTGATCAGGTCGCAAACCACACTGGTCGCAAAGCTCATTAACTCAATCTCTCCACAATCAATTGCATAGTGTGCCATACATTTATCTCGGGAAGATAGAATACAAGTTTTCCTTAATAGGCAACGGATTTTGATGAAATATGGTGCAGCAAACGCATCTTCATGAGCTAGATGTGGCTGTCCCGGGAGTTCGGCACATACTTATACTTATGTCGTTTTCGCGATGAATCGATTTCCGCGTTAGTAGACACGGAAATCGATTCTTCATTAAAACGACAGAAGTTTGAGCCAAAGTACCGAGATCACCAAATGCAGCTTGACAAGGCGCGTTTGATGCGCCATACGTCATCAAAATCCATTACATAATAAGGACAAAACAAAAGAATACATACTTTCTGAAAGTTTCAGTACTTGTTGTTGTTGTTGTTGTTGTTGTTGTAACCACGTGATCATACACATTGGTGTACGACATGTGAAATCATAAGGCTTACCTATCCAGTCGAGGACAATCATTTCTAGTTCTGTGCACGCTGGGCTGGCGGCCTACAACACCACGGAGCACAGGTTCACCGACACTGGGGTGGCGGGGTGGTCAATGGTAGGGCAAATGACGGGTGGGTGGTCCCTCCTTGTGGTAACAGCATTGGTATACAGAACAGTCACTCCAGCAGGTTTATATAAAACAGTAGTGCCCTCTGTTCCGAACATATCAGTTGAACTTAGTACATAAGCTACTCTTACTTATAACGGGGGGTCAATGCACACTTAAACTACAATAATAATAGCCGTGATGCCTTTGCAGCCTGAGAATAATGGTCACTCGATCCCAAGTATAATGACGGCAGCACCAGTACGACTCGCGTAGGACTAATACTTCAGTCAATGGCGCATTTTGGTGGACAACATAGTAGAGAAAATAAACCTTAAACTTTTTAATTTGCATTTAGAATTAAATCAAGAACATCCATGATGCCTGCCACCATGGCTATATTTTATCAAGTGAGTTTCCTATGAATAAATAGAGGAAATATGTTGTTTTCAGTGTAAGATCGAATTGTTTTTCATCGAGTGAACGCCGACAGTAGTATAACCAGTATTTTATAACGTTTGGTGGTCACGAGATGAAAAATAATTCAATCTTACACTGAAAACAACATATTTTATGTTTATTTCATGACGTTTACGTTCTTTGCTGATTTACTATTTACGTCAGCACCCGCATCGTACGTGTGGGGTGCTCCATTCCTCAGCATGACCAATTTACTAAAATCACCTGTTGCACAACAAATAATTCCACATTTTATAATTTATTTTGCTAATATTCGTCTCATAATATTAAAATATAATAGATAAAATACAGTTTACACAAATAATTAAACAATAAAGTAATACGATTAACAATAATACACAATTTATTAATAGATTTGCCATTTGGCCATTTGGTGCAATAATAATAACAGAGCACAGAAATAAATGGCCGCCACTGTGATTCATTCCGTGTCGATCTGGATTTAAAATAACTGATGAGAGTAACACGATTATCAACAGGAATCTACTCACTATCACTGCACTGCACCAAATTTGATCGTTTGTAAGGCAATTCAAGGAGCTGACCAGAAGATCAAGAAGAGAACATTTACTATGAAAATATGTTTCTTAATAATGGACTTGACAGAGCATAATAACAGGTACATATTTTAAATACGAGCCCGACTCTGGAATTGCCTCTTGTCGCTATCACGTGCCGTTGTCGCTCTGCCATCAATTATCACCGATTTGTAGTTCGTCTTAAAATGATATTTTCACAGTTCAAAGCCGTATTTTTCACAGTTTCAAACAGTATAATATCAAGTGATATTTCACTAATAAATCTCGGTAATTCACCGTTAATCATAAAATAAAATGCTCTTATTACATTAATAATATAAATGCATTACTAATTGTCTTTTCAAATCGCCTCCGCTTTTCTGTCACAAACACAGGTTGAAGTAATGGACCAAGGTATATTACAAAATATATTCTAGTACCTAAACTATCCGTAAGTGAAAAGAAATAAGTTAAAGTTGTGTTTTTAATCGCTGTTGTAACACATTAAAAGGTGTTTGTAATGGGCCATTTAATGGGCCATATCCAATGTTACCCCTCCTGTGTAAACTGTCGATAGAGGCATGTATTACGTTTATTTAGTTAATTTATTTGTCTGATGCTTACGAATTTTCGAGATTCATGAATGGTAGTTGATGAGCTTTTGTGTTAACGCGGTCATAGTACATGTATATTCGTACATATTACATTTATAAAGAAAAATATATAATCTTCAAGCATGCTAACATGGCCGTGTCGCATGGAAGCATTGCCATTCTTCCAGAAAACTATCCAGTATTGTCATGCAACGCCTTGTTAGTAGTTGGCCACCCACATTAGCCTGAAATAATGGAATCAGTTCAGCTAAGATGTGTTTCTTTTTTTAAAACTAAGAAATGATGGTTTAAATCACCGTGATATAACCGGAGATACATGTAACCGAAACGCACGTACACGTATACATGCACATATATACGCACGTACATGGACGCTATATCCCATCTTGGCTATCGGCGGGCGGGGGGATAATGATGCAATGCTGCCACTTACCCAGGAGAATCCCTGGCAGCCGATGGCGTCCGAGAGCATGTCGCCCAGGATGGACGGGTAGGCGTTACCAGCCGGGAAGTAGGCGTGGAACTGCGGGTGCTGCCAGTGGGTGATCTGAAAGTCGACCCGCACGTCGTCAACGTCATCGCGTACAATATACATGTACAAGGTTTGTTTAATAATATAACATTCGATTGCGTAAAACATGCGCCGGAAAGCAGAGTCTGACGTGGAACTTATGATGCTGCCAGTGGGTAATCTGAAACACGACACGCCCCGTCGTCAACGTCACCGTGTACAATATCCACGTACATGGTTTGTTTAATAATATATCGTGGGATTGTGTAAAACATGGGAGGGGAAGTGGGCATGGACATGCGGGTGATGCCAGTGGGTGATCTGAAACACGACCCGCCCCGTCGTCAACGTCACCGTGTGCAATATTCACGTACCGGTACATGATTTGTTTAATAATATATCGTGGGATTGTGTAAAACATGGGAGGGGAAGTGGGCGTGGACGTGGGATTGTGTAAAACATGGGAGGGGAAGTGGGCGTGGACGTGGGATTGTGTAAAACATGGGAGGGGAAGTGGGCGTGGAAATGCGGGTGCTGCCAGTGGGTGATCTGAAACACGACCCGCCCCGTTGTCATCGTCACCGTGTACAATATCCACGTACATGGTTTGTTTAATAATATATCGTGGGATTGTGTAAAACATGGGAGTGGAAGTGGGCGTGGACATGCGGGTGCTGCCAGTGGGTGATCTGAAACACGACCAGCCACGTCGTTAACGTCACCGTGTACAATATCCACGTACATGGTTTGTTTCATAATATATCGTGTGATCGTGTAAAATATGGGAGGGGACGTGGTCGTGGACATTCGGGTGCTGCCAGTGGGTGACCTGAAACACGACCCTCCCCGTCGTCAACGTCACCGTGTACAATATCCACGTACATGGTTTGTTTAATAATATATCGTGGGATTGTGTAACACATGGGAGGGGAAGTTGGCGTGGACGTGGGATTGTGTAAAACATGGGAGGGGAAGTGGGCGTGGACATGCGAGTGCTGCCAGTGGGTGATCTGAAACACGACCAGCCACGTCGTCAACGTCACCGTGTACAATATCCACGTACATGGTTTGCTTAATAATATATCGTGGGATTGTGTAAAACATGGGAGGGGACGTGGGCGTGGACGTGGGATTGTGTAAAACATGGGAGGGGAAGTGGGCGTGGGTATGCGGGTGCTGCCAGTGGGTGATCTGAAACACGACTCGCCCCGTCGTCATCGTCACCGTGTACAATATCCACGTACATGGTATGTTTAATAATATATCGTGGGATTGTGTAAAACATGGGAGGGGAAGTTGGCGTGGACATGCGGGTGCTGCCATTGGGTGATCTGAAATACGACCCGCCCCGTCGTCAACGTCACCGTGTACAATATCCACGTACATGGTTTGTTTAATAATATATCGTGGGATTGTGTAAAATATGGGAGGGGAAGTGGGCGTGGACATGCGGGTGCTGCCAGTGGGTGATCTGAAACACGACCCGCCACGTCGTTAACGTCACCGTGTTCAATATCCACGTACATGGTTTGTTTAATAATATATCGTGAGATTGTGTAACACATGGGAGGGGAAGTTGGCGTGGACGTGGGATTGTGTACAATATGGGAGGGGAAGTGGACGTGGACATGCGAGTGCTGCCAGTGGGTGATCTGAAACACGACCAACCACGTCGTCAACGTCACCGTGTACAATTTCCACGTACATGGTTTGTTTAATAATATATCGTGGGATTGTGTAAAACATTGGAGGGGACGTGGGCGTGGACTGTGGTGATCTGAAACACGATCCACCCCGTCGTCAACATCACCGTGTACAATATCCACGTGCATGGTTTGTTTAATAATACATCGTGGGATTGTGTAAAACATGGGAGTGGAAGAGGGCGTGGACGTGGGAGTGTGTACAACATGGGAGGTGAAGTGGTCGTGGATATGCGGGTGCTGATAGTGGGTGATCTGAAACACGACCCGTCCCGTCGTAAACGTCACCGTGTACACTATACATGTACACGGTTCGATTAGCGACGGATAGTGTAAAACATGTTGTACGCTAAAACAAATATTCTGGTATCTTGTTCAGCTGCATGTATACATAGCGCCTGGCGATATTACAAGACATATACATATATTAGCATAGATATATACGCTTACTGGAATTTAATGAACGTGACAGTGGCATTACTGAGTTGATAAAGACACGCAGGGTAAACATTTGAGGTGATTTAAAGTGATGTGTTTGCTGTTATATACAATATTTTATATGAGTATTAAAAAAATATCTTTAGTCAACACATTACCAAAATTGCATTAGGTTTTGACCGATAGTTAATTAGTAATTGAATCACAATTGACGGTACCCCCCAATATCGCACAGTGAAATCCACTGTTTTGTCAGTATCTCGTATGCCCCCCTCGCGCATCTGTCACTGCCCTGATTCTCTTGTGCATGGAATTCATCAGTGCATTTATCCTTCTTATTGGGATATTGTTCCACTCTTCCAACAATGCAGTCCTTAGTTGGTCGAGATTAGAAGGGGTATTCCGACACCCCCTTATCCTCCTGTCAAGTTCGTCCCACAGATGTCCGATTGGGGACAAATCTGGACTGTACGCTGGCCAGTCGAGTGGGTTAATGTTATAGTCAGCGAGAAAGTCTTGACAAACTCTGGCTACATGGGGCCGGGCATTATCATGCTGGAAAATTAGTTGACGCTGTTGCACAAATGGAACAACAACCGGGCAGAGGAATTCATCCCTATATCCCGGCTACCACAATCAACGGTGACTTTACCCCGTGAGATATCCCTCCCCAGACCATAACCGAGCCACCCCCAAACCTATCCCTCTCAAGAACGCAAGCGTCGGCGAAGCGTTCCCCACGACGTCGGTATACACGACGTCGACCGTCCGGACGAAAAAGAGTGAACCGGGACTCATCTGTGAAAAAGACTTGTCTCCATTGCCTCATTGGAAATCGTCTGGGAGCATGTGCCACCAACCAAGCCATACGACGCGCACGACGTGCACGAGTGAGAGGCAGACCAACGTAGGGACGACGTGCTCGCAGACCAACCACGCGCAATCAATTTCTTACAGTTTTGGGGTGAATGTTGCGATTATGATTGCTTACCGTGTTAATAGCGGTTTCAGTGGCAGTAACGTGGCGATTACGTAGGTGGGCGAGACGAATAGCCCTGTCTTGACGTCGCGACGTTACGCGCGGACGTCCCGATCTCGGTCGGTCGGCAACCCTTCCGGTCTCTCTCAGACGACGGACAAGACGTTCTATGGTGGAAACATTCACACCGAACTGCATAGCAACCTGCTGTTGCGTTTGACCTTGCATTAGCAATGCAAAAGTCTGACCCCTCTGAATTTCCGTCAGACATACCATGATTGTGAGAGCTATAAATTCAGTGTAAATAGAGGAAAACGATGTGTATACCTCAAGCGTATCAAGTGGTATGACAAAATGTTTTGACAAACTTATCATCATGCTGCACGTGTTTTTGGCTTGTTATCACTTTCTCTATGTGGTACGGTGCATTACACGGTTGAGTAACTTTAGGCACAGGTTTGGGTGCACAGTGACCAAGATAGTCGCCTGACCGGTTTTCATAATGTTAGGCCAAGCATTTAAATAATTATTGCGTATATTGTTACCCTGCGTTTCTTTATCCTTTCAGTATATTTATGTGAATACCTATTCGTACATTCCAACTGTTTTGGCTATCCAGGAATAATATATATTTATCAGTCACGTACAGCTTGTTGTTTTCTGAAATCTCAATATCGTTCCACGTTTTGTAAACACGTGGAACGATAAGGAAATATATCATAATTTAACTGAATGTTATCGCTGACGTAGTCGATGAATTAGTGTCTAGTGAAAACAAGATCGTCATGTGTCTACATCCGCGGGAAATATGACTACTATACATGTATTTAGAAAATAATAACGATATTTATTTTTTTCAATAATAACAACTTTTATTTTGTTTTTGCTTTTTATTTTCAGGTCACCCATCGGGTGCTATATGTTCAGAAATTTGAGACAAATCTGTGACATGCCTTTACCAACTGGTTTTCTCGCATTTCATCCACATCTGAGACCCAGAAACTTTAATGTGCATAACTCTTGTCCATATTTTACGCTTGATTCGCTTTATTGTTTTTGTGTTGTTTTTTTTATAAATTACCATAATTATGTGAAATGTAAGAACATGTTCATTTAACCATGTGAGCAGAGCATCGTGAAATAATGACCTCGAGATTGTGTCCTACCACTAGGAAACTTGGTTCGCTACGAGCACTCGTTTGCTTACAGCTAAGAAACTCAGTTTGCTAAGCGCACTCGTCTGTTTATCGGACGGACCCAATCACATGTGCGTTATTTCACGATGATCACCTCACTTGTTGGATATGTACCTACCCCCGGCATGATTGTCTTCTCGACGTCGGCGAGGATGTCGGCGAACTTCTCGGCCCGTCTGGGCGCCGTGGCGGGCAGCAGGTCCCGCAGGTAGCCCGGGCTCACCTGTGCCGTCACCCGTCGTTGTCGCAACGTCTTCTTGTACTGCACGATGTGCCCAATCATCTCCACGCCCCGCCGCGCGAACTCGTCCGCGTCCATCACGACACGCCCTCGGCAATTGTCGCCGCACTCCGTGTCCATCCCGACACGCCCTCGGCAATTGTCGACGAGCTCAGCATCCATCACGATACGCGCTCGACAATCGGCTCTCTCGGCGTCCCTGATGATACGTGTGCGGCAATGGTCGCCGCGTTCCGCATCCATCTCGACACGCGTTCGGAAACCGGCTTCTCGCTTGGCGTCCATGGAGGCACGGGCTCCGCAATCAGCGTCCTTTATGACACGCGCTCCGCAATCAGCGTCCTTGTTAACACTCGATGCGCAATCAGCGTTCTGTATAACACGCTCTGAGAAATCAGCGTCACTTATAACACGCGATGCGCAATCAGCGTCCTTTATGACAAGCGCTCCGCAATCAGCGTTCTTTATAACACGTTCTGCACAATCTGTGTCTCGCTCGGCGTCAGTCGTGAAATGTTGGCGGTAACTGGCGTCTCGCTCGGCATTCTTTAAGCCACGCGAGTGGTAGCTGCCGTTTCGCTTGGCGTCTATAACGTTACGTTGGTGTTTTTTACAGTTTCGATCGGCGTCCATGATGGCACGTACACGGAAGTTGGCGTGAGGAATGGTGAGGTTTTACTATCTTTTAAAACAACACATCGTAGTGCCAACAAAAACGACGCTTCTAAATACTACATGTATTACTGGTTTTCACAATACACAGAGAAGTCACTTCTATGACAGCTAGAGGAAACACGCCGTTGTTATCGGAATGTGGCAATGAGATATGCAATTGTTTCCAAGGTGATATGTATGGTGGCATATATTTGCCATTGAGATGTCGAGATGTTGGCATTATTTATCGCAACTTTTCAACTTATATATCACGATAATTTGACATAAGGTGAAACTATGTCGACATGGTCAGATAACATATGTCGAGATAACGTTATAAGTTAACATAATGTGATAAGTTATCACAATGTGCCGACATAATAGGATATTTTATCTCAACATGTCGACGTAACGTTGTAAGCTAACACGACATGTCGACATAGTATAATAGTTTAACACAACTTGTCGACATAATCTGATATTTTATCTCAACATGTCGACATAATTTATCTCAACATGTCGACATAGTTTCATGTTATGTCGATATGTCGTGATATTTAAGTCGACATGTTCGATAAATGATGTCAGAACAGAGCAGAACATACCTTTATTTGATTAAGTACATCTCTGGCCATAATGTGCTGGCATAAGAGATAAAATACAGCATGTATGCAAAAATATGGCGTGAAGTACAATTGTTTGTGTTAGTTTGTTTGTTGGGGTTTAACGGCATATCAACAGCTAAGGTAATTTAAGGCAGTAGCATCAGTACTAATCTGACTACTTTTATAATGGGCATTAACCCAATTCAACTCCCAGGTAACAAAAGATAAAAACGTACCGGAGGGTCAAACCAGGGAAATCGTGATTCCTATAAGTAGGAACCCCTTCAGTTAATTTACGCCGTCACGTTCGCCCGACCAACCACCCACGTGAAGTAAAAGTATGGACAGCATGGTGATTGCTAAGCATATAAGATATATATTTCCAGTGACCAATGATAAATGATGACAAATGAGTGTTCATATGGTTAATAGCATAGTTCCGGATATTTGAAATAACTGTGTTGTAAGCAGAGCATGCACTCAACATCTCGACATCTCAATGGCAAATATATGCCACCTAGCTATGAAATAAATAAAGAAATTTAATGCAAGCCCTTTCTAATCGATATCCAAACTTTAATGTGTGGTACGGTATAGACGGTACGGTACGATATAGACGGTACGGTACGATATAGACGGTACGGTACGATATAGACGGTACGGTATAGACGGTACGGTACGGTATAGACGGTACAGTACGGTAAGATATATACGGTACGGTACGGTACGGTACAGTACGGTATAGACGGTACGGTACGGTACGGTATTGACGGTACGGTACGGTATAGACGGTACGGTACGATATAGATGGTACGGTACGGTATAGACGAAAGCATTTGTGCTCTCGCGCTTGTTTGTAATTGTTGTAAAATAAATAAAGATTAAACAGGTAAAGAATGGATCCTTAATAACAGAACACTAATAATATGCCCGTTTGTTATACGTAACATATGAGTCGAGATTAAGCTTTGGTTATATAACGGATGGTCAATGCATACTTAAAATACAGTATAAATAGCCGTGCCGACTTTGTGGCTCGATAATATTGTTCACCTAATCCCAATTATAATGAACACAGCTCTAAAAAAAAAGAAGAAAAGAATGGTTGTCCGCTCACATGTGTTTGTCCATCAGCAATAATCCAGCGAGCGGTCGGGCGGTGATGTTCCGATGAAACAGAGATCAAGTGGCCACCGTAAACCGTGTACCCATATATTATGTCTTCCTCCACCCGTGCACCATTATATTCCGTCTTCAACTCCGACCGTGCACGTTTATATCGCACTGTGATCTCCCACGCCGAGTTCAACTCAAACACGAGGTCAACTGCACGAGCGCTCCAGAATTATACCGCCGCTAACATGTGCTTGTGGCTGGAGATACGTGGCTTGTTGGATTTGTGGTCAGTCTATAAATCCGACGCTGGTAGCCTGACACGGATATATACCGTTTGTTAGAAGCAGGGCGAACAGTGTCAATCCTGACCAGTCTGCTTGGACACGCAGGCTGATCTGTGTCTACACTGGTTGCAAATGTCATACGCCATTTCACGATCAGTCGCATCCACATATAACTCGAGTGGGCTGACGCTGACAGCACGTCAAACGAAGCGCGCGTTGAGTACGTTATAAACCTGGTCACGTGGAAATATGGCCATTCTGATTGGCCGTGGCTGCCATCTACAGATGGAATGGACCATTTACCGTAGAAGAACGATTTATCGTCAGACAGTTCTAAAAATGGAAATCACGAAGATGGTAATAAAATCATTTGAATGTACGTAGTTAAAAACATTTGCTTGACATTTGGACATTTACAGACCTATATATACGGGGTTACGGTAGTTTGATATTAATCACATGACATGATAGACGTCACACGTGGACATCCAATACGACATATTGCCTTATATTGGCGTGATGTAAGCTTTATTAACAAGTAAAATTGCGAATAAATTCAACAGAACAGCCGGCCTGGCTGACACTGGAATGGCAGTATTATAGCTGGGATCGCGCCCCTATACACATATTGCTGATTCGATTATCTCCGCGAACAGGCCCGTCTATCGACGGTAGTTTTATTGAAATTAGTCGCAGTGATGCGCACAAAACGGACAAAAATTCCATGTATACCGAATAGAAGAGGTGGAGATTTCTGACGCACACGCAATGCACATTTGTTATAGTCCAACTTGTTAACCGGTCACCTACATGTTATTGCATTATTTATTTTGGTGAGTATTTATTTTCAAAATACATTTTAAAGTGGTAACTAAAAGTCACAAAACTGTTCATTTTCTAGTGCCAGTGCATGTATCATAGCCAGGCGCGGATCCAGGATGTCGGGTTAGGGGGGCGTAACTATTTTGCAATACTTGACTATATTATCAAACGAGCTATGCTCGTTCGATAATATAGTCAAGTATTGCAAAATAGTCGATCTTTAGCGCTAGGGGGGATTTTTTTGGAAATCGACATCGCATTTCCTGCGTTCTGGCGCATTTTGGAGCAAAAATATTGACACTGTCATAGTATGTTTAGACATGATTTTTTATTGAAAACGTTTACATTTTGAAACAATAAGACAACGACCGAATATGCATGGAATACATGGCACTTGGCATGAAACGTGCCTTGTAACTTGTAAAATATCTTTACTCCGCGAATTTTAGGGGGGGGGGGCGGGCGCGCGCTGGGTCAGACACCCTGAATCAGCACATGATAACAGTCATTCGTTGTCTTACATAATTATCATACGTGCATAGGGAATTATGTCGGCCAATTCCGTATGAATGTTTTTAACAGTTCTATGAGAAATATCAGAAGCCCCTGAGTATTTCGCACCGTACTCCGTAAATGTTGCATAATGTGTCTCTTTTCAATTACGCCATTCTGTGTGAGTTTTGAAACGTATCTACGTAACACACAGACGCCTAGTTGAGACAACGGGACATGTTTGTCGTTGGAAAGACTTTGCTAATGAAGACGGTGTCAACACTGTGCACAACTATGCTTCTGCTGTATGCTATTGTATCTCCACTACCGTATGTGCTGGAATAGTCTCATAGACCCAACATGAGACATTATTATTGAATGGAGCAACCTGCACATCATGTCATGTGTCCATGTATCACTATAGGGCGAACATATTGGAAATGACCCGTCCAAATGGCATACAGGAAAATCGTCAAACGTGTGACTTTCCGTTTTAATTAAAATGCACTAAGTTAACAATTTCGAGAAGTCGCTTGTACTAATAAACACAAGTCATTCATTCAATGCCTTATACTTTGTTTTTTTTACTATTTAAACAAATATGTTGGCACTAATATGGAGGTGACCGGTACAAAGTTGGACTAGTATAAATAGTTGCAAGCGAGATATGTGCTGTATTCACAAATATGACCCAAGTCAATTGCAACAGACTTGGTAAGGTAAGGCATCGTGAAATACGTCTTTCAAACAAGCTAACGTGTCCTGTGTATACCTTTTAAACAACTGATTTTTCCACGTTTTTCTGCCGACCTACATTTGACTATTAAACTATTAAACGTCTAAGATAACGTGTCATATATGTGCCTTTGAAACTAAAGTAACGTGTCCTGTGTCAATTTCTGTCAAACTAAGGTAACGTGTCCTATGTATGTCTGTCAACTAAGGTAATGTGACCTGACCTGCGTGTGCTTTTCAAACCAAGGTAACGTGTCCTGTGTATGTCTTTCAAACCAAGGTAACGTGTCCTGTGTATGCCTTTCAAACCAAGGTAACGTGTCCTGTGTATGCCTTTCAAACTAAGGTAACGTGTCCTGCGTATGCCTTTCAAACTAAGGTAACGTGTCCTGCGTGTGTCTTTCAAACTAAGGTAACGTGTCCTGTGTATCCCTTTCAAACTAAGGTAACGTGTCCTGTGTATGCCTTTCAAACCAAGGTAACGTGTCCTGTGTGTGTCTTTCAAACCAAGGTAACCTGTCCTGCGTGTGCCTTTCAAACTAAGGTAAAGTGTCCTGTGTATGCCTTTCAAACCAAGGTAACGTGTCCTGTGTATGCCTTTCAAACTAAGGTAACGTGTCCTGTGTATGCCTTTCAAACCAAGGTAACGTGTCATGTGTATGTCTTTCAAAGTATGGTAACGTGTCCTGCGTGTGCCTTTCTAACTAAGGTAGCGTGTCCTGTGTATGCCTTTCAAACTAAGGTAACCTGTCCTGTGTATGCCTTTCAAACCAAGGTTACGTGTCCTGTGTATGCCTTTCAAACTAAGCTAACCTGTCCTGTGTATGCCTTTCAAACTAAGGTAACGTGTCCTGTGTATGCCTTTCAAACTAAGCTAACCTGTCCTGTGTATGCCTTTCAAACCAAGGTTACGTGTCCTGTATATGCCTTTCAAACTAAGGTAAAGTGTCCTGTGTATGCCTTTCAAACTAAGGTAACGTGTCCTGTGTATGCCTTTCAAACTAAGGTAACGCGTCCTGTGTATGCCTTTCAAACCAAGGTAACGTGTCCTGCGTGCCTTTCAAACCAAGGTAAATTGTCCTGTGTATAAGTTTCAAACCAATGTAACGTGTCCCGCGTGTGCCTTTCAAACTAAGGTAACGTGTCCTGTGTATGCCTTTCAAACCAAGGTAACGTGTCCTGTGTGTGCCTTTCAAACTAACGTAACGTGTCCTGCGTATGCCTTTCAAACATAGGTAACGTGTCCTGTGTGTGCCTTTCAAACCAAGGTAACGTGTCCTGTGTATGCCTTTCAAACCAAGGTAACGTGTCCTGTGTGTGCCTTTCAAACCAAGGTAACGTGTCCTGTGTGTGCCTTTCAAACCAAGGTAACGTGTCCTGTGTATGCCTTTCAAACCAAGGTAAAGTGTCCTGTTTATGCGTTTCAAACCAAGGTAACGTGTCCTGTGTATGCCTTTCAAACCAAGGTAACGTGTCCTGTGTATGCCTTTCAGACTAAGGTAAAATTTCCTATGTATGTCTGTCAAACTAAGGTAACGTGTCCTGTGTATGCCTTTCAAACTAAGATAACGTGTCCTGTGTATGCCTTTCAAACAAAGGTAGCGTGTCCTGTGTATGCCTTTCAAACTAAGGTAAAGTTTCCTATGTATGTCTGTCAAACTAAGGTAACGTGTCTTGCGTATGCCTTTCAAACCTAGGTAGCGTGTCCTGTGTATGCCTTTCAAACTAAGGTAACGTGTCCTGTGTAAACCTTTCAAACCAAGGTAACGTGTCCTGTGTATGCCTTTCAAACTAAGGTAACGTGTCCTGTGTATGCCTTTGAAACTAAGGTAACGTTTTCTTCCTATGTATGTATGTCAAACCAAGGTAACGTATCCTGTGTATGCCTTTCAAACTATGGTAACGTTTCCTTCCTATGTATGTACGTCAAACCAAGGTAAAGTGTCCTGTGTATGCCTTTCAAACTAAGGTAACGTGTCCTGTGTATGCCTTTCAAACCAAGGTAACGTGTCCTGTGTATGCCTTTCAAACCAAGGTAACGTGTCCTTTGTATGCCTTTCAAACTAAGCTAACCTGTCCTGTGTATGCCTTTCAAAACAAGGTAACGTGTCCTGTGTATGCCTTTCAAACTAAGGTAACCTGTCCTGTGTATGCCTTTCAAAACAAGGTAACCTGTCCTGTGTATGCATTTCAAACTAAGGTAACATGTCCTGTGTATGCCTTTCAAACCAAGGTTACGTGTCCTGTGTATGCCTTTCAAACTAAGGTAGCGTGTCATGTGTATGCCTTTCAAACCAAGGTGGCGTGTCCTGTGTATGCCTTTCAAACTAAGGTAACGTGTCCTGTGTATGCGTTTCAAACCAATGTAACGTGTCCTGCGTGTGTCTTTCAAACTAAGGTAACGTGTCCTGTGTATGCCTTTCAAACTAAGGTAACCTGTCCTGTGTATGCCTTTCAAACCAAGGTTACGTGTCCTGTGTATGCCTTTCAAACTAAGGTAAAGTGTCCTGTGTATACCTTTCAAACTAAGATAACGTGTCCTGTGTATGCCTTTCAAACTAAGGTAAAGTGTCCTGTGTATCCCTTTCAAGCTAAGGTAACGTGTCCTGTGTATGCCTTTCAAACTAAGGTAACGTGTCCTGTATGCCTTTATGCCTCAAATCTTTTAAGGTTACTGTCCTGTGTATGCCTAAACCAGGCCTTCAAACAAGTAAATGTCCTGTGTATGCTTTCAAACTTTAAGGAAAGTAGTTTGGTACTGTGTAATGCCTTTCAAACTAAGGTAAATTGTCCTGTGTATGCGTTTCAAACCAAGGTAACGTGTCCTGTGTATGCCTTTCAAACCAAGGTAACGTGTCCTGTGTATGCCTTTCAAACCAAGTAAATGTCGTGTAGCCTTTAAACCAAGGTAACGTGTCCGGTAATGCCTTTCAAACTAAGGTAACGTGTCCTGTGTATGCGTTTCAAACTAAGGTAGCTTGTCATGTGTATGCCTTTCAAACCAAGGTAACGTGTCCTGCGTGCGCCTTTCAAACTAAGGTAACGTGTCCTGTGTATGCCTTTCAAACCAAGGTAAATAGTCCGGTGTGCGCCTTTCAAACTAAGGTAGCGTGTCCTGTGTATGCCTTTCAAACCAAGGTAAATAGTCCTGTGTATACGTATCAAACTGAGATAGCGTGTCCTGTGTATGCCTTTCAAACCAAGGTAACGTGTTCGGTGTATGCCTTTCAAACTAGGGTAACGTGTCCTGTGTATGTCTGTCAAACTAAGGTAACGTGTCTTGCGTATGCCTTTCAAACCAAGGTAACGTGTCCTGTGTATGCCTTTCAAACTAGGGTAACGTGTCCTGTGTATGTCTGTCAAACTAAGATAACGTGTCTTGCGTATGCCTTTCAAACTAAGGTAACGTGTCTTGCGTATGCCTTTCAAACCAAGGTAACGTGTCCTGTGTGTGCCTTTCAAACCAAGGTAACGTGTCCTGTATATGCCTTTCAAACCAAGGTAACGTGTCCTGTGTATGCCTTTCAAACCAAGGTAGCGTGTCCTGTGTATGCCTTTCAAACCAAGGTAACGTGTCCTGTGTATGTCTTTCAAACATGGTAACGTTTTATTCCTATGTATGTATGTCAAGCTTATAGGTTACGTGTCCTGTGTATGTCTGTCAAATTAAGGTAAGTGTCCTGTTTATTTATGTCAAACTAAGGTAACATGGCATATGTATGTATGTCAAACTAAGGTAATATGTGTTGTGTCTGCCTTTCTTGCATTCGTTTGACCACATGACTGTATGTCTTTTTCAAAGTCTGCTTCGTATAATTTATCATTTGTGTTACTCGGCTACACTTTACGCGAATTTATATATTCCAGTGCTAAGTTCGCATGTTTCGTATTCCTAGATTCAAACATATACATGTAAACTAGTTTAACACTGTGCCGTACCGTGCCGCGCCGCGTCGTTTTACAGTACCGTTGTGTCGTGTCGTGCCATGCCATGGTGTTGTGCCATATCGTTGTACAATACTGGGGCCCATTTTACTAAACTTCGTACGATAAAAAAACTTTGTACGAATATTGTTATTAATTTGCTTCTCACATTATTGTGACTAATGCTACCATGTTCAGCCTACATGTACACATCATTACACGTGAACACATCCACTAAAATATTGTCAACATCGCCTATCAGTGTAAATGTTATTCTAAATTTCAATGTTGCACTTACGAACTTCTCGGTCGTACGAAGTTTAGTGAAACGGGCCCCTGCTGTGCCGTGCCGAGCACAGGCGATCGGCATGTTGATAGGATAATGTATTACAACTTTGTTTTCTACATGTCTAAACAACTGTAATACTCTATCTTACCAACATGCCGATCGCCTGTGGTGCGGAGCAGTCCCGTGCCGCGCCGCGCCGTTGTACAGTACCGTTGTGCCGTGTCGTGCCGTGCCGTACCGATGTACAGTAAAAGTTGGACCGTGTCGCGCACAGCCGTGTCGTGCCGTGCCGTGCCGTGCTGTACCGTATTATATTGTATGTAGTGACCTGGGATGAACGAATATGCAGATGTGCCGTTTGCTTCACTGATCACAGTCGGTGGGATGTCAGCCGATTTCGACACGACAATGCGGGAAGGCATTTCACGATCGCTCCACTCGCTGTCGCCAGGCAACTTATTCCCGCAACCAGAAACAGAATATCGTCTTGGCATGGATGAACCAGTTTAATATAATTATTGCCTCTACGGCTGAGTACGTATACTTTGAAAGTTGAATTGATATGTTTCGTTACCAGCTAAAATGTAGTTCCCGCAGTTGTGGTAGACTGATGAAGATTGCCAGCGTCATACAAACGACAGCAGAGATTGGCATGGCCTTTAGCCTAAATATAATAATATGCACCACTAGTATAATGGGTTTTTACAGTGCAATAACACAGTGTAATAAGCATCATAATACACTAATGTAATAAATAGCAAATGAGACCGCTAGAAATTCGGTGATCAGTACAGCTTGTAAGTATGATGTTGTGTCTACACAATACATAGAATGAAACATTTGTGTTGATTTAATATGATATTTACTCTTTGACTGATTTCACAAGAAACTCGTCACAACTTCATTCCTTATGAAATCAGTAAACTCGTATATTAAACGTCATCATAGATAATCACGTATGTAGGAGCCTCTATTGTTACATGACTGCCTTTGTTCGACTCCGCTCACAGCCGTGTTCAAGCATACAGCGCGTGCTGTTTGACCATGGCTGTAGACAATGCTCATTCCGGGGCCAAGCCAACTGTCTCATGACGTTACTAGAACGCGCTATTACGTCACCAGACCATTTCACACCATTCGCACTGAATTATTTAATTAATGCGGCTGCATCATGCGACATGTACTGCGGCCCCGGAACATGATATGTGCAAACCAGCTATTTGATTGTATCAGATTATCTAAGTACCGAAAGTACTGCATTTATCCCGTCAACACAGTGCGTATGTGCCGTGAAACACGGTGCCGTGAAACATTTTTGATATCCAGTCAATACTAGTTTTGCATTTTACAGCCATTTGTAGGTGTTGACGGGATAAATAGAATAGTAGGTTAGTGCCGTGAATGGGAAAAAATATATGGCGCGGCACGGAAACGGGATGTGCTCGGCAGAGCCTCGCCCATCCCGTTTCCTGAGCCTTGCCAGATATTTTTTCCCATTCACGGCACTAACCTACTATTCTCTATCTATTTTCCTTATTTCTGAACCAAAGTATATGTTGTGACCACTCATTTGAACCGTCTCGGCGAGACGGTTCAAATGAGTGGTCACAACATATACTTCTGATGAGAAATAAAGAAATTCTTGAGCCTTGCCGGATATTTTTTCCCATTCACGGCACTAACCTACTATATGCTCAAATTACACGATATGTCCGACGGAAATGTAACAACAACGTTCAACCATGTCCAGCCATGTCGGGAATTGGAAGTTCTTCGCGTTACATAGTACAGTTTTGAACGTGCTCTTTCTGTAGTATCCCATGTTACGGCAGTACAAACCCCGAAACTTAAAAGAAAAAGTAATGAGGAACAATATAATCAACACGCAACGATTCTGGACAAACTGCACGTTTGTGGAGGACAATCTTACAGTGGGGAATAGTGCAGATGCAAAAGAAGCAGTCGTAGACGGTACATACTTATAACTGGCGTGAGACATGTAAATAGTTGCCGTAAATTCCGTCGAATGTTGTAAAATAGTTTGGGCACTTGATAATGCAATTTGGGGTCCGAAAATGACGCCGATAGTTGGCAATTTATTACATGTGGGTAACATGCGTTTATTTTCTAGCTATATTGTACATATACACATGCAAGCATGTCCTGTTGTGACACAACGTAATACATTTTATATAAACGACATGTGTAGATAAGCATGTATTCAGGTTTGTATTTCTACTTTACTGTAAGGTACGTATGTGGTGAATTTCATGTGACGGTTCAAGTGAGTGGACACAACATACGTTGGGACAGTTCCATTGATTGAATTGTCCGCTATTGTTTTATTCGTGAGCAGTTTGAAAGTACTTGTACTTTTCTCAAGTATTGGACTGTTGTTCGTAGTGGCGTGTTTTATTCATGTAATCACGTTATACAATTGTTAATGCCGTGTACATGCTCATGCAAGTGTACATATTTATATTCACGGAAGAAATAGTCGCAACACACTTTAACAATAATAACAATAATAATAATAATAATAAAATAAAGTTATGAACAAATTATTACAGAAAACAGTATAAAACAATATATATTGATGTTCAGTGATTATTCATAAATCACATATATGTTTCTATTGCAAGCCTGGCCCACAGCAAAGATGTGTTTTGCTATATGTGAGGAGTGATGTTAAGACATGTTTGGACCCGCGGCATACGGCCTTGAGGTTCAAACAGTTCCCTCGTGCCACGGCAAACGTTTACCCACGGCTGAACATTGTCGAACCTTGTATTTGAAGTTATCAACTGCAGTGTAGACCAGAGTGTACGGCGTCTCTCTGGCGATATGACAGGAATTCCGCTACTGAAGCGGGGTCGCGCCTGTCGAGGCATTTGAACATACAATGATCAAGGGCATGTGCTAAATTGTGACTGTGACTGGAGAAATGGGGCTTTTGGGTTATGCGACCAGCCTGTGCATCCCTGTGCATCCACACAGTCTGATCAGGATCTGCACTGTTCTTAATTCCATCAATGAAGCACTCGTCAAGCTTCTAACAAGCAATAGATAGATATCAGACTACATGAGTGTTTTATTGGATCAGCAGCTACATTGGTCACACATTCCATAAGCCCCATTTCTCCAGTCACCGCCACAATTAAGCATCACAAAAACCATCAGAGAAGTGCATGCTAAACAGGAAAAAGGTCAAGGTCATGTTAATGGCAGCACAAGTGTGTTCCAAATGCTCACGTGTATCAAGTGTCCAAATAGTGAAGCAATCCGTCAAGAAATACTAATGATATATCATGATGAAGAAAAGTGTAAAAACTTGTTTACGGTTTGGTGATGTGTAACATTTGTGTCAGAAAACTAATGGTGTTTGTCCTGTAGCTGATAGAGCTGTATCCCGATGTTTGTAAGTTATGTCCGGTAGAACTTATGTTATTCCATTGTTTAAGAAAAGGCTCACTGATGTGCATACATACAAGGTGAAATACAAAATAAAGTGAGCATGCGGCTCATGTATCGGTTGAATAAAAAGAAATGACCTGAACATTCAATTTCCCACATATCATATAATTGGCTCAGTATATCAATATAATTTATCATTATCACTACATTCAATTCAAATTCCCACATATTATATAATAGGCTCAGTATATCAATATAATTTATCATTATCACTACATTCAATTCAAATTCCCACATATCATATAATTGTCTCAGTATATCAATATAATTTATCATTATCACTACATTCATTTCAAATTCCCACATATCATATAATAGGCACAGTATATCAATATAATTTATCATTATCATTACATTCAATTATGTATGACATCTAACATTTTCAACTCTATATTTGTAATATTACATATGTAGCACTGAAATAAATCAGTTTGATTCAAAAATTCAAATGCCGCAATTTATTGAACGCTAAAATATGGGAAGATTAAACAAAGTAAACCGCCTTGTACGGGGCGCCAAGTGGGACATGGCTCAATTTTGTCAACAAAATTCATTTTTGTGCCACAAAATTCAATTCGGTGTCACAAAATTCACTTTTGTGCATTCTGTGTCACAAAATTTAATTCTGTGCCACAGAATTCAATTCTGTGTCACAAAATTCACCTTTGTGCCACAAAATTCAATTCTGTGTCACACAATTCAATTCTGTGTCACAAAATTCACTTTTGTGTAACAAAATTCAATTCTGTGCCACAGAATTCAATTCTGTGTCACAAAATTCACTTTTGTGCCACAAAATTCAATTCTGTGTCACAAAATTCAATTCTGTCAATTCTGCACACGCATGTAAGAAGGACGACCATTGGTCAGAAACTGCACTGGAGAAATGGGTCATGGTCGCCGATCTACACATTCAATGTCGATGATTCATTTCTCATTCTGCCGATGATTCATTTCTCATTATGCCATTTTGCTTCAACTATCTCCAAACAGTCAAACGTTAACAAACCCATTCGTATTTAAACTCATTTGCGTTATAATTGTACACATAATTCATGTGCATGTAGATCTCCCGCGAGTACTGACGTCATGTATTGTGTGTATCGCAAGGTATAAAATGACAGACGATAATAAGTTGCTGGAGGTCAATCGATGAGTCCAAATATAGGTAGACCAGGTGTATTATCATATCATAGCCTCGTTTTCGTGTATACCAACCACATGATAAAGTGCACGTGCATGCATGTCAATATAATAGTGTATCTTGGTGCGCAAAATGGACATGTAGTGTGGCTCAGTGGTATCGAAGCAGGAGAATATCCATACGTTAGCGGAACTTTTGTTCATTTTATCTGGTCGAGAGTTCGAACCTCACAAAGCGCATTACTTTTGTGATATCATTATGTTTTTTTTTATGACTGCTTGCTGGAGAAGGGAATAAGTGAAACGGTGAGGGTTATCACTATTGTTGTTTGACCTCAATATGATGTGATCTGCGAGAACATACTCCAAGATTCTTCATGTACACACGTATGTGCATTTAGTTATTAGTTTTCTTCAAAGTGAGAGACTAACGTTCTACATGTAATCTATCTCATGCTTAGTTAATGTAATTTGTAATAGCAACACACATACAAAAGAAATGTATAATAAAATATAAACAAATAAAATTATATGTGTATACATGTATGAAAAACTAAGATTCGAACTCACTACCTACGGCATTGATATCTTCATTGTAACCCTCGACTACATAACACTTGATGACAAATCTGAAAAATCAATATTGTGTGTTATGGCGGCCATCTTGGATTTCATGCTCCTGTGACTTCGTGCCACGGATTTACAAAAATTACCTTCTGAGGTGTCGATGTGGAGTATGTCTAGATTACAAATCAAAAGAGAAACTGAGCTTACACCCATTTTTTGACGGGCCTATATGGCAGGGCCAGGACTATTGGGCCATTTGAGGAAACCATTTGTAGTATTTGTGTAGATACCATGGATAATAAGATGGTGTATACTGTAAATAATGCATGTAGACACATAGTTGCGAACACGTAACTTCGCAACTAGTAGACACAGATCCAATACCATTTGTTTCACAAGGTTAGATCTACTGTTAGAATACGACGTCATCTAATGTCATTTTCGAGCATAAAACGTTACCTGATAAATAGAATACCAGGCTAGTGTATTTTATTATCAAGTTTATCAGGCTCGGCTCGGAAACGGTAGGAATTCCTCGGCAAGCCTCGGAATTCCTACGCGTTTCCTAGCCTTGCCTGATAAACTTGATATCAAAATACACTAGCCTGGTATTCTCTATATATGGGCATGCTCTCAGGTCTAGCTATGTCCCGGCTACTTTATGTTTGACCCTGTTTACATAATTGAGGGAAAATTCTGAATATTTTTCTTATTTCTCCTTCAAGGTATATATGCTTATATGGTGTGACCACTCATTTGTAATCATAATATAACCAAAATAACTGTCCATAAAGAAGTATAATATTGATATATTGGGTTATATTTTCGCATTGAAATATTTAATCCTGCAAGTGTACTCCACCATCTAGTAAAATGGACTAAGACCGATCTCAACCAATCAACGTAGAGATGACATAGACTATTATACGCAAACTAATTTTTGTGGACAAAAATGAATTCTGTCCCACAAAACTGAATTTTCTTCACAAAACTCAATTCTGTCTTACAAAATTGAATCCTTTATAACAAAAATGAATTTTGTATAGGAAACGTATGCAGAATTGAATTTTGTGACACAGAATTGAATTTTGTGACACGGAATTGACAGAATTGAATTTTGTGACACAGAATTGAATTTTGTGCCACAGAATTGAATTTTGTGATTTTTAGTGTTACAAAACTCAATTTTGTACACATAATTAACCTGTCCTGCATGGCGCCCCGTACCTTGTCACCTTTTTATGGAAAAAGAACAATTATGTGCCGCAGATTGTTGCTTAACAGACGGACTTTATGTGATACATTTCCCAATGTCCATTGCTAAATGGCATGTTCTGTGTGGTAATACTAATCTGTACTGTTTCAGTTAGCTCAATACTGCTGATTAATATATACATGTACGTACTTTCGTTTCCCATTGAAACACAATGCAACGCAAGACGTCAATATTTTCCCATATTGACGTCGCGTGAGTTCATATTGGTCAGTGCCGGAACTACGCTTCACAACGCAAAACAGTTCCTTCTAAATCAGCAATAATTTGTTTATTTTATTTATATTTTGTATATTTTCTGAAACGCATATAATGGTATAAATAAGTAAAGCAAAAGTAAAATTATATCCAATAACTTTCGAGTTTTTGGAAAATATGGCGGCCATTTTTAATTAAACACGCTCTTTTAGAAGAGCGTAAATATTGATATATCTTTTAATATCATATCTCAGATGAAAATCAAACTAATATGTTCATATCTAGCTTAGTTCCAAGATATGGTCCACCACAGTGTAGATAATGCTGCCTGATCGTGATGAATATTTGGCGTCCATCTTGGATTCATATGGATTTCATAGCCTCCATCTATGTTTATAATTAATGCAGGGTATCCAAAGGTTTTTCTGCGTCCGTCCGATCAAGATACAGGTGCCTATTTGTTTTAATTCCTCAAATATGTACACTTTTCAGGCTAAATATTGATGCTTGGTAGCCATCTTGAATATGTTGATACTCTCAACGATAGAGACGTCCGAGCAAACCGAATCGCTTTGTATATGCCCCATTAAACAATAATCACCAATAAAACATACTTTATCGGATTGTTCTGTAATGTTATGCAAGTACATATAGTATTATCAAAATAGAGTGAGTGTTGCACTCATTTGATCCATGTGCACTCAATGACCCCAACAATGACTTTGTCCCACCTGATTTCATTGACCGACACCGGATTCGTGTTCAGGATGATATAATGCATTGATTTAAAGTAGTCGTTGCTTTTGCTCTCTCGGGTTGAATAGAATTCATTTTTAAGGGTGCTCATCAAATGTCGCGTTTTTCGTTCAATTTATGGTTAATTATTAAATATAGTTACTCATTTGTTACGAAAATATTAAATATAGCAGCTGCAGTGAGCAGGTTTTGCAAAATATCTGCCGAATACATCACGTTGTCAAGTCTCTTTGTCTGACTGGAGGCAGACCGTCATATGACCAGAGCAAATATAAATGTTCTCAGACTGGTAAAGTAGTACGATAACCTTAATATACTATTTACGAAAAAGTATTGTTACGTTTTCGTTTAAATATTATTCAGGTGAATGGTGTTAATAACCTCTCATCAGCAGAAACAAAAACCTCACTAATTTTATGAAGTATGGCAGAAGTATGATATGATGAAATTCTGAGACTTCAATCATGTGTACGTACGTATGCGATATTAGTATTTACATGTTCATGTGTATTCCAGTGCTGTCTGTATATCTACACATGTAGGCTGGTGTGGGTCAACGCCGGCTAGTTTCACATATTGACTGTTGTCACTGGCTGAATGGTGTTCGAGGCAAGTAAACAAAACATGCATAATTCATAATAAATCTGTAGTCGGTTGAGAAAATAGACTGTACGGTTTTGACAGCAGGTATATACCCAATCATGCTGCACGTTCGCATCGGGACAGTATCATCTATCTAATCGTTTGCTGATAACATTAATGTTCCTTCCGTGGCTTATATGCGAACAGTGTAGACCCTGATCAGACTGCGCGGATGCGCAGGCTGATCTGGGTCTACACTGGTGTCATACGTCATCTTGTTTCTTTGTGTTGAATCCCTGGGGCCGTTGCCCCCGTCATTGTCGCATATGGAAATACATTGTGTTAATGGGAGAGACAATAGCCACAAATTGACTGACGGCGCTTTGCAAAATGAAGTGGGACCACGTATACAATGACAAAGTATCTGAGAACTTTCCCCCTGTAGCATCTACTACTGCAGCGGATATGTACATTTACCATCGGTCAAGCGATCGCCAAATATTTTATTAATATGCTCACATTCGACAGTATTCGTGCATGCGCAATAGTTGTGTGTTATTAATTAACATAAACGCATAAACGGTGTTGTACCAAACCTCCATATTATGTGACAGTTACATGGATGTATGACGCATTGAATAATCGTCGTTATTGGACAGCGGCGGCGATCACGGAGATTGCAGACTGCCAGGGACGTGACTAATGTGTACCACATCCGTAACAAACCGACCAACTCCAATTGGCGATCCCAGCAACTTGCAAAGAATGAGGAAATGTTAGATTTGTCGGTATTGCGTTTCATATCTAGATTAATGCTTTTCAGATATATGCCGTGTCGTGCTTTCTATCATACTTGTTAAAGCGATTCGTCTAAGTTAAATCCATGTAAATATTGTCGTCTGCTGATTTATTTGTATTGTTCCATTTTTGACAATAATTATATTGCATTTGTTTTCAATTTCATTTTCTCTAAATGATTCTCATATTGAGCTAAAATCAAGTTATTTTTAGATAAACCTGTAAAACAATTCATTTAAAAAACAACAACATACGGTACTATTCGTTTCCCGCCGTTTACGGTGTAACGTCGATTTGTCATGCAGTTAGTGTCCTGGAATGTTATTACCTAGTGGCGGTTTGCTCGAATTACGGCCCATTTTGATGGATATACGTTTACGGTTACAACTTTGGCGATTGCTTTGCATTAAAACGCATTTAGCTGCAGATTACGTTTATATTGTGAGGGAGTGAATACACGTACATTACCAGGATTTTCAGACATGGGATGAAATATTTCTACATTTGACAACGGCGTCGCTCGTGACAAAAATATAAAATGGCATCATGGGATGCGGTATAGATGTGAATAAATTTTTTCACTTATTAGTAATTAATTATACCACCTATGTTAATAAAAATAAATCTGAAGTGTCCTCAAGGTTTGTAGAGTGCGAGAGAGATACGCTATGTATATAATTAACTGAATTTAAACCAGTAAATGCGACATAGTAGCGAGTATAACGGCACGCGATATGACGCTCAATCACTCATCACAGCAACTGGACGTCTGAGGCATCGGGAACCATGCGGCCGGCATGTGGTGTCGTCGTCATCGGCCTCTTCCTGCTAACCTGTCTTCCGTATGCATTTGGCTCGGCACCCACAATAACAGACGGCCGGCTGCCATCCAGTGACGTCACCAGTCCCATGACGCTGCCATCGAGTGACGTCACCAGGCCATGGACACTGCCATCGTCGAGTGACGTCACCAGGTCATGGACACTGCCTTCGAGTGACGTCACCAGGCCATGGACACTGCCATCGAGTAACGTCACCAGGTCTAGGACGCTGTCATCGAGTAACGTCACCAGGCCATGGACACTGCCATCGAGTGACGTCACCAGGCCATGGACACTGACATCGAGTAACGTCACCAGGTCTAGGACGCTGTCATCGAGTAACGTCACCAGGACTTGGACACTGCCATCGAGTGACGTCACCAGGTCTAGGACGCTGCCATCGAATGACGTCACCAGACCATGGACACTGTCATCGAGTGACGTCACCAGTCCCGGGACGCTGCTATCGAGACACGTCACCGAACCCGGGATCCTGTCATCGAGTGACGTCACCAGAACTTGGACACTGCCGATAGGGTTGTTTCATCCCGCAGGTATTACAGTAGCGCTTTTCTGCTCCTTACCTATTTGTATATACTATATCGTATACATATCGTAATCGTATAGTATTGGTATATATAATGAGCATATCGTATGATCATATAATATTGGTATGTTTGTACCGTATCATCGTATAGTACAAACGTACTATACGAATATTATACAAACATACGATATCCGTTCGTATATACGATATATCCGTACGGATATAGTATGAATATACCATAATCTGGTATGTTTGTACGATAAAAACGTACCAGAATTATACACATGTATAAAAATCGTATAAACATACGATTTGAATGGTATATCTATACGATATTGGTTGGTATGTACAGTACAAACATACCGTACGTTTATATTATATGCATATCGTATAGAAAACATATCGTATTGGTATAGCATACGTATAGTATTGGTATAGTACGTATAGTTGACCTGCAGAAAAGCGCTACTGTACGTATAGTTGACCTGCAGAAAAGCGCTACAGCGAAACTTCGGACTTCTACAAATGCAGTACTGGCCTCCTTCAAGGCGAGGCATTGTCCCCATTTCTGTTTTCCCTGTTAATAAATGACCTTGAACTTGACCTGATGCACAACTCATGCTGGCTGCTGCTGCTGGCTGAATCGGCGGCCGGACTACAAACAATTATCAACCAACTGGACAATTACACTACAGAGTGGGGTCTTACCATTAACGTCGCCAAAACGAAAGTATTGGTGTTCCGGAAGTCGTGGCAACTGCGAAAAGAGGAGAAGTGGTTTTATAAAGGGACTGAAATAGAGATAGTAAACCAATTCTGCTACTTAGGAATCATGCTAAATTATAACGGTAAATTTAACACAACACAAAAACATCTCGCCGAACAAGCAAGAAATGCTCAATTCAATCTGATGAAAGTTATTAAACAGAGTAACTTCAATGTAACCACAATGTTGGACTTATTTGACACTTACCTGGCCCCGATTCTGAACTATGGGTCTGAACTATGGGGAACAAATAAGGCACCGGAAATTGAACGCGTACACACATCGTTCATAAAACGCATCTTAGGGGTCAAAAGGTCGGCAAGTAACGCTATGGTGTATAATGAGGTCGCTAGAATGCCATTATATTTAACACGGTGCAATAGAATCGTCAAGTACTGGACTAAATTACTATCAACAAAAAACTGTATACTAAAATCATTATACGAAGATAGGCTCCAAGACTGCGAGGCAAATACCACGGGACATAACTGGCTCCGCAGCGTGAAGGATATTCTGCTCAAACTCGGAATGAATGAGTTCTGGATTTCGCAGGAACCGGGTGACGTGAACATTTTCCTTGCGAGAGTACGACAACGACTAGCCGACCAGTTCTTCCAAACCAACGACTCTACAATCGAAACATGCTCGAAATGTGAAATATACAAGTATTTCGACAAAACACGCGGTCTAGCTAAGTACCTGTGCAAACCAATCCCGGAACTACGTAGAAAGACGCTCTCGAGATTTCGGTTAAGCGCACACTCCTAGCCATTGAAACGGGCCGATATAACCGAACGGATAGACGGGATCGAGTCTGCGCAATGTGCGAGTTGAACGTTATTGAGGATGAATATCACCTGATTCTAATATGCCCCAAGTTCAGCGAACTGAGGGCGAGACTTATCCGGCCATACTTTTACCGCAGACCGAGCGCTCAGAAACTAGTGGAACTATTGGACGCGGGCGATATAAAGACTATTACAAACCTTACTAGGTATATAACGTTGGCTATGCGTTTGAGAGAAGGACACGTGTAGGATTCATATACTGACACTCTACGAACATGTCCGCTCATGTTGCGAGGCATGATGGGCACATACATGCAACTGCGGTGAATGTGTGTGCCCGTGCGCCTCGAAATATGAACAGGTATTCGTGATTGTGATAACAGGAACATATACTGTTTTCGGAACTACTAGGTAACTTACTAGGTATATAACGTTGTCAATGCGTTTGAGCGAAGGACACGTGTAGGATTCATATGCTGACACTCTACGAACATGCCCGCTCGTGTTGCGAGGCATGGTGGGCACATACATGCATCTGCGATGAATGTGTGTGCCCGTGCGCCTCGAAATATGAACAGGTATTCGTGATTGTGATAACAGGAACATATACTGTTTTCGGAACTACTAGGTAACTTACTAGGTATATAACGGAACAGGAACATACTGTTTTCGGAACTTCAAGTGATCACACCGATTAGTCAAGGTAATATTCGCGAGATTACTCGCTATACCCAGCGGCCAATGGTCGTTTGATATATCGATTAATATCGGCGACTACACCTATGATGAACTTTACGACAATGAATTGCAATTCCCGCTTTCTTGTAACTAGTGCTGATATAATTACAACCATTATAATAATACAATCTTTACTATTGAGGTGCAATAAATAACTGCTTTTACTGGACTGTCTGATAGCCTCACGTATTTCGATTTCGCACCAATGTGAGGGTACCAGCTAGTATGCATTTCACGACAAATCATCTACGTTTACCCAAGTCCCATTCTCCATAAACTGGAGATTGGGACAGTGGGGGTATACACACAGCCATTGTTTATTTTCCACAATTCTCGTACTCTAATTTACATGTAACCTCATTATTACCATGTTTTCTCATTTGGGCTAGATACTAGTAAACTACGCAATAGCTAGCATACTCTATTTTTACTCAAATCTCATAGTTTTTAGACGTAATCTCAACAATTCAGCTTGTTACGCGCCTAGGTAACTGAACATGATCTTAGTAAATGCTGCAATAATTAGCAAACTCCATTTTACTCTAATCTCATCGTTTTGCTCGCTGTGTGTCTAGGAATTTGAACATGTTTCTCAGCCGTTTTGCTTGTTGGGTGCCTAGGAATTTGAACATATTTTCGGTGTAACTAAAACTAGTAAAATTGTCAATATATCGCATACACCATCTTACACGCAATCTTTTTGTGCGCTTATGAATACGAAAATGTTTTCAGAGACTACTGCATGCTGCAATAGTTAACATAAATGCTACACGCAATCTAATCGTTTTGCTTGTTGCGCACCTACATCTATGAATATGAATATGTTTTTCATTTGTAATTTCGACTAGTAATTTTGCAATAGTTAGCATACCCTATATTACATGTAATGTCATTATTTGCTGGAGCTTGCCCATTTTGGGAGACAATGATCATGCGTCTCCCAGGATGAACAAGCTCCACAGCTTTTGTATGTATATATGTTTGTTTTGTACTCTCCCATAAGCTGTATAGCTTCAGGAAATAAAGAATTGAATTGAATTGTATGTCTGATTTATATCTGACCAACGTCTCGCTCGAAAATACACGTAATTGTACGCACTGTAATTAAGTTGTTAAAGATACATGCCCACTCAGTAGGCACAAAATGTTCTGTATAGGAATTAAATAAGTGTATAATTGTGTCACTATTCCACTAGTTCTAAAAATTACGATTGCCCGCTATACAGATAAAACCATTTAGTAATATTTATTTCACTGACAGTGACGCGCGGTGGTATCAGGCTATTTTAAAATGCAAATGAGGCATGATATTTTTTTTAATTATTTATACTAATTAAATGCATCACCTGAACAAATAATATTTTCGACAGATTATAAAGTATAACCATTGCACATCAAACAATATATACAGAGAATAAATAGTAATGTCCGTTAACATTTTAAGGAAACACAGCTATCGCCCCTGATATAAATGTGGAAATTTACGTCCGATATAAAATGCCAATCAATACGTGAGGTAATGGTGAATGAATGTTTATTTTGCCAGAAAGTCTCAAATGATATCTATGATATAAAGAACACGTTGTGCCTACTGAGTGGGAATGTACCTTTAAAATAGGCATATACATGTATCCTCTCAATTTCAGTAATATTGAAGTTGGAAAGATCTATGCCGAATGTAGCGAGGTGGGGTCAACGGTGGGTGCACGGTTGAAAACTGTTAGCATGCTATTGCCATTTCTGTTCACTGTTATTTTGACAAATATCCACTGTGAACTGTTATGTGCTGATTTTAAACTATATATACATGTTAGCATTATGTTTTATTTATTTTCAAAGTTTATAATCATTATGTTATCATATTATCTGACAACCTACATTCACACCTCTTTAACCCTAACCCTAAGTACTCTGTTACATTTGGCATATAGACATGTCTTTAACTTGCCTTACTGAAATATATGCATACTGGTGACTTTGCGATTACGTTGGCACATTTCGAAATGGAAATATTCCAAATTGAATGTATATAACGTTGTAGAACTGCCACCAATAGGAATAACATAGTTTCCAGCATGCGTAATTGTATTCTTCCTATGCAATACCTATAATTGCAACATACATGACGTGTACCCGTATTACATAGTCTACACATTGGAATGTCGGCTTCATATTGACCATAATCGTGGTAAACACACCGTAATATTTGTCTTTGCTATATTTATTTGATGGTGGTTAACGGCCCTGTCAACAGCTACGGTCATTTTATGCCGGATTAACGGGGTCGAAACTCGTATTTCACCTGCACGGATGACAGAAAACGGTTGCGTAATCGCTGATCAAGGAAGCAGTATGGCACAACAGATAACAATGTGCGTTCTCCTGGCGATGGTCTATATAGTATCGTCATGTTATTACCATTCGCGTGCTCATATTTGTATATCTCACATAAACTATTGCGTAATCGCTGATCTTCGAAGTAGTATATACAATGTATAGAGGATACCAGGGCCCGGTTGCTCAAAACCTCTGTTAGCTTAACAGACTGTTACATCCCTAGCAATGCTAAGGATTTAACAGTCTGTTAAGCTAACAGAAGCTTTGAGCTACCGGGCCCAGTCTATTATCTTTTAATATCAAGTTTATCAGGCAAAGCTAGAATACACGAGGCTCGCCGAGTAATTGCTACCGTTTCCGAGTCTGATAAACTCGATGTCAACTGACACTAGACCGGTATTCCATTTATGATGTAACGTTTTATGCTACAATATGGTAATTGTCTGATACAACATTGTCTTATCAGTCAGTACTTATTCGGGCAATACATAAGCCGTTACCTGATAAATAGCAGCTAACAATGAGTGTTCTCCTTGTCTATACAGTATCGTCCAGTACCATGAAACGTTAAGAAAAGGGCATACTGCCTAAATGTAATACCTCAGTGTCATTCGTCTAATATGACATTTACTTAATGTATACATGGTAAGTACGGCTATGCCATTTTGCTCACTTGATGTGGCTACATTGCAGTAATACAGCACACCTCTACCGCTGAACCGGGCAGAACAGACGGCCCTGTGTCAACAAGGGATTTGCCAACACCCGTTACATTGCCAACACCGGTTATATTGCCAACACCAGTGGAATTGCCAACACCAGTGGAGCTACCACCACCAATGGAATTGCCAACACCAGTGGAACTGCCAACACCGGTGGAATTGCCAACACTAGTGGGGCCACCACCACCGTTTGATCTGCCCCAGGTTTTTATTCCAGTTGTCAAAAAGGAAATTGTTAACAGAACAGGTAAAATATAACACCGGCCATCATAATGTACAAATGCCCGAAAGGAGAGAAAAACATTAATTTAACCACCGCAGCATGGTACACGTATAGCGGTAATCAAAGGGCCTTCAACACCACTGTGCAAAGAGAAAGAGCATGTAATGTAATATACGAAAACAATACAATGGAAGAGCCATACAAAAGTCACCAGATGCCACTATATTGCATTTACTTCTTCAAACAGTTCTCGGGGGAGGCCCCCCGAACCCAGCTGGCAGGAGGAGCGGGTGGGGTGGGACGCTTCCCACACCCTCCACTTCGCCGCCTACAGCGACTCAACCACGCAGCGTTGCTGCGTGGATACAGTCGTAGCCGTCTGCTACATTATTTGAGAAAAGCAGGCTACTTTCAATATTGCGGAGAACACTGAAAAATGACCCGCTTTTCTGCATAATGGAACAGTCTCAAACATTGTAAGAAATAGTCCTCGTCAGCTACTCCGAGGTGAAAGGGTTAATTTTGTACAATGTTGCTAATTATATAATTATGTAATATCAACCAGAAAACAAATTAGATAAATAAAAATACCCATAAATGCCGAAACATAAGCTCACTGATGATCAGTATTACACATATTTCTATTCCGTTACTGAGTCATGTTACCTGACTGACCAACGCTGTGGAATATTGTTGTTCACATGTCCAGCTGTGTGACAAATTGCTTTAACATTCAAGTTACGCCAGTTTGTACGTGACAATATACTTAAGTTGTGTGGAAAAGTGCACGTTTTATTGTATAGTTTACCACAATTATTTGGTATTTCGAAATTCAGTATAAAAATTTATAGTTTTTTTTTTTTTTGGTTTTCTTTTCAGAAATTATGACAACCCTAGAACCACCTGAACCTATGACGATGGTATTACATACACGAAAACAGGGCGACAGGCACGTGGTGGTGCATGGCCAGTTGGTGATGATGCCCGAGCCAGTACTACTAATGCCGCCACCCGTGGTTACCAACACGACCTGGCAGAACGGCACGGCGGTCGTTGTCGAACGACGCCTGGTGTACGGGGAGGTAAAGTACGCCGTGCCCGCCTTCAGGTACACCGCGCCCTATCTGCTGGGCGGCCTCCTCCTCGTCACGCTGGGCGTCACGTGCGCCCTGGTGCTGCAGGCCCGGACCGGCTCCCGGCTCAACAAGGCGTCATGTACGCTGCTGGCCGCCGTCGGCGTGGCCGACATGCTCACGGTGGCCGCCGCCATTCTCGAGCTCGTGCACCTGTACGCCGCTGGCGCTGGCAACCGCGGCGCCCTGCCCCGCACGTCGTGTCACGTGATGTATGTGCTGGAGCGGCTGTCGGCGGTTCCACACACGGCCTCCATCTGGATCACGGCGCTGCTCGCAGTCCAACGCTACGTCTGTGTCGCCAGGCCCTTCTACGCTGGCCGCATCATCACCGTCCGCTCGTCCGTCGCCGCGGTCGCCGCAGCCTTCGTCCTCGCCACTCTGCTCCACGTCTGTAGGTTCGTTGACGCACATTTTGACCCGGTGAATATAACCGACAGCGAGTATCCGAACATAACCATCGAGACGTGTGACTTCCACTATGCTGGATGGGTGTCCAACCCGATTACGTACGAGGCCGTGTTCGCCTGGACTCGAGTCGCCCTTGTACAGTTGCTACCCTGTGTCGTGCTGGTAACGTTTGCTTCGATGATGATTCGATCGTTATACGTCAGTTCCAAATCGCTGAAGAATTCCCAAATTGACACAGACAAGCGGCGGTCGGGGAGACGCTTGTTGACTATATTTGTCGTCACCGTGTCGCTCATTGTGAGCGCCGTGGAGCTTGCTGCTGGAGTGATAACATGCATCCACGCCGTCGCTATTTCCCTCGGCACGTATTTAATAGAGTACAAGTCCATGAAAGTCGCCGCTATTGGCATTGACATTCTGTTATATGTTAGCTATTTTTGTGTTTTCCTCATATACTGTTCCATGTCGCGTAACTTTAGGAATCGTGTGGCGTCTGTAGCGGCCATAGTGAGATGTACCTACAGGACAATGCGTCGCCGATACTCGACTGTTGGTAGCGGTTCCCGGTCCACTGGCCGTGCTGACCGTGATAACGACACCAGATCTGACCGCAGTAAGAATTCTAGGGAGATCACCACCTTCTCACTTGATAGTTTGCCGCTGAAACATGGTAAATCTGCAGAGACGAAAACTACACGTATGCTTAATTAGGGAAATATAGATCTAGTTTCAATTGGTATAATAAATATGTAAATGGTTTGTACAATTAACAGGACAAATCGACATTGCCCGTTGCGTTGTTGGTGTATGATAATGATGTCGCGATTTAAACACACAGACATTCACTTGTTGTGCACACCGTGCTCCAGCATGTCAACTATTCATATAATCCTTTATTATTAGTACACAGCAATGTTCTAGCTGAAGTCAGTGATACTGGGCCATAGATGCTCTCTAGCAGACCACAGCACCATGCAACCACACAATGCATGGTGAACGACAAGAAGAAGAAGATGATTATAGTTGTAGTTGCCGACTATTGTCCATCACGAGTACAGGTACGGTATATCAAAACGACACCTGACATTACGCAGATATTTCACTTGTGTCTGACAACGACTAGCATAATCTTACATCATATTGTTGCAGCGCTTATTCAATTCTGATGGTGAAAAGTATGTGCTCGAACGCTATTTACTGGTATTCGGTGTACTAGAGACTAGTTTAGCTAACAGTGGTGTTATCATTGTCACACAATTCAGGGCGTGTTTTCGTACCTATCTTCATGCGATATGTCAATTGTAACTTTTCAACCAATGGTTTATATATTATTATGAGGGTATGTTTACATAAGTATCGGCCACAATAGCGCCCGCGCCAATAATAGTGTCTCTACTAGTCTAGGTGATATTTGTATGTGTGTGATTTTGATGTCTGTATTTTATTGCTTTGAGACATTTTCGGACATTTTCTTTTAGCGTCTCCTTGAACTTTAAGTTGCATGATTGGTTGAACAGTTTTGCATGAGCGTATTTGGTTGGCTCTCGCATGAATGCTGCTCGCATCTTGCCTAAAAAAGAAAGCGCAACACAGTGGAAAAGCAAACGACGGTCAGATGACCATCTTGACAATGTACTTCCTGCCCGTCGCTTCCCGCCACGCTCTTAATGTCGACCTTCACCGAATATCTATTGTTGACACCTCACTCTGCACATGCGAATCCATAGAAACAGTCTGTCACTTTCTATTGTATTGCAACAATTACACACGTTGAACAGCGAAACACACATATTAACAACCTCCCATGCCCTCCCACGGCAAATACCCTTCTCCACGGGAATGAACATTTGACGTTCGAGGAAAATAGCAGGTCCAGAAGTTCATCGTGGCTACAAGACGTTTTTGCAATTGAGGAGACAAGTGGGTAGATGTCCAGTACAAGCCACCATGTCAGCAACGAGTGAACCATCCCTTTACCTTGTCCCCACTACCCCCTCCCCATCCTCGTTATTATTTCGATTACATTGATCATTCTATGTGTGTACTCCATTGTTTATTCTTGAAATACTGAACTCGTGGTTTTATAAATACTACTATAAATACATATTCTACCAACAATCTACACATATTACCATCTATTTCAAATAGAAATGTTTTCTAATCCACACACTCTTTCTTTGTATCATAACATGTATTGTTCCTTACATGACTTATAATGTAATTACATATTGTTTAAACTAACTTTACGTGGTACCTGACAAGTGGCGCGTACATTAATAGACTCGTTACAGTAATAGGACGTTCGTTCCTATTGACTACTACCATGACTACTGTCTGTTCCACGTTTTGCTGCCGACGAACATTTGGCCATTAAACACATTCAATCTAAACAATATTTAAAAATAAAGTACTTTTTCATCAATAACAAAAAGTCACCCTCCCCAAAAAAAATTATTTGATGAAATTCCATCAAATATTGATTTTATTGCGAAAAAAACAATTTTCCTATGGGAATTTCACATGGGGAGTCAATTTCCAAATTGTTTTGTTTGGATCAAAAAACGAAAACATTTGGAAATTGACTCTGAAACCTGGCGAGATAGCTTGAAAATGATGTAACTAAGAAAACAAAAGTTAGATTTTGAAAATCGGTCCACGAATACAAAAAATATTTTAAAATAATCTATGTTTAGCCCACATGTTAAATTCCCATAGTAAAATAAAAAAAATTCGCAATAAAATCAATATTTGATGGAATTTCATCAAATATTTTTTTTTGGGGAGGGTGACTTTTTTTGTTATTGAGAAAAAAGTACTTACTTTTAAATATTTTTTAGATTTAATGTGTTCAATAGCCAAATGTTCGTCGGCAGCAAAACGTGCAACAGACAGTAAGTCCCGATGGACAGTAATAGCACTGTCGTGTTACCAACCAGGACTGGGGTGTTGGCTACAATATATTCAAAAGTACACGATAAATGCATACATTTAAGGAATTAAATCATGGTATGCAAAACAGATGGTCTGTTTAAAGGTACATGTCCACTCCGTAGGCGCAAAATGTTCTTCATATCAAAGACATCATCTGAGACATTTTCTGGCAAAATACACATTCATTCACCATTACCCCACGTATTTATTTGCATTATTATACATTTTATATCAGATTGCACACTGATATCTGGGGCGATGACCGCGTTTCCTTAAAATGTTAACGGATATTACTACTTATTCTCTGTATTTATTTTTTCATGTGCAATGATTATGTTATAAATCTGTCGAAAGTATTATTTTTACTAGGTGACGCATTTAATTTGTATAAATAATTAAAAATGTCATGCCTCATTTGCATATGAAAATAGCCTGATACCACCACGCGTCACTATCAGTAAAATAAATATTACTAAACGATTATATCTGTTTAGCGGGCACTCGTAATCTTTTGAACTGTTGGAATAGTGACACAAGTATACACTTATTTAATTCCTATAAAGAACATGTTGTGCCTACTGAGTGGGCATGTACCTTTGAAGCGCGTGGAGTCCGAAGAAAACAGTTGGTTGGTCTGGTTAAAGGTGCATGCCCACTCAGTAGGCACAAACTGTTCTTTATAGGAAGTAAATAAGTGTATAACTGTGTCACTATTCCACCAGTTCTAAAAATTACGACTGCCCGCTATACATACATACATTTTCATATGCAAATGAGGCATGATATTTTTTAAATTATTTATAAAAATTAAATGTCACCTGAGAAAAATAATATTTTCGACAGATTATAAAGTATGATCATTGCACATCAACAATAGATACAGAGAATAAATCGTAATGTCTGTTAACATTTTTAGGAAACACGGTTATCGCCCCTGGTATCATTGTGGAAATTTACGTCTGGTATAAAATGTATAATAATGCCAATCAATACGTGCCGGACTAGTGAATGAATGTTTATTTTGCCTGCAAATGTCCCAAATGATGTTTCTGACAACAAGTACAGTTTTGTACCTACCGAGTGGGCATGTACCTTTAAGGATCAGTGAGACCCCTGATCATCATATGATTCAAACATAATTGCTTCCTAAATGTTATGCGATATATGTATAACATATATCTGAATATTGCCTTGTTACTGTTTACTGCACGGCTCATGGCGTGACCAACTCGGACATCTTAGGCATCACGGGACGGTTGAAAATAGCCAAAATTGACTGCTTTTCTGAGGGCGGCACGTGACTTATAAAAATCACCGCCTCTCACAATCAGTTAAGGAGGCTCTTGCGACAAGTATTGAAAAATACTCGCAAATGAAGTACAAATCGCGCGCCATAATAAAAATGCAGTAACCGCATCAGATGTGTTTAATTAATTTTTCGCAAAGTTACCCCACCCACCTATTTTTGGCCCGAAATTTCAACACGACTGAATTTGTTGGAATTGTTCTCATGAAAATATGAGGCACAGATACTTTGCTATGTCTTGTTCTATCACTTGTAACACCACACCATTTCCTGAAAATTATTCCAAATCGGGGGTCATAACCACCTCAAATTTTCGCTACAAATGCCCGAAAAATACTTTAAGTTCTGAAGCGAAACCGTACCGGCGAGACAGAATAGCATGCGCCATTTTCCAAGATGTCAAAATCAACCGGAGCTAACATTCAGTTTCGTAGAATTATGAAATACTTTAAAATATACACCTAGTCAAGCCTCCCAAAGTCAAGAAATATTCATAAACCTATTTTTCTAGACACTCTGGTGTAACTTACAGGGTCGGTAGTGAAGTATATAGAAAATCGTCAAACCCCTTTTAAAAGCTAGCCGCCCACTGTCCCGTGAGACCTTAAGGGAAAATGTTTTTTCCCCGAAACTGCTCGTCTCGCTCTATATTGCTAATTTCATCAATTTTAGGTAAAACGCAACCAAAGAAAAATGTACAAAATGAAAGCTGCTGTTGAAATGGGGCGCGGATATCGCCCACCCCCAGAATGGCGAAACGGGAAGTTTCCTTTTGGTGTATCGACTGCAAAATATCATGCTTACCTCTAGCCCTACTGAACCCTGCATATTTGAGTGCAGTCAACTAAAACTGCTGGATGTTATCTTGGGACATATTATTATGTCAAACAATACTGGTTAGAGGTGAAATATGACACCTTGAAAAATCAGACTTTTCCCTTAAGGCATCACGGGACGGTTGAAATTGGCCAAAATTGACTGCTTTTCTGAGGGCGGCACGTGACTTATAAAAATCACCGCCTCTCACAATCAGTTAAAGGTACATGCCCACGCAGCAGGTTACACTGTACTACTATTTTTCATTTTCTGTCATGCCTTATATGAGACATTTGTCTACCCACTAACGTGTTATTTTTAATTACGGCGCGTGTTAATTGGTGTTAAATAAATTGTATATGCCGCGACCAGAAAGGGTATTTTCCGACCTCGTGGTATTTTTACCAATACGCGTCACGTGACACAGTCAATCATATCACATCTTTGACATGTGCAGTGAAGTATTGGAAGATGAGAAGAGAAATCTCTGTTCGAGTCCAAATCTAAATCTCCACGTCACTCTTTCCATTTGGTGATCTGGTCGCCAATATTAACCACTCTCTCTCTCTCTCTCTCTGTACTGCCTGTCCCAAGACATTTCGCATTTTTTTGGCCGACGCAGTTTCATACAATTTCCGTCCTGGACGTTTCGACATATTGGGAAGCCTACTGGCGCGCGTAGTATACTGCGCATGCGCACCGCAAGCCGTGATGTGAAAGTCGTCGTCCCCGCACATTATCAAAATAGACTGTTACCGCCGCGCGTCTCTAACAGTAAATTGATAATTAATAAATGATTATATTTGTATAGCGGGCACTAGTAATTTTTTGAACTGGTGGAATAGTGACATAATTATACACTTATTTAATTCCACTAAAGAACATTTTGTGCCTACTGTGTGGGCATATACCTTTAAGGAGGTTCTTGCGACAAGTATTGAAAAATACTCGCAAATGAAGTACAAATCACCAACACAGATCGCCACAGACCTCATACACCGAAAATGGTACAGTCATGTCATTTGTTTCGACAGCAGATACCGTATATACCCAATACTGTACTATATTAGTAGACACTATTGCAATATACCTTATACTGCAGTGACAACATCGTATGGGGAGAGTAAAAATCGACATCGATATTCGACTTGCTGTACACGCTTGTGTAATATAATTTTTGATAAGAGTGTGTTTTTCTAGCTTTTCTACATATGATTAGCTACATCATATCGTATGTTATACTTCACAATATTCGTTCTTTACCAAACGCGACAAGAGGTAAACTGGTTGACTTAAAAACACCAAGATGACTAAATGTGCATATAAATCCGCCGTGGAAGTGTAATAAATAGGATATTCCATCGTACATGTTTCAATAGCGGAAATAATACACTCGTGTCCATCGGCGTCCGTGCAAGCAACTCGTTCGCTACGCTCACTCGTTGCTTACGCGAAAGCCGACGCACACTCGTGTATTATTTCCCGCTATTCAAAATGTACGATAGAATATCCTCTATATCCCATCACATTTCGGAAGCAATTATTAATAAAGCATTTGACCTGGACCATATGAGCATGTAGGCCGCATGTGTGACTATATGGCATTACATTTTGGATGAAGATAAACTAGAACATGTCTTCATGGAACACGGATAGCCCACATATCGCTGTGATAGTAAACGAGACAAAATTCCAAGTCCAACAGGGAGAGATAATCCATGGCTTAGTGCCAAAGCAAAAATAGAAATTCACTGTTTGCATCTACAAACCATAAATAAGCTACACACCAAGCATTAAGCCTCCAGCTATTACGGTTTAGAAGTTTTAAAAGTTACCAGGCAAAATGGTGAAATTCTAAGTCAAAAGGGGGAGACAATCCATGACCCGGGGGTTGAATAAAAAAATCGAAATAAACTTTGCGCATCTACTGATCATAAAGAATAGTATATGAGGTAGTGGAATCCATATGCATTTTCACCTACATTTTTCACAACTTTCAGGATATGTTCTCCAGTTATATGTGAATACAAAACCGATGTTGAGGATTTTTCTGATGATTTTAACGGCCGCCATCTTGAATTTCAAAATGGCCGCCAAATACGCAATTCCTGAATATACACATGGACTATTATAATTGCATACCGTCATTTGATAGGCGTTTTCTTGCCATGAATGTGTGGCAAATGCATTAATATCGATTGTGTTGTGTTCAAAATCATTCTTCCTGAGTTAACACCATTTGCTTTGGGAAATATACGCCATTTGCTTTGAAAAACTGCTCATATTTTGCACTTTCATCAGTAGTTAGGTTCCCCGTGTACACAATGTGTGCATTGTGGTTTCTATAACCATGAATTCAGGGTCAGTGAACATGACAAGTGCATGAATTATACTATTGGACGATTCAGAAGTCGCAGCCATTTGTTGTTTCAAAATGGCCGCCAAAATGGCTGCCACCCAGCGTCTTTTTTTGCTCATATTTTGGTTTGTTAGGTGTAAAACCTATTTTTTGGGGTTTATTACCTATTTTTTCAGTGTCAATGGACACAATAAGAACACTGTTAGTACATTTGGATAATTCAGAAGTGACGGTCACATTGCATTTGGAAATGGCCAAACAAAATGGCCGCTGATAGTCGGTATTTAGTCGATATTTTGCTATACCTATATATATCGCATCGCGAGGTTGGCAAAGCTTCAATACTCTTGTCTATACCAATAGTTTCATGGTCAGTGATTTAACATTGATGATGACATTAGATGATTAAAAAATGATAATCATTTTGATTTTCAAAACGGCGTCCAAAATAGTCACCATGCGAACCAGGCTCTGATGCTGGGTGTTTGTCCACCCAGGGTTCCGGATTCTCGCCTGCTTATAGTCGTAAATGTCTATAACGTGGTAGTCCAATACTTTATTAGCATTTTTTCCCGTTTTATGTCGCGTTATTGTATTTCCGGAACGGTGGTGCCGAAAAGTAAGCGGATGACTTTGTGGAACCAACAACAACAACAACAACATGAAGTTTTTCCTGTGTGAAGATTTGAAGATTATCAATGCAACATATTGAGTGTAAGTTTAATACCTTTTACCTATTATCATGGAAAAAACCTAAATTAGACCTGTCCAGTGGCCATTTCCATGATACACAAATCCATATCCGTGTGATACCCATTTCCGTGCACAAATTAGTCTACTTGGGCCAAGTTGGGGTATGATTGTTTCAGAAAAAAACTGTTTTGCTCTGATAGAGGACCTCCCCTCGCTGGGATGCTGTCTTAGCCAATTTCGGGCCCATTTTTATGAGGAAGGGTCCGGTGGTGTTTCAAATCTGCGTAATCTGCTATTTGGCACTGAACATTTTGGTATATGCACTGAAACTCTCAAGACTCAGATAATTTGGGTTAACTCTCAAATTCATCTGGACTCAACAAACTGGAGACATCGGCTAATCGCTGTGTCTTAATTATTTCTAGTAGTTTCTAAATTTCTGTTGTAGATGCCAGAGAAGCTTGATCCTACAGAGGTATATGTCCACGGGTCACGATAAGGTCGCTGTGAAGAAACGAACTGTATACACACACGATCTTACTCATCATGTTCCGTCTACAAACTTCAATTCCAACTCGAAATATCAAACTATTAACATGATTTATCACATTATTTCAAAACCTCTGTACCGACATCGACATGGAAGATGTGCCCACCAAAACAACTCCTACGGATTTTAGCCTGTGCATTAGATGTCAAGAGCGTGTTAAGAAACAAGCACTCACAAAACCAAAGAACGAATCTTCATATGAAACGTTTCTATCAAGTGTTAATAAGCGGTGTCAGTTGGGAAACCCGGATTTCCTCAATGTGTCAAACAGACTGAAAGGATACACATCATCTGATCTTCTCCAGTGCAATGCACAATGGCATCGCACATGCTATAGTGACACAACCCATAAAATAAACATTGAACGCGATGCAACAAGGCTTGCAAATGTCCCTGAACCTGATAGAAAAGGAAAAGGTCGCCCCTCAATAGATCCATTGTCTCCAAGGTCGTCAAGATCGTCTGTTGAACAATTTGATCGAAGTTTATGTTTCTTCTGTCACCAAAGGGAATCAAATAAATCTGGAGAAACACTTCATAGCTGTCGAAGTGAGAACATTGGCGTATCGATAGGAGATATTGTGGAACGCAGTGGAAACAATACATGGCTTATTCAGCTAAAGGACTGTATTAAAAAACACGATCTTCATGCTAGAGACATTGTGTATCATAACAGTTGCAAAACCACTAACTGGGAAAAGTTTGTGCAGAGGCCAGAAAGGTCATCACATTTGAGTAGTGGTACAGACATATCTTCGCCTGAAATAGCTGCTGAGATTGAATTTTACGATGAATTGGGTGAACGGCTTGATGCCGGAGAATATCTTACAACAGTTCAGGTGGAACAATTGTATAAAGACATGCTACTTGACCACGGTGTCGTTGGTGTTAGACTCGCACGTAGGACATTGATGCAGAGGATAATACAGCAGTTGCCGTTTGTTGTTATATCGCCGAACAGAGGTTCACAGCCGGGTCTGTTGCATTCCAAAAAAGCTGGGCGCACAGCTGTTGACACGGTACTAGCCGAAAAAGACAGACGTGGTGACCTAAATGCAATTTTCAAGTGTGCTAAAATCATTCGAAGGGTGATATCAACTGCTAGGAAAGACGATCGGTGGAGTTTCACAGGAACATTAGACGATTCATCAGAAAACACCATACCTGAAGAATTGATGATAATGAATCGGTGGATACTGCAAGGTGCGAAAGCAGCACCAACACAGTCACGTGACAAAACATTGCGAAGGTCATGTGCCATCATTTCGCAGACAATGATGCAAGAGTTTAAGACAGATAGGCAGGTAGCACATGTGACGCAGTCAACAGTGTTTCGTCGACAGGTTGAGAGTCCTTTTGCCGTGGGGATGTCTTTGTGGATGTACCATACTTTGAGAAGTCAGAAAGCCATAACAGTTTTGAACAAATGTAATGCCGGTATATCATATGACCGAGTAACCCACGTCTGCAGTCAAATAGCAAATGCCGTACTAGGGAACATTAACGCAAACTGTGTGTTTGTTCCACCTGGATTAGTGAAGGGTTGTGCTATCAGAGCCTCATGTGACACTATTGACACGAAAGTTGACACACGCGATGGCAAGAACAGTTTCCACGCAATGTCATCTGCAGTGTACCAATCCCCATGTGAAAATGAACCAGTCGTTGAGCCACTTAACCTCTACCGGGTACCTGCTGAAGGACTCGTTGGAGTTCCCAGTACGTGCATCCGACTTGCTAGGTGTGATATTACCGGAAGCCCTAAACCACGCACCAGTCCTACATACATGTCATACAGAGTCGGAACCCATCAAACAATCTTTGAGAAGTCTCTCAACAATGATCTAGTATGACTACTAGCAAGGCATCATAATCGATCCATAAACGGTTCAATTGTACATTCACCGCAAGTACCGCAATCCACATATGTGACAGATGTAACGAATGTAGCAAGCGAGTCCCTGGCTGTGAATGATCTGCCATTTAACTCGTCTGTGCAACGACATGGTGAAGCGTTGTTGATGCCTGATAATACCGGTGTGGAAATTGATGACAAACAGTCGAGGGCCGTTACCTCCGGTATGGATACGGACAACTCCCCACATGAACATACACCATCGAGGGCCGTTACCTCCGGTATGAATACGGACAACTCCCCACATGAACATCTACCGTCGAGGGCCGTTAACTCCGGTATGGATACGGACAACTCCCAACATGAACATACACCGTCGAGGGCCGTTACCTCCGGTATGAATACGGACAACTCCCCACATGAACATATGCCGTCGATGGCCGTTACCTCCGGTATGGATACGGACAACTTCCGACGTGAACAAATTCCGTCGAGAGCCGTTACCTCCGGTATGAACTCCGGTATGAATACGGACAACTACACATGAACATATGCCGTCGAGGGCCGTTACCTCCGGTATGGATACGGCAACTTCCAACGTGAACAAATTCCGTCGAGGGCCGTTACCTCCGGTATGGATACGGACAACTTCCAACGTGAACAAATTCCGTCGAGAGCCGTTACCTCCGGTATGAACTCCGGTATGGATACGGACAACTTCCCACATGAACATATGCCTTTGAGGGCTGTTACCTCCGGTATGGATACGGACAACTTTGCAAGTGAGCATATACAGTCGGGGGCTATAACCTCCGATATGGATGCGGACAGTTTTCAAAGTGAGCATATACCGGTGAGGTCCGTTATCTCCGGTATGGATACGGACAATTTCCAACCTGAACACGCACCATCCAGGACCGTTGCCTCTGGTGATGACACAAGTTCTCCCAGTCACCAAACAAAATCAGATCAGAAGGTTCCTGTTTGGTCAGCGTATAATTCACTATTGTACGCCACATCATCTGAAGAGATCAGTACCGACAAAGCGTATTCGCTTCCTATTATTAATGCATCGGCAAGTGAATGGCCGACCTTAATCACCGCATTGGAGCGTCTGTGCAAACTGAACGATATTGTAAATTATGGTGAAAAGAAACTATCTGTCACGTTTGACATGGATCTATACAAGCGAGTGCTGAAACTGGAGTACCTCGATGACCAATACAAGAATAAATGGATACTAGCCCCAGGACCATTTCACACGACCGTTTGTGCGCTTCGGTGTCTAGGAAAGACAATAGAAGGCAGCGGCATTGACGATGCTTGGATCGAAGCAGAGTTATACAGCTCTATCACAGTTAACCAGATCATCAATGGGAATCATTATAGCAGAGCCTTGGAGGCACACGAAATGACACTTCAAGTACTGACTGATATGTGGTTAGATGCTTTCTTCAAGGAAAGGCCTGACCTCAAAGATGGTCTTGGCATTGCTTTGAAGGAGTTAACAGATGCTTGCGTTGAAAAAAAGAATGTGGCTGCTGCCCATAACTCGTTCTTGCAAACGATTGACTCGCTTGGCTTGAAAGACCAACTGACTGAATTTGATGAGTCCCACTCCTCACAACCAATGTTTCAGTGGGCGCGTATGTACATGAGACAAGTACTTACCCTGCTGCAATTCCAACGAGCTGTTCGAAATGGTGACTGGAGTCTGTATTTATCGTCTCTTGAAAAAATGTGTGTGTACTTCTTCGCATACAACAGACTCGACTACGCACAAACCATCCCAGAATACGTGGCCAGAATGTACCAGTTAGAATCTACAGATCCAGAAACCTGGCAGCAATTCCGTGAGCGAGAATTCACTGTCAATACCGCCACCAGTATTCCATTCACATGTCTCGGACTCGATCATGCACAGGAGCAGCAAAATAAATCAATCAAGGGCCAGGGTGCAATCAATGGTATAACTCAGTCTCCATCCACGTTGCTGAAGTTCTGTTTGTGTGCCCCTGAACTAGCACGAATAGCCAACGAAACAGAAGGTATGCTTGGAATTCAAGATAATCAACGAACCGAGCACCACCGACTGAATCAGACAACTACAAATAAACAGGAGGCAGATATCATGAAGTTGTCCACTGCACTAGCACCGTGTAATATCTTTACACACGATGAAGAAACGCCGACACATTTGATGAAGTTGATGACAAATGAAGTTGTTCCAATAGATGCATCAGAGAACATTCTATCTATGGAAGAACGAGGAGTGAAAGAGATGGAGAAATTCGTAGAAGAGCGAATAGCTGGTGATGGTAATCTGTGGGATAATGACAAAATGCAAAGTACTATCATTTAATTCATCAGCAAAAACGATTACGCTACAGCAAAATCCGATGTGCTAAAACTACAAGCAACAAGTGGCCTCATGTCCAGACTACTTATTGTCGCTCGATCGTCGCGGGAAATCGATTTGGAAGACGTCATTGGAAAGTACGAGTTCTGTACAATCAATCGTATTATCATGAAGACTGACGGTACTCTCCATCCAACTACGAACAAAAGTCAAATAATCACGGTCCTGGAAAGTATAACAGCACAACCTACTGTTGAACGAGACACATTTAGTCATATGGCCTGTCTCGTTATTGACGGAATGGCAGTGGTTCACGAAGTCGCATCTGTAAAGAGCTTGGAAACATGCAAAGATCTTGCTGATGCATATGTTGATCTCGTAGAATCGAAAGGCCGTAACTACAGTGTTGTCAGAGTTGTATTTGACAATTACTCCATCAACGGGTCACTTAAAGAGGGAACACGGGAGAGGCGGAAAGGACGAAAGGTTGTACGAGACTTTAAAGCGGAAGACACGACAAAAATTAGGGACATCAAATCCTTTCTCGCTAGCACACCAACAAAGGACTCTCTTACACTTTATCTTTCCCAGAAGCTCATTGAGCTTGCGAAAATCCACGTGATTGTAGCAACACGTAGAAGTGTATCATCAAACCGAAGTGGTGAACTTAATCCTGGAGTTAGCTCACAAGAAGAGGCCGACACATTATTGATCTTGCACGGCGTTGCGGCAGCGAGGATGGGCTTCAGGGTTCACATATATAGCCAGGATACAGATGTGCTCCTGCTAGCACTACGGAGAACTGTACACCTGGGTGAGAAGGCAGCAGTGCTGATGGGCACACATGAACACCGCCGACTGATCTATTTGCAGCCCATTTATGACTGTATTGGCGCTAACCGAGCAAAGGCATTGTGTAAGTGGCACACCCTGACTGGCTGCGACACGACTGGGCACATCAAAGGAAAATCAAAAAAAGGGTGTCTCGATGCATTTCTGAAGGCCAGTCCTGACATCGTGTCATCTATATCTGGCCTTGGTGTTGGTAACGAACCGTCTGCTCACACTGTTGATGGCTGCATATCCTATTTGTGTGCACTGTTCTGCAAGAAAGGTATTGACATTACGAAACCGAGCAGCCTGAGATGGATGCTGTTCAAACAGCTTGGTACCGAAAAGGGAATAGACAACCTTCCGCCTACGCATGGTGCCTGGATGGAGCATGTACGACGGGCACACTGTCAGGCTTCCTTGTGGGAGCAAGATTTGTGTCTCGATCCTGTCGTTCCAGACCCTGTCGATCTTGGATGGCGTAAGGAGAACGGTCATCTCATCCCTGGGCTGTCAAAGCTTGCACCTGCCCCTGCTGCTGTTGTGGAGTTAGTGAGGTGCAGATGCGGCGCAACTGCCACAGATGTCACTCTCAAGTGTGTCTCCGCTAGATGCTCATGCCGGGTGAAAGACTTACCATGTACTGAACTGTGCCTCTGTGCAGCTGCCGAGGAATGCTGTCAGAATGTGAACATGTATCACGATGTTGAGGACACAATGTAGTGTCGTATTTGAAAACATGATTTGAGAAAGTGTACTCAGCATGTATTATCATCATACACGTTCATGACCTTGTTTTGACAAATTTATTACATCGCTTGAGCATTATTGCCTACTCCAAACACCATCGTTTCATTTAAATTATAGTTATGTCCAATTTCATTACTTTTCGCCATTTTCCTTCACTGTACGTATCGCCCGTTGCTTAGCCAGTTAAAGTTGTCTGAATCCTGGCTGAATTCAGTGGACTTGGACGGAATTAAATGGTGATGTAAGTGTTCTCTCTATCTGCGCCGATTTCGCACTAAAATCGCAACTTTTTGAAGTTACGCCATTTGCTTTTTCGAGTAAAAACAAATGGCGTGAATTCGAATGATAATGCGATTTTATTGTGAAATGAGCACAGCCAAAATATGCAAATTTATTCTCTATAAAATGCTTATGAATTTATACAGGAATACGTAAACTGGCTAAGCAAAGGGCGATAATTAAAAGCAAATGGCGAAAAGTCACAATTGAGTATAATTGTGTGGGTCAACACATGTTATGCAATAGGTATGGCCACTGATAACAGGTAAACAAGTCGTGGCAGTTGTTCTATGGGTGAGCAAGCAGAATTGACCATATTTTTCTCTAAAATATTCAGTCGCTTTATAATTCTGACCAGTGCTTGCATAGCAAATGGCCGCCTATGTGGTGTTCAAATGGCATTGCCTGCCATATTATTAATCAGGAAAGACCAATACTGAATTGTGCAGTAACTGGAAACACGTAATTTGAGTCAAACATCGAATAATATCTGGAAAGCCAACCAAAACCTAATAAAAATGTAAAAAAAATACAGATTTTTCAAAGCAAATGGCGTATAGTCTGCAAAGCAAATGGCGTAAAATTTCCAAATGATATTCCTAGAGTTTCACGATCAGTCCTGTTGCAATTGTCAGTCATTTGCACCAATCATGTATTTAAAAATACATTTTATTAACATGCTTAAATACACATATTTTAACAATTGGCGGCCATTTTGAAATCCAAGATGGCGGCTGTTAAAATCATCGGAAAAATCCTCAACATCGGTTTTGAATTCACAAATAACAGAGGAACATATTCTGAAAGTTTCAAAGATTGTAGGTGAAAACGCATAAGAGCCCCCTTTTTGTGACATAACCCAATATACTACAGGGGTTTTTGGCATAAAAAATATTTTCGAAATATTTTCATCCCATTGGTTTATCGGGTGCGACTTTAAACTGTGGTCCCGTCTCTATATGATCTTAGCTGTTGCTGGGACGTTAAACCCATTCACTTTAACTTTTCGAAAGCGCGTTTAAGGGTGGTGCAACATTCAAATACCAACATGATTTAAGTACAATTAAGTACTAAACGCATACTAGTTATTAGCATGTGTACAGTATGCTTGTGTGAACTGTATATGCCTCCTTGAACATCGTTCTGTGCCGTAAATAACGTGTAAATGACGTGTAAACAAGTCCACATCTATAGTACATCGTTTATGTGAAAGTGACACATTGGGACCTACTATGGTGTTCGGCGCACTGGATTTTAGCTGGCGATATCCCTCCGACTTGGATGAAACGGGATAACTTGACAAAGTTTCGACTAAGTAGGAAATCAGAGAACTGGTGACAGTTACCGGAAGTAGCCCAATGACGTCCTGATAAGTGTTTCATGTAAAGAGTATTATACCCCCATATTTCAAATGCAATGCGTATTTGACTGTTACACAATTAATGTATTATTGATTTTTTTTCAAATCTTACAAATTTGTTTCAATCACTTATTTGTGCTTTTTGCAGCTCAACTAAGTAAATTTTGAACTTTATTAAAGTATTTTCACTACTCAATTTGAAAATCAATGCATATGTTCACATTGCTGTGAATACATGTATTGTGTACTCCCACTTGATAACCACTGCGTATTCAGCTAAAATGCGTGCGTAAACAACGCCAATACGTACCTTATCTGGAGCTCTGGACGTCGCTAAAAACAATAACCTGGCGTTTACGTATAAACATTTCCTAGAAATATATCAGTTTACGAATAAACATGTGTTACCGTTGTTACACAGGGCAGATGTTGTTGACGTCTACAACGTCATCCTTTACCATTAATTTGATCCGAAGTAAATATATCATATCATTAAAACATATACCGTTAGATATAATAACGGCCTTTAAAATGGTATATCGGGTGTGGGAAATCGTTAAAGATGTTAGGCACCGGCATGCTCCAAACGCAGTTACAATGTATACGCAACATGTGTACAAGTAGCGACACCACGCAACGTCGGACGCTCTATTGACATTAATGGAATGAATGGCCTTTTTGTGGAATTTATCGGGGTATAAACTTGGAAAAGTCAATACTGGACGAAGGCCGGAAGGCCTCGTCCAGTATTCCCGCGACTTTTCCAAGTTTATATCCCCGATAAATTCCACAAAAAGGCCATTCATTCCTTATAATTCCAGCATTTGAAATAAATTCATCAAGAAAATGTGTTTATTTTCCGTTTTCTTAAGAATTATTTTAACTGCGCCTGACGGTTACGGAAAGTAGTTCGGCATGGAGTTTACTGGGATTTAAATTTTGGACGGAGACTTGCAACGGACCAATCAAATGTTAGGGAATTGTGTAAATATTTTTGTGCTTGAATTATTACCGCGTAAACAAGTCCGCGTTATTTTCAACGAAAACCACGTCATATGTGTTCATTGAGTAGCAGCACCAATACGTTACCTGGGGCAGTTTCACTAAACTTCGTACGCAAAGTGCAAATTTAGGATAGTCTGGAAAATTAAATTGATGGATTTACATTTATTGAGCATATACAGCCTATGCTCAATAAATGTACATCCAGTAAGTGTTTACAAGAAAACATTGTTAATGTGATATTTACACAATTTTGCACCTACGAACATTTTAGTCGTACGAAGTTTAGTGAAACGTGCCCCAGATAAGTAGAATACCAGGCTAGTGTCTTTTAGTATCAAGTGTATTGTGTGCCAAATTCATAGCCTGATAAATTTGCCATCAGATACACCATCATGGTACTCTCTATGTAAAAGTTATATCACGGTTCGTCAGCATGTACGAGGGGGTGCTTATTATCGCTTGTACATGCGGACAAACGTGATCTAACGTAGTTATCACATCCTCATGTACATACCTTGCACACAAGCTGTGTTAATACAGAAACACCCACAAATGTGTCAAATATGTGATCAGTGAACAAAGCATATTGAACAGAAGCAGGGGCGGCTCTAAAGGGGATGCTCCGGGTAGCAACCCCACCCCCCGCCCCCCGTTCACCCAGGGAGTTTATATAGATCACAGTTTACCATTTGGTGTCTGAAATTAAATGCCGTAAAACACAGGAAAGTGCATTTCGAAGAGCTCAAAAATAGGACAACCCCCTAGTTGCGAACGGTAACTCTTGCAATTACTCCCGTAACGTCCGTAGCTAGCTACGGACGGTACGGGAGTAGATTGCAAGTTACCTTCGCAACTAGACAACCCCCTCCCCCGTTCCCCAAATGCTGGATCCGCCCCTGAGAAGCTCATCTACGTCGTAACCATGGTAGCACTTTCGGCTAATACATTTAAGATCGAGCGTACCGTACATATGCATGGTGCTACAACCATGTATGTTATATATCTAATATGTAGATGCACAGTAGGATTGAACTACATTGTTCACATAGTGGAGGGGCTGGTTCCGCCGGATCATGGGTCATATGAATGATAAAATATAATCGATTACATGGAAACATATACAAACTAGAAATGTGGCCTGTCGGCACACGAATGCCCCCGCTGGCAGCCAAAGAAAACGAGGCATATTTGATTATAAGCCATTTACCCGAGCGTTAAGGTTTTGAACGCACCTTGACCCTGGGCTTAGTGGGGGCGGGACGAATGTGGATTTGTCACAGGGCTGTAGAGGACCATTGTAGCAATGCGTGTGTGAAATGTGAAGCAGATCCGAGCAAGGAAACACAAATTATAAGCCATTTAACTGAATGTTAAGGTTTCAAACGCACCAAGTCTGTGACCTTGACCCTGTGCTTAGCGGGGGCAGGACGAATGTGGATTTGTCACAGGGCGGTAGAGGACCATTGGAGCAATGCGTGTGTGAAAGTTAGTGTAGGATTGAGAAACGCGCACGTAGATTTGTCCCAAAGTGGCAAGTAAACAATTAAAGTGGAAAAGGTGAAGGTCAAAGGTGAAGGTCGAAGTAATGGGTGGTGGAGTGTGTAAGGCATGTTGATATGTATCATGTGTATAAATATTTAAGCGATTGGCAAAAGTATTGAGAAGTTATTGTAGGATTGAGAAACGTGCACGTAGATTTGTCCCAAAGTGCTAAGTAAACATTTAAAGTAGAAAAGGTGAAGGTCAAAGGTCAAGGTCGAAGTACTGGGTGGTGGAGTGTGTAGGGCATGTTCATATGTATCATGTGTATAAATATTTAAGCGATTGGCAAAAGTATTGAGAAGTTAGTGTAGGATTGAGAAACGTGCACGTAGATTTGTCCCAAAGTGCCAAGCAAACATTTAAAGTGGAAAATCTCAAGGCCAAAGGTCAAGGTCGAAGTACTGGGTGGTGGAGTGTGTAGGGCATGTTCATATGTATCATGTGTATAAATATTTAAGCGATTGGCAAAAACATTGAGAAGTTAGTGTTGGATTGAGAAACGTGCACGTAGATTTGTCCCAAAGTGCCAAGCAAACATTTAAAGTGGAAAAGGTCAAGGTCGAAGTACTGGGTGGTGGAGTGTGTAGGGCATGTTCATATGTATCATGAGTATAAATATTTAAGCGATTGGCAAAAGTATTGAGAAGTTAGTGTAGGATTGAGAAACGTGCACGTAGATTTGTCCCAAAGTGCCAAGCAAACATTTAAAGTGGAAAAGGTCAAGGCCAAAGGTCAATATCGAAGTATTGGGTGGTGGAGTGTGTAGGGCATGTTCATATGTATCATGTGTATAAATATTTAAGCGATTGGCAAAAGTATTGAGAAGTTAGTGTAGGATTGAGAAACGTGCACGTAGATTTGTCCCAAAGTGCCAATCAAACATTTAAAGTGGAAAAGGTCATGGCCGAAGGTCAAGGTCGAAGTACTGGGGGGTGGAGTGTGCAAGGCATGTTCATATGTATCACGTGTATAAATATTGACATAATATGTGAAGCCATGTAGAAGTTACTAAAGAATATGGTAATATCGGGACGTACGGACGGACGGACGGGACGGAGGACGGACGTACGGACGGACGCCGGTAACACTATATGCCCCCGTACCTTTCGGTAGCGGGGGCATAAATATTTGACCATGTCACTTCGTCGGTATCTCGAACCTAGTCCTATCTCGACTAAAATACGATCTCCATTCGAATTCGAGATAGTGGTGCTCAACTGTACTTGATCGAATGGTGCCGTCTGCGGTTTTATTATACAGTCAAACCTGTGAATAAAAGCCAGCCATGGGAAGTGAAAAATCTGACCTTTGTTCACAGGTGGTCTTTATTCGCAGGGTCGTTTATATAGTATTTGTGCCATTGGGACAACACAATTGTGGCCTTTACAGCCAGGTGATTGCTATTCGGAGGTGGTCTTTAGCACAGGTTCGACTGTATATGTATTGCTAACTTTATAACATATCTATGTTCTAACAGCCGATGTTTACCTCCCTCAGTACGGACGATTATATCATGTTACTGGACAATATCGTTCGGGCTAGTTACATCTACGCTGTTTGCTGTATTTGAAGTTTCAAGTAGTAAATTTTCCAACACATGTAAATATTGCTCTTGTACCCAGTGACCATCCAACCCAGGCGAGTTGTTAAGCTGTCCGTATAGACGATCACTCGTCATTGTGTGACGTAACTTCCCGCAACTAATACCTATTCTCTGCTCCACGTTTTTCTCACGACGAAAAAATGTTTAAATGTAAGTACCTTTTCACTACCCGCAACTAATACCTATTCTCTGCTCCACGTTTTTCTCACGACGAAAAAATGTTTAAATGTAAGTACCTTTTCACCAATAACAAAGTCACCCTTCCTTTTTTTTTTGGATGAAATTCCATCAAATATTGATTTTATAGTGGAAAAAAAAAGATTTTCCTATGGGAATTTAACATGGGGGAAAAAGAGGTGGAAGGTGTGGACGAGTCAAAAAACGAAAAACTTTGGAAATCGACTCCAAAACCTGGCTAGAGAGTTAGATTTTGAAAATTGGTCCACAAATGAAAAATTACTTCAAATATACATGTAGTATTAGCCCCCATGTTAAATCCCCATAGGAAAATAGTTTTTTTCGCAATAAAATCAATATTTGACGAAATTTAATCAAATAACTTTTTGGGGGGAGGGTGACTTTTATTTGTTGATGAAAAAGTACTTACATTTAAATATTTCTTGGATTTAATGTTTTTAATGGCCAAAAGTTCTTCGGCAGCAAAACGTGGAACAGACAGTAAATATTTGTAATTTTCCAATGCAAATATATAATCTTCTTGCACATGAACGTACAAACCTGGGGCCCGTTTCACTCAGCTTCGTACGACTAAAATGTTTGTAAACACAAATTTATGATCGTCTAGAAAATTCAATTGGTGGATTAACATTTAGCTGCATATGCAGCCTATGCCCAATGAATGTAAATCAATTAATTATGTACAAGAAAACATTGTTAGTGTAAAAGTTACAGACTATCATAATATTGCGCTTACGAACATTTAAGTCGTACGAAGTTTAGTGAAACGGGCCCCTGCTGTTTCGTCCCGTTTCCGCCTACATTTTCCCAGTTACATCCGAGGCAAGTATGATGCGGTGACGCGCGAATAACACGATTTTACGGACACAGATCGAATAACAAAACTGTGATTAATATGTAAACATTGAAATATGGCCAACCCGAGGGCAGTGAAGAGAAGAGGAACGGTATGCGTGTTCACCAATAGGAACAACGACATCTGAAGGACTGTTACTCTTCCATAATATTCTGGCGAAGGTGTTATTTGTGAATACTAGTATGCGATTTGTTTTGATAATTGGGGACAGAACGACGATTTCGACCACTGACCGTCCCACCCGGGCAGAATGCGGTCACACCGGGCAGTCGTTATCCTGGGTCTGTTGCTGCTGCCCTGGTCCCGGCTCGCTCGGAGGGGGGGGGGGGGGGGGGGGGGGGGGGGGGGCACGATTTACCCAAATCTACCCAAATCTTCATATAATTACTATATGTGTTAATAAATAAAGCTATACACGGACTATACTTACATAATGTATGTCATTAATTTGCTCATACCAGGACCCATTTGAATGTTTCGATGCAAAATGGACATATTTGTATATTAAATAAAGGGAGAGTACCGCGATAAACTTAATACTAGGAAGCCAAGGAAGATAATCCACTTTATAATGGCTAAACATGCTAAATGGGAATGGTGATTTTTAATTGAAATACAAATAAAAAACTGTAGAACCTGATCAGGGTCTACCCGGTTCCCCATTTTGTGCATAACCACTTGTTGAGGCTATACATGTAGGGGAAATATGCATTCACAATCTAATCAGGATCTACACAGTGCTAATAAAAACATTCATTCAATGCATTATACTTTGTTTTTAACCATTTCAAAAAGATGTTGGCATATAAATATTGCAATACTATGGAGGTGACCGGTTAGACAGTTTGACTATTATATGTGCCATATGAAATCATGATCGATGGCAACTTAGTTAGACAAATGAGTCTCGATCACGGTAGTCTCCCTTTATAATAATGCTACATGTATATTAATCGCTTTCCCGCGGAAATATGTGCTTTATTCTTCCCTGTTTCGGTCAAAATGTGCTTATTGTATGATATACTAATGATATATTGTTGAAAACGTATATAATATAATCATAAATGTTATTTTTAATGAAGATTTGGGTAGATTTGGGCACACCCCGCCCACCACGACGAACGGGCCCGGGTCATTGAAGCCCGCCCCGACCGACCGCCCATCACATGACGTCTCGCCACAAGTGGTACATGTAACGCTGCCAGCTCCCCTACAGATCCACCGTGTTCACGTGACGCCAGGTAGGACTGACCAGAAATCCAAAATGTGTTTGGCGCGTATTTACTTCTCATACCGGAAATCGGGAGGTTTGATTGGTCGAGGCTGTTCAGTCCCCGCCAATCAAACTGCTTAATTGCGAGTACAATTGTATAATTACGGACCCTGTGCTGTGTAGCATATATACAGCCATGATTCAGTGGCTTGGGCATGTTATGATCAAGGGTGTGTCATAGAATACACGTGTTTAACACGACGCGACGTGGTCTCAATATAAGGAGCCAAAAATCACCCATCCTAATTTTGCTTTGCATTTCAGCCAAGGAAGTTGCAGAGATACAGCATACGTAAACAATTTAACCAATTGCATAAAAAGACCTTGACATTGGGCACAGGGGCCGCACGGGTGGGGCGTAGAATTTTGGTTCACGTTTTTGGTTATTGAAGTTTTTCGGTATACTATCAAAGCCTCGTATCATGATACGAGGTTTTGATAGTATACCGAAAAACTTTAACCACAAACGTCAAAATACCAATTGTAACCTATGAAACCAATGCATAATAGCAGTTAAAATAGTCGGTATAGATAATACTTACAAATCTCATTCAAAACTCTGTAACGTATCTACTGCTATACTGTGTAACCAAAGACATATAGCATGTAACCCATATAACCAAAGCCATATAGCGGTTACAAATGGACACTATTGTGCAAAGGTGCGGATTTTGGGCCATATATGAACCTTGGGCATGCTAAGTTGTGGATCAAAAACTGCAACCGAGAAGAAGGTGGACACACGACACAGCTGTCCACGTTTCTACATGAACCTTCAATTGTCCTACCAATAAAACACATTGTACATTTCTACTTTTTATTTGAATTAGTATTTCGATCTTCGCTACTTATGAACATGGGCTATTTTACAGAAATGAATAACACCCCTGAAACAGGAGAAATGGCAACTGGGAGACCAGAGAAGTTCGTAAAGTCACGGGCGTACCTAACGTACTGGAAGGCCTGTTAGTGAAGATACCGGAGACGGAACGCCTGTCGCCTTTAACCATCGTGCCCGTCATCCGCACCAGGACCATGGGTAACGGCACGGAGCACGGTCACGGACCACCCACGGCGCCACTCCAGTGCGTGTGGCACGGTGCCGGACACCATCAGGGTGTACGGGGAACTGGAGTACGCCGTGCCCGCCTTCAGGTATTCCGCGCCGTCATTGCTGGGCGGCCTCCTCCTCGTCACGCTGGGCGTGACGTTGATGTGATAGTGGGCTGGTGTATTAGTACTACATGTATTACGTGCATAACGACTCGGGAGTGGGTGGTGAAAGTGGAGTAGGCTGGATGGAGGATGGTGTTAGAAAGACAGGAAACTAATATGAATAGAAGGGTAATAGATCTTAGAATAAGTTTACGAATTGTTAAGTTTATACAAGAACCACGACAAAAGGAAATGACTTTGGCCTTGGGATGAAGGTGAGATGGAGCACTTTGGCAAAATGATGCAGGATGGTGTTAGAAAGATATTATCCAAAATGGTAACATAAAGTAATGTGACCTTGACCTTGGATATGAAGGCCGCATGGGTGCGGTATGGAATGAAAATATGGATGATGATAAGGAAGTATATGAAGGTTGAGAGCAATCTGATTCACCGTTACAGAGATAATGTGTACCCGAAAGCTTTAACACAAATGGGACGGACGGACGAACGGACAGATGAACGGACAGACGGAATGACTAAAATTATATACCTCTCAACATACTTTGTGTGCTGGGGGTATAATGAGAAGAAAGTTACGAAATGAAAAGTTTGTGTGTTTCGGACAGCTAGACATACAAATGGATGGAGGTACGTGGAAGACAAAACATATATACCCTCTTAAAGGTACATGGCACTCAATCGGCACAAACTGTTCTTTATAGGAATTAAATAAGTGTATAATTGTGTCACTATTCCACCAGTTCTAAAAATGATGAGTGCCCGCTATACACCATTACCCCACGTATTGATTGGCACTATTATACATTTTATATCAGACGTAAATTTCCACACTGATATCAGGGGCGATACCCGTGTTTCCTTAAAATGTTAACGGACATTATTATTTATTATCTGTATTTATTTTTTGATGTGCAATGATCATACTTCATCTGTCGAAAATATTATTTTTTCAGGTGACGCATTTAATTAGTATAAATGATTAAAAAATAGCATGACTAATTTGCATATGAAAATAGCCTGATAACACCGCGTGTCACTATCAATAAAGAAAATGTTACTAAATGATTATATCTGTAGCGGGCACATGTACATTTTAGAACTGGTGGAATAGTGACACAATTATACACTTATTTAATTCCTATAAAGAATATTTTGTGCCTACTGAGTGGGCATGTACCTTTAAGATGACACACATTTCTTGTTCAATATTTTAATAATGTTGATTTGCAGCCAATAAATAACTATTAGATGCCATGTATTGCAACTAGTCAACACACTGCTCGATGTCCCAGTGTGGTGGTGCGGTGTCGGTCCACACACAGCCAGTTGTACGACATTGTACTACAGTCCCAGGGACAAGGTGTGGGCCTGTGTGACGATGGTGTGTCCCAGTGTGGTGGCGCGGTGGCGGTCCACACACAGCCAGTTGTACGACATTGTACTACAGTCCCAGGGACAAGGTGTGGGCCTGTGTGACGATGGTGTGTCCCAGTGTGGTGGCACGGTGGCGGTCCACACACAGCTCGATGAACGACATTGTACTACAGTCCCAGGGACAATGTGTGGGCCTGTGTGACGATGGTGTGTCCCAGTGTGGTGGCACGGTGGCGGTCTACACACAGCTTGATGTACGACATTGTACTACAGTCCCAGGGACAAGGTGTGGGCCTGTGTGACGATGGTGTGTCCCAGTGTGGTGGCACGGTGGCGGTCCACACACAGCTCGATGTACGGCAGGAAGAAGAGGAAGCGGCCGGTGGCGGGCAGCACCTGCAGGAACTGGGCCGGCTCCAGCAGCCCCGCCATCTCCACCAGCACCTCTGCAATGGAGAGACAGAGGGCTACCTCACAGTATCATGTCTCAAGGGCATACAAAGGGTGGGGATCATGGGGCAGTGGGGATACGGGGCATACATTGTGATACAGTGCATACACTTGTGATACAGGGCATACATTGTGATACAGGGGCATACAATGTGGGGATACATGATGGGGACAGGGGCATATACAGGGGCATATACAGGGGCTATACAAGGGGCAAGCATGGTGATACAGGGGCATATACAGGGGAATATACAGGTGGCATGCATGGTGATACAGGGGCAAATACAGGGGCATATACAGGGGCATATACACAGGGGCATACATTGTGATACAGGGAAATATACAGGGGCATACATTGTGATACAGGGGCATATACAGAGGCATACATTGTGATACAGGGGCATATACAGAGGCATACATTGTGATACAGGGGCATATACAGGGGCATACATTGTGATACAGGGGCATATACAGAGGCATACATTGTGATGCAGGGGCATACATGGTGATACAGGGGCATATACAGGACCATACATTGTGATACAGGGACATAATATACAATTGTCATACATGGTGATAGAGGGGATATACAGGGGCATATACAGGGGCATACATTGTGATACAGGGGAATATACAGGGGCATACATTGTGATACAGGGACATATACAATTGTCATACATGGTGATAGAGGGGATATACAGGGGCATATACAAGGGCATAGATTGTGATACAGGGGAATATACAGGGGCATACATTGTGATACAGGGGAATATACAGCGGCTTACATGGTGATACAGGGACATACATGGTGATATATGGACATATACAGGGGCTTACATGGTGATACAGGGGAATATACAGGGGCTTACATGGTGATACAGGGACATACATGGTGGTACAGGGGCATACATGGTGGTACAGGGGCATACCATTGGTTGATGTCATGTTGATACAAGGGATATGTCATTGTCTGGTGTCATAGTGATACAGGGCCATATCATTGGCTGATATCATAGTGATATAGCGGTATAGCATTGGCTGGTGTAATTGTGATACAGGGGAATATCATTGGCTGATGTCATGGTGATGCAGGGGCACAGCATTGGCTGATGTCATAGTGATACAGGGACATAGCACTGGCTGATGACATAGTGATACAGGGACATAACATTGGCTGATGTCATAGTGATACAGGGGCACAGCATTGGCTGGTGTCATAGTGATACAGAGACAAACCATTGGCTGATGTCATATATATACAGGGACATAGCAATGGCTGATGTCATAGTGATACAGGGACATAGCAATGGATGATGTCATAGTGATACAGGGACATAACATTGGCTGATGTCATTGTGATACAGGGACATAACATTGGCTTGTCATAGTGATACAGGGACATAACATTGGCTGATGTCATTGTGATACACGGACATAACATTGGCTGGTGTCATTGTGATACAGGGACATAACATTGGCTGGTGTCATATTCATACAGGGGCACAGCATTGGCTGGTGTCATAGTGATACAGGGACATACCATTGGCTGATGTCAGTGATACAGGGACATAACATTTGCTAGTGTCATAGTGATACAGGGACATACCATTGTCTGATGACATAGTGATACAGGGACATAACATTGCCTGATGTCATAGTGATACAGGGACATACCATTGACTGATGTCAGTGATACAGGGACATACAATTTGTTAGTGTCATATTGATACAGGGACATACCATTGGCTGATGACATAGTGACACAGGGACATAACATTGGCTGATGTCATAGTGATACAGGGACATAACATTGGCTGATGTCATAGTGATACAGTGACATAACATTGGCTGATGTCATTGTGATACAGTGACATAACATTGGCTGGTGTCATAGTGATACAGGGACGTAGCAATGCCTGATGTCATAGTGATACAGGGATATACCATTAGCTGATGACATAGTTATACAGGGACATAACATTGGCTGATGTCATAGTGATACAGGGACATAACATTGGCTGATGTAATTGTGATACAGGGGCATATAATTGGCTGATATCAAAGTAACATACAAGAGCACATAATCATGCCATATTAGGAGAGAAGTACAGCTTTAACTAATATCAAAGTGGAAGCTATCATGGCTGCATTGTAGCTACTCGGGCTACATGTAAAATGTAAATTTCCCACATGGGATTTTATTTGATTTAATGGTGTTTAACGGCCTGTCAACAGCTAAGGTCATTTTAGGTCAGTTTAACAGGGTCAAATCCCATATTTCACATATTATGATGGAGGGAAAATCCCAAAATCAGAACTGAATATTTACCAAAAAAAAAAATTTATTCAGCCATGAAATTAGAATAACCTGACCTGGTGACACATGGGAAGTGGTCATATTGTTTTATAATGAGATCTGTCTGTACAATCATTTGTATTACTAATTGAGATTTTTAATTTTTTACTAAGGTACAGGCACCAACCGAACTATGTTATTTTACCTTTCAATGTGTGAACATAGAGATCCTCGCTGTGGGCGGGGCTCGTGAGTTGGGACTCGAGCCGCACTAGAAGGCAGTTCAATAGATATTGCCACTGGAAGTGAACACAGTTTGCACATCCGTAAATACTACGGACTGGCAACTACAGATGTTACCATGATATTCGGAGAGATCTGAGACCAATCTCACAGCTCTCCGAATCCCATAACAACATCTCTAGTGCCACAACAAATTTACCAAACAAACACTAAGAGAATCCTTCATTTGTAGCTGTGACTGGAGAAATTGGATGTATGTGATTTGTGAGCAGTATAGCTCCTAGCTAAATAGCACACTCCTGTATTATGATAACAATCTAAATTATATACCATAGTAAAGCTTAATATCTCACCGTCAATAAAAGGTATGATGTGGAGCTGACAAGTGGTGCAGTTTTTGCCCAGAGTAAATCCAAGATGGCTGCCCAAATAATTGACATTTTAATATGTTTATCATGCAAGTCAATGCAAAATATATATGTCAGTTATTTAATAGTCTAAATATAGTTTTTTGTTACAATACAAGTGATAATAAGATTTTGAGATAAATTACAAGAAAATAATATTTCAATAAATCCAAGACGGCCGCCATATATGAACAGTTTACCATATGTTCTCACATGTGATGAACAAAAGTTAGTTTACAGTCTCAAGAATGACATTACACACACAAACATCATATACTATTTAAAAGCTTGAAATCTTACCATCAGTCTAAGACATAAAGTGGTGCTGAAAAGTGGGCAGCATAAATCCAAAATGGCAGCCGATATGACCGACCAGTTTAGCTAGTCTGCTGAATGAGACTGCTCCCGTTTTATTGACCAAGTTAAATGCCGTTTTCTTGCCAATTGTGACGTGAACATATATTGCATGTACCGAGACAAATCGTCGTTTGTCTGTCTTACTGGTGATAACGCCAGTTTCCATCCACATGAAACTTCTATTTGGCAGTTTTGGAAAGTAGTCAACTATAAGCACTAACATGTCATATTATTGTCCCTGAAACACCACCAGAGCCAAAGTCTTCATCGGCAACAACAGCGTGTAGCATCATTCTAGTATCAGCTTCCTCATGTGAACTACATGCAGCAAGTTCTGGTTCTTTCGAGCACACCTTTGTTATTGGCAGACTTCACAAGCACACCGTTAGAGAATCCTCCAACATAGAGATTACATGAAGAATGTGCTCAAGTGTCTGCAGGTGAATGTGCTTCTAGATATGGGAGTGCCATGGGGGAACTTGACCTGGTATTAATTGGTCGCAGCATTACTTCCAGATTGACGATCTCGCTCCACAGTCTTTATCGAGCTATCATTGTCATATCTGTCAAAGACTTCCACAGCAGTGTCGGCTTTCTGGAAGCCAGTTAAAAGTTGTCTGAGATATGATGCAGCTAAATCATCAAATGACTGGAACTTGACACCTGTTATCGTTTGTACGACAGCCATCGCATCTCTAATGTAGACATTGACAGGCGTGCTGTATTCGGTTATGTCATCTTTCTTCACTACTTGGTTTTCTCGCTGATGTCCCAATTCCACCTTGTTTTTTTTTCTCAGTGTGCCATAAACATGAAAGAGGGCTACGGGTACATGTCCAATTGGATGACTGAGAACGGTTGTCATAGACACATCATCTGTACACCGCGCCAAAGACATTACACTGCTCTGTGGAATACAATTTCTAGATTGATTGATGCTTAAACGGCTCTGCTCTTACCAGTTTTGAAATTAATTATTGTTGATCATTTGCTGAAATATTTAGCCGTGCATATATAGGATTTATGTACAGCATACCATTTCATTTTGACAGTAAAATTACCTTTGTGCGTTCTAGCTGTAAGTCGCCCTGCGTTACAGACAGAAAATTTGGGTTACCGACAGACCAGTGGGATGGAAATACTAGGGTGAGGATTAAACAACAACCAGTACTGAAGTCCAGTGCCATATTCCTGAGGCCACGGCCCATCCCTATGACTATCAGAAAACCTGGGGTCCGTTTCACTAAACTTAGTATGACTAAGAAGTTTGCAAGTGGAAAACTAAAATAGATATAAAGTTCATATTATCGGCCGATTGCAGGAAATATTTGATGAATTTGTCCAGATTTAATTACCACTACTTGTGGGTGAAATATGAAAGCATTAATGAATCACATCAATGTTTTTGTCATACAAAGTTCAGTGAAACGAGGCTCTAGTACCTGTGAGTATGTACTCCTGATGAAGGAGGCCCCAAACGCGGCGAGGATGCCAGGGAACCGGTCCACTATGAGGGTGATGGCGGCGTGCGCGTCTAGCCGCAGTAGACCGAGGATATAGATGGAGTCAAGGGCTGGCCGCCCCTCATGCTGGTCTATATGTGACATCACCGCCTCCACCTCGAGCCGAGTTGTGTGATCGGAACACAGCAGCGACTGAAACATGTATGGGAACAATAACTTGTGTAGCTGTCATTGGAGAAATATTGATTTTATTTATCTCAGAGTGAAGATGTCTATGGGAATTTAACATAGGGACATTTTCCTAATTTCAGAAATAGTGGACCGATTTTAAAAATGTAACTTTTGTTTTCTTAGTTAGATCATTTCCAAACTATCTAGCCTGGTTTCAGAGTCAATTTCCAAAATGTTTCGTTTTTCGACTCCTCCTCCAGGTTTTCCACCTGTTTTTTCCATAATTAAATTCCCATAGAGAACTCATTTTTCGTAATAAAATCAATAGTTGACCAAATTTCAAGAAATAAAAAGAAGGATCATTCTTAAATTTTGATAAAATTTAATATTATCGAAAAAAATAAATTGTTTTTGCATTGTTTATATGGCCGTAGAATTTGGGCAAGTTTCGTGAAACAGACATTAATATCTGTATAGAGACAGACAAAAGTGAGTACCTGCACTTTGACGCCATTTACGGAAAGTACTGTAAATTTTGTAAACGTATTTCATGAAATTACACAGATGTCCGAAGGTACAAAATCACATGGCGTGTCTCAGATGTCATTATCTTTGGTGCGCTACGTATCATCAATATCTGTCCGTTTGTTAGGAAGATTTTAAAGAAAATCTAAAATCTACTGTAAAAACTAGATTGGTCAGTAAGCGAGGCTTACGGAATACCCCCCGCGTGGGCCCAGGTACCCCTAAAATATGTACAAATTTCCAAGTGTGTGGGCTTGTGACCTTGACTCTGGGATTAGCGCGAGCGGCATGAACGTGAATTTGTCACAGGGTGGTAGAGGTCCATTGGAGCAATGAGTGTGTGAAATGTGAAGCAGATCCGAGCAAGGAAATAGAAGTTATAACCGATTTCTCTGATGTTAAGTTTTGTAAAGAGACTACCGTATAACCTCGTATAAATTACCAAGGACCGCCAATTTCAAACACAAACAAGGATTTAAGGATTATTTGTGTTTGAAATTGGCGGTCATTGGTAAAAAAAAAAAAAAAAAAAAAAAAATTATTTGGGGGGGGGGGGGGGGGGTGGGGGGGGTGTTGTTTATTAGGAGGGGGGCGTTAAGTCAAGGTTATACGGTATGTATGTGACGTTGACCTCGAGATCAGCGGGGATTTGTCACAGCATATGAAATATTAAGTATTTTCAATGAAAGAAATAGAAGTTATAACATATTTCTCTGATGTTAAGTTTTGTAAAGAGACTAAGTATGTGACCTTGACCTTGGGATCAGCGGGGGTTGGACAGTCGTAGATTTGTCACAGCATGATAGTACAACCTTAGAGGAATGCACAAGTGAAATAATAAGAATTTTCAATGAAGGAAATAGAAGTTATAACTTATTTCTCTGATGTGAAGTTTTGTAAAGAGTATTTGACCTTGACATTGGGATCAGCGGGGGTTGGACGGTCATGGATTTGGCACAGCATGGTAGTAGAGCCTTACAGGAATGCATGTGTGAAATATTAAGCATTTTAGATGAAGGAAATAGAAGTTAAAACAATATTTCTCTGATGTTAGTTTTGTAAAGAGACTAAGTATTTGACCTTGACCTTGGTATCAGCGGGGGTTGGATGGTCATGGATTTGGCACAGCATGGTAGTAGAGCCTTACAGGAATGCATGTGTGAAATATTAAGCATTTTAGATGAAGGAAATAGAAGTTATAACAATATTTCTCTGATGTTAAGTTTTGTAAAGAGACTAAGTATTTGACCTTGACCTTGGGATCTGCGGGGGTTGGACAGTCGTGGATTTGGCACAGCATGGTAGTAGAGCCTTACAGGAATGCATGTGTGAAATATTAAGCATTTTAGATGAAGGAAATAGAAGTTATAACAATATTTCTCTGATGTTAAGTTTTGTAAAGAGACTAAGTATTTGACCTTGACCTTGGGATCTGCGGGGGTTGGACAGTCGTGGATTTGGCACAGCATGGTAGTAGAGCCTTACAGGAATGCATGTGTGAAATATTAAGCATTTTAGATGAAGGAAATAGAAGTTATAACAATATTTCTCTGATGTTAAGTTTACAGACTAAGTATTTGACCTTGACCTTGGGATCTGCGGGGGTTGGACGGTCATGGATTTGGCACAGCATGGTAGTAGAGCCTTACAGGAATGCATGTGTGAAATATCAAGCATTTTAGATGAAGGAAATAGAAGTTATAACAATATTTCTCTGATGTTAAGTTTACCCGGATGGACGGACGGACGGACGCACGCACGTGCGGACGGACGCACGCATGCACGGACGGACGCACGGACGGACGCACGGACGGACAACCTGACTCCAGTATACCCCCCCCCACAACTCGTTGCGGGGGGTATAATGACGTCACAGATTACATGACGTCGGAAAATCAGGTGTGGAAACCATGTGATCCCATACCCCGACACAGGTAGTGGACGAGGGTCCAGTTCATCAACATTGCAAAGTATACTTATCTAGCAAAGTATAATTTGAGGGAGAAATCATTTATTTTTCCCAAAATGCATTATTTCATATAGAACTAACCACTGCATATATTTGATGATTAAAAGTGTGCAGAATTATTATACTCAATTTATTACATTATGTAATTATTCAGTATAATGAAAATTAATAAATTTATCCTAAAATTGAAAATTTCAATATACTTTGCAATAATTCCAGCACAAAAATATTTACACAATTCCCTAACATTTGATTGGCCCGTAGCAAGTCTATGTCCAAAATTTATATCCCAGTAAACTCCCACGCCGAACTACTTTCCGTAACCGTGAGGCGCAGTTAAAATAAGTCTTAAGAAAACGGAAGATAAACACATTTTCTTGATGAATTTATTTCAAATGCTGGAATTATAAGGAATGAATGGCCTTTTGGTGGAATTTATCGGGGATATAAACTTGGAAAAGTCGCGGGAATACTGGACGAGGCCTTCCGGCCTTCGTCCAGTATTCCCGCGACTTTTCCAAGTTTATACCCCGATAAATTCCACAAAAAGGCCATTTATTCCTATAATGTTGGTGAAATGGGCTACAGGTGGTCGCTGTACCTGCAGCTTGAGGAGGTCCTCGTTACAGATGGAGCAGGGGCACACCTCGTCAGACCTCTGACATTGGAGCAGGGACTGGGCCCGGCCTCGTCGCCCGCTGGGCACCACATGGCGACACGTGCCCTCGATGGACAGCGGCCCGCTGAATGGCAGCAGGTGGTCCAGCCAGCCATGACGACGCCCGAAGTGACCACTGCCCTGTGGCTGCAGGAATAGACTGGTGATCATGTATAGTACACTCGATGTTCACATTTACATGGAACAATAATAATAGACGTGATGTCAATAAATTACAAAAATGTATGTTTATTTTTTTACTCATTTTCTCCAAATAATCATATAAAACAAGAAACGAGGCAAAGCCACGAAGGCCAGGTTTTTTCCAAGCATAGACACTTGGATAACATAATTATACGCACTTTTTGTAGACTAGATGGCCGTGGCCTGCATGTCGCGCGTTGGGGCGAGGCATGGACACTAAAAAAATAGATATAGTAGATGGAAAAACTTTAAGGAAAAAACTTTAATCGGACACACGGACGTATGGACGTACGGACGGACGTATGCCAAAATGCCGACGATGTGGGTGCGACAATGATGATAAACACCCATGTGAAGTATCAAGGTATTGGGTGAAGCAGTTGCAGAGATATAGTACACGAAAAAACTTTAACAAAAGAATTCAAAGTAAATTGACCTTGACATTGGGCACAGGGGCAGCACGGTTGGGGGGTAGAATGAAAATATGGATGATGATAAACACCCATGTGAAGTTTCAAGGTAATGGGCGAAGCAGTTGCAGAGATATAGTATAACGAAAAAGTTTTAAGCAAAAAACTTTAACCAGACGTACGTTAAAAAGTCAATTACGTAGAAATAATAGGTGAAGGTAAAAAAATGGTCACATGTTGGGTAGTTGTATGTGGTAGGCACCCCTTGGTTATGAAGCTGTGAAAGTTTGGTGGTCCTAGGTGGTACAGTACCAAAGAAATGGACTTAAACACCAAAACTTAACATTGTAAACGCGAAAACTTAACATTCAAAATGGCTAAGTCGACTGCGCGGAAAAAATGGGTCAAGTTAAAAAAAAAGTAACATGTTGGATAGTGATATGTGGTGGGCACCCTTGATTATGAAGCTGTGAAAGTTTGGTGGTCCTAGGTGGTACAGTACCAAAGAAATGGACTTAAACACAAAAACTTAACATTGTAAACGCGAAAACTTAACATTGAAAATGGCTAAGTCGACTGCGCGGAAAAAATGGGTCAAGTTAAAAAAAAAGTAACATGTTGGATAGTGATATGTGGTGGGCACCCCTTGATTATGAAGCTGCGCAAGTTTGGTGGTCCTAGGTGGTACAGTAACAAAGAAATGGACTCAAACACGAAAACTTAACATTGAAAATGGCTAAGTCGACTGCGAGGAAAAAATGGGTTAAGTTAAAAAAAAGTAACATGTTGGATAGTGATATGTGGTGGGCATCCCTTGATTATGAAGCTGTGAAAGTTTGGTGGTCCTAGGTGGTACAGTAACAAAGAAATGGGCTGAAACACGAAAACGTAACATTGATTGTGGATGCCGCCCGCCCGCCACCCGCCGCCCGCTGCCCACCCGCCTGCCCGCCCGCCCACCCGCCCGCCCGCCCGCCCGCCGCCCGCCCGCCCACCGCCCGCCCGGCTTTTGCCAATCCAATAGCCTGGATTTTTTTTCAAAAAACCTGGCTAATGATAGCTTCTCAAATATTAATTAAATTAATCATTAACTATCCATGATAAATATAACCTTATATTGGGAAACAAAGACGATTGCTGCTGTGGGAAATGACGCGAAGCAAACCCGTATGACCACCAGCATCATGCCAAGCGGGCTTAACTATTTTATTGTTCTCTGACAAGAATGTGTCGGAGATTAAACCGCATTTATTTATTTCAATTTGACATACTCTGTGGCATTACACTGGGACATACCAGTCTGAACTTGATTGAGGTGGTGAGCTTGGGAGGGGGGATAAAGGAACCAGTTCGGAAATGGATAATGTCACTGTAAACCAGTCCTGGTACAGCTTAGCAATATTTAAAGAGTAAATTCTCAGGACAACGGCACTGTTAATATTATGACAGAGATAAATAAAATAAAATGCTGCAGGAAAGTTATGTCTGTGCCAAATTTCTTTTTATATTATTTGCATGCTCTACACATGCAGGTTAAATTTTCTGTGTGGGAATTGATGTGGGGGAGAGATAGAGATTTTGAAAATTAAAGTAGACTGTTCCGCCAAAACAGGGGGAATAACGCAAATCAAGCCGAAATGACCCCATATTTGGCATGGATCTAGAACCGGCTTAGGGCACTGACTCCAGGAATGGAAGTAACGACATTGATTTTGCGATTGTCATGTTTGTGTGAATGTGGGTCTGTGGGAAATCAACTACCTGCCTGTTTCCTATAGCCACTGTAACATACCAGTCTGAACTTGATTGAGGTGGTGAGCTGTCTGCAGGACGGTGGTTGCCACTCACATAATCTCTGAATGTAAATCTCACACAGCCGGGGCTGCAACAGATAGAGGGCCAAATCGTTAGCTAACCCTTACACTGTGGAAATGGAAAACTTTTGTCTGCTATTGCTGCATATTTGCCTTCATTCTCAATAAAGACATGGTTTGACCATACTTTAAAATCATTTCCATTGGAAATGATTCTAAAGTATGGTCAAACCATGTTTTTGATGAGAAAAACAGAAAATATAAATTAAACATCAGACGACAAAATTCAATTGAGCGTTGTAAGGGTTAACAGTTGATTGGTTGTAATTGGTTCAGACAATATACATATAATCCTGTTCATAAACAAGCACTACAACGAACATGTTTTTAATGAGACAGCATATAAGAATTTTCAATCATGCCCCCTACCACCTTGCTAATGTATAATATTTGAGCAGATCAGACAAAATTTGAAACATTTGAAATTTCACATTATGAAAAATAAAGACTGAAATCAGCCTAAAAGAGGAAAGTTATCCCGCCTGCTTATATGCAAAATGGTGTCATGTGCAGTTTGGGCTTATTTATGTTGTGCCTGGATAAATGGGGTTTATGCCATTTGTGGCCAATCAGGATCCTGACCTTCACACACTCTAGCAGCTGGATAATAATCTATACTGTTTGTTAGGTGTTTCACTGACTCAATAGTGAACTGTACAATGATGTCCAAACAACACCGAGCACATGGGTGATAGGCCCCATTTCTCCAGTCACAGCGACATTATGACAGGCCCCATTTCTCCAGTCACAGCCACATTATGGCAGGCCCCATTTCTCCAGTCACAGCCACATTATGGCAGGCCCCATTTCTCCAGTCACAGCTACATTATGGCAGCCTCATTTCATCAGTCACAGCCACATTATGGCAGGCCCCATTATCCAGTCACTGCCACATTATGGCAGCCTCATTTCATCAGTCACAGCCACATTATGGCAGGCCCCATTTCTCCAGGCACAGCCACATTATGGCAGGCCCCATTTCTCCAGTCACAGCCACATTATGGCAGCCTCATTTCTCCAGTTACAGCCACATTATGGCAGCCTCATTTCTCCAGTTACAGCCATATTATGGCAGCTTCATTTCTCCAGTTACAGCCACATTATAGCTGCCTCATTTCATCAGTCACAGCCACATTATGGGAGGCCCCATTTCTCCAGTCACAGCCACATTATGACAGCCTCATTTCTCCAGTTACAGCCACATTATGGCAGCCTCATTTCTCCAGTTACAGCCATATTATGGCAGCTTCATTTCTCCAGTTACAGCCACATTATAGCTGCCTCATTTCATCAGTCACAGCCACATTATGGGAGGCCCCATTTCTCCAGTCACAGCCACATTATGACAGCCTCATTTCTCCAGTTACAGCCACATTATAGCAGCCTTATTTCATCAGTCACAGCCACATTATAGCAGCCTTATTTCATCAGTCACATCCACATTATGGCAGGCCCCATTTCTCCAGTCACAGCCACGTTATGACAGACCCCATTTCTCCAGTCACAGCCACATTATGGCAGGCCCCATTTCTCCAGTCACATCCACATTATCGCAGGCCCCATTTCTCCAATCACATCCACATTATGGCAGGCCCCCATTTTCCTCCATCACATCCACACTAGGCAGGCCCCATCCCAGTCACATCCACATTATGGCAGGCCCCATTTCTCCAGTCACACAGCCACATATGGCAGCATCACCATTTTCTCCAGTCACAGCCACTTATGAGGCCCATTTCTCCATCACAGACATCACCCCACATCACAGCCACATTATGGCAGCCCCATTTTCTCCAGTCACAGCCACATTATGGCAGGCCCAAATTTCTCCAGTCACAGCCACATTATGGCAGGCCCCACTCTTCCACTCCCCGACATCATTATGACATGCCACATTTCTCCATTCACCACATTATGGCAGGGGGCCCCTTTCTCCAGTCACGCCACATTATACCAGGCATTTCTCCATCACAGGCATTAATGAGGCCCCATTTCTCCAGTCACAGCCACATTATGAACAGGCACCATCTCTCAGTACACAGCCACATTATACAGGCCCCATTTCTCCAGTCCCACATCACATTATGTTACAGGCCCCATTTCCTACCAGCCACCCATTTAATTTCCTCACAGCCACATTATGGCAGGCCCCATTTCTCCAGTCACAGCCCACAGGTTATGGCAGGCCCCATTTCTCCAGTGCCACTGCCACATTATGATGCAGGCCCCATTTCTCCAGTCACAGCCACATTATGACAGGCCCCATTTCTTTTCCTGTCACACACAGCCCACATATGACAGGCCCCATTTCTTCTCCAGTCACAGCACGTTATGGCAGGCCCCATTTCGCCAGTACTTCCACATTATGAATGGCATGGCCCCATTTTCTCCCGTCCACAGCCACATTATGACAGGCCCCAATTCTCCTGTCACAGCCACATTATGACAGGCCCCATTTCTCCAGTCACAGTCACATTATGGCAGGCCCCATTTCCTTTCTCCAGTAACAGCCACATTATGACAGGCCCCATTTCTCCAGTCACAGCCACATTATGGCAGGCCCCATTTCTCCAGTCACAGCCACATTATGACAGGCCCCATTTCTCCAGTCACAGCCACATTATGACAGGCCCCATTTCTCCAGTCACAGCCACATATGACAGGACCCCCATTTTCCTTTCCCTCCCATCACAGGCCACCTTAGGCTGCCCCAATTTATTTTCTCCAGTCACAGCCACATTATGACAGGCCCCATTTCTCCAGTCACAGCTACATTATGACAGGCCCCATTTCTCCAGTCACAGCCACCTTATGGCTGGCCCCATTTCTCCAGTCACAGCCACATTATGGCAGGCCCCCCAGTCACAGCCACATTATGGCAGGCACCATTTCTCCAGTCACAGCCACATTATGGCAGGCCCCATTTCTCCAGTCACAGCCACATTATGGGAGGCCCAATTTCTCCAGTCACAGCCACGTTATGGCAGGTCCCATTTCTCCAGTCACAGCCACATTATGCCAGGCCCCATTTCTCCAGTCACAGCCACATTATGGCAGCCCCATTTTGCCAGTCACAGCCACATTATGGCAGGCCCCATGTGGTCTTTAATTATGTTATAGCATTTCTATAGGACCACATGTTTATTTGTTTATGGTAACTAATTAACCCTTACAATGCTGAATTAAATTGTGTCGTCTGCTGTTTATCTTTCAGTTTCCATTGTTCGCATTAAACACGTGGTTTGACAGCATTTGAGAATCATTTCCAATGGAAATGATTCTAAAGTGCTGTAAAACTATGTTTTTGTTGTGAAAAAAAGGCAATATATAAAACAACAGCAGACGACAATTTTCGTTTCCCGTATTCTAAGGGTTAAATCAACTATCATTCTTCATTAATTAACTGGAAATTTATAAAACTGATCAAGAAAATAAGAATCTGAAGGCTGCATTTCTGAGTTTAAAGCAAAGTATCATAGTGATGCAATGATTGTATGTTTATGGTCAAAACAGAAAGATATTCATTATAGGAATGAATGGCCTTTTTGTGGAATTTATCGGGGTATAAACTTGGAAAAGTTGCGGGAATACTGGACGAAGGCCGGAAGGCCTCGTCCAGTATTCCCGCGACTTTTCCAAGTTTATATCCCCGATAAATTCCACAAAAAGGCCATTCATTCCTTATAATTCCAGCATTTGAAATAAATTCATCAAGAAAATGTGTTTATTTTCCGTTTTTTTTAAGAATTATTTTAACTACGCCTGACGGTTACGGAAAGTAGTTCGGTATGGGAGTTTACTGGGATATAAATTTTGGACAGAGACTTGCTACGGACCAATCAAATGTTAGGGAATTGTGTAAATGTTTTTGTGCTGGAATTATTCCATAAAGTAACTACCGGTAGACATTATTTTCGTAAAATATGGGTATGCCTGGCATACTGAAACATAAAAAAATAAATAAATTAAAAACAAAAAAAATGTCTTAAAAAAATGGGGAAGTGATTGAGCAACCTGTTGAAAGGTCATTTTACTGGTAGCTTGGACATTGGGCCAAGACGGACAGCTATACTAACTATAGATTTTCACACAAAAACCAGTCATCTTCCATAAAAACACAAATCAAACTCACCACTGCTTCCTCAAAGACAAATTTCCTGCTCTCATCTGGAAGTAGACAACTATACGTTGAGGCTTCAATTTTGTTATCAAACTACAGGAGCATGCAAATAGACGAGAACTAGACTGGCTACAAATACCATATGTGAAACAATGTTTGTGAAGAACATATAGAACAATGTGAATGTGGTGTAAATATGTAATGCAAACAAAGAACATACAGAAACAAATATTAACAGCGTATGAAAAATAAAAGGTGATCAAAGTGGTAAAAGAAACAAACTTTATGACGTCAAGGCTAATCAATCAAATCTGATGTAAATCACTGAAAAGAAAATTGAACTAGAAATGTGGCCTGTCGTCACACGAATGCCAGCAGCCAAAGAAAACGAAGCACATTTGAAAACACAGAGGGCCAGAAAAGGGTGGATTTGTAACATGAAAGCAGACCATCAGAGCAATGCGTGTGTGAAATATCAAAAATACCTGTGCAGGGAAACATAAATTACAAGACATTTACCTGAGCGTTAAGGTTTCAAACGCACCAAGTATGTGTCGCAGTGTGGTAGCGGACCATTAGAGCAATGCGTGTGTCAAATATCAAACAGATCCATGCAAGGAAACAGAAATTATAATACATTTACCCGAGTGTTAAGGTTTCGAAGTATGTGACCTTGATCCTGGCCTTAGCAGGGGCAGGACAATTGTGCATTTGTCACAGGGTGGCAGATCCAATCAAGGAAACAATCATTATACAACATTTACCAGAGCGTTAAGGTTTCGAACGCACTAAGTATGTGACCTTGACCCTGGAGTGGGACGATCATGAATTTGTCACAGGGCAGTATAGGATCATTCTAAAGAGCAATGTGTATGTGAAATATCAAGCAGATCCGTGTAAGGAAACAGAAATTATAAGACATTTACTCGAGCATTAAAGTTTCTGGACGGACGGATGGACGGTACGTACAGACGCCGGAAACACTATATGCCCCCCTCACCATTCGGTGGCATAATAAAAATGGATGGATGGGTGCAGTGGTAGGCCTGTTTTGGGTGGGTGGGATTGTTCTTTTGTGGGTTGGTCTTGGATGGATGTATGGAGTATTACTCACCATCAACAATGGCCTCCAGATAGCTGCGGATGTGAGTATTTCTGTGCAGCTCCGTCATGCCTGATGGCCCCTGCGTATAGAGGATAGGCTCTATTCATATCAAGTTTATCAGGCAAGGCTAGGAAATGTATATGAATTCCGAGGCTCGCCAAGCAATTCCTACATTAGTATCTAGTTAATGTGGCATTGTTACGACTATTGTTATAAGACAGCGTGTATTCAGTCAATGCACAACAAGCTACCTGATATTATACGTGACCATGACTATAACAGAGTTGTCAGAAGACGACACTCGCCTAATGGCAGCCTTGACACAAAGGTGAGACTAACATTACCATTAACATTTCCACCCATAACATTTGAACAAACTAAACTGACTTTGTCATTGGGGCCAGGGGTTGACAGTGGGTTGTGGATTTGTTATAGCATGATATAGCATCATTTTAGGTACTCACTGTAATGAAACATAAATTATAAGAAATTGACCACAACGTTAAGTTTATGAACACACTAAGTTTATGAACGCACCTTGACCTTGTCAGGGATAGGCGGTGGATTGATGCATGTATGAAATATCAAGGCACTCCCTGCAAAGAAACACAAATTATAAGAAATTTATCTGAAAGTTTATGAACACACTAAGTTTATGACATTGTTGGGTGGGCGGTGGGTCGTGGATTGCTATAGCATGATAGAGGGTCATCTGAGGAATGCATGTATGAAAGATCAAGGTGTTCCATGAAGAGAAACAGAAGTTACAACACATTTACGTCAGTGGACACACTAAGTTTGTGACCTTGACCTTGGGGTAAGGGGTAGGTGGTGGGTCATGGATTTGTTACAGCATGATAGAGGATCATCAGGTGAATGCATGTATGAAATATCAAGGCACTCTGAATATATTTCTGATTATATTTTATAAGTGAAATAAAAGTTTATGCTACTTCAATAAATATGTTTTACTTGATAAATTATGTATATAAATCCAAAATGGCCGCCAACAATCACAATCTCCGTTAATTTGCCACCGTGTCACTAATATATCACCATTTAACATTTCAAAACATATTTACGTACGTTCATACGTGCTCATGGCCATGACAATAGCAAAACATACTTGGCTAACTGTTTTGTGTACCAAAATCCAAGATGGCCGCCAAATATCACGATTTCTCAACAATTTACATTGTGTTATCTATTTGATGACATAAATCATTTAAAACAAGTAAACAGTATTATATTGACACAGTAAAACAAATGTAACACATACTTGGATAAATGCCTAGTTTACCAAATTCTAAGATGGCCGCCATAAGTTCACATTGTACCGCAGCAATTTATTAGTATGGGCTATTTAACATTGGCTAAGACAGTTGCCGTAATGTTTATTTTTCTGTTGTGACACCTAAATATTTGTCACACACTCGCACCACCATTAACACGATTTTGACATTTGTCACCTTCAAAATGTCGCTGAAACACTTACACATTTTGTTGCGTCGAAAAGTTTGTAAGAGTTTGTCCAACATGTAATATTTTCAATATTACGTGAAGGATTGCTTTGATACACACTCATGCCACCATTAACCCTTTTTTTACCGTCAAAAGGTCGCTGAAACACTTCGCCATTTTCACAGTAAAGTATGCCAAGGGGGCATATCCATGTTTTTGTCTCGCCAGCTTTAGTAGATGGTGCGACTATAGTCGCACGTTTTCCCTTGTCGTTGTCATCGTCTGCGTCTTCGTCGTCCGAAATGTCAAAAAGTTTGTACACGCTTCGTCATCATGGTATAACTTTAATATTACTTGACGGATTGCTTCAATATTTGGACACTTGATACATGTCAGCATTTGGAACATACTCATGCCACCATTAACATGACCTTGACCTTTTTTACCTTCACAGTTTTGTAGAAACACTTACCTAGCCATACTTTTTTGTCAAAACGTTTGCACAAGCTTCTTCATCATGGTATAACGTTAATATTACTTGACGGATTGCTTCAATATATGGATACTTGATATATGTGATCATTCGGAACACCCGCATGATGCCATTAATATGACCTTGACCTTTTTTATCTTCACATGTCAAACAGTTTCTTCAACCTTGAACTTTTTCATGTTTTTAGCATGCACTTCTCTGACATTTTTTTTTTATGCTTATGTAACCAGAGTTGTTTAATTGTTTTAGACCATGCGATATTTACTTCTCCCAACCCAAAAACACTCTCCAAACATACCCGATAATATCCAATATAGACCTATAGCTCCCATACTAATCTCATAATATTCTATACCTCACCTATTCTATATCCCATATATATATTATAAGCACATAATAGTATTTGCACTGTTTACTTTTCGCTATTTAGGGCCATATGTGGTGCCTGGGGCAATTTTATTGTTCTGACTGACGTCTCGTAGAATCTCGTTCGGATTTGAATTTCGGGCGCGATCTATGAGATCGCGACGCATTCCGCTGTTAGACACCAGACAGACGAGTTAGAATTTACATGTGTTTGTAAATTTGTTCTACCATTGCAGGTAACTACTTCTGTATTTTGCTATTTTATGAACATGTTTCATGTATTACTCTACATAATGTATTCCCTTGCATTGACGTAATGATTGCGTACGACAAAGTAAATGATGTGTTCATTTATTCTTTGCCGGCCGCGGGCCCGTCTGTTGTCACACACTGACATTGTGCATGAAGACACCCCCGTTCATGAGAGAATAATATTAGTCAGTATTAGCAGTTAGTATTTGTACTAATAGCGGCGGTACATCCTGTGAGTATATTTACCCGTTACATGCGTGCCCATATTTATTCCCCGGCCTGGTCAAGTACAGTGCCATATAGAATCCTCTCCTTGAGACGATTCTACCTGACCATAACTTGAACATACCACTAGCGAATTGTAAATACTTGTATCTCATGGTTATTACAGGTAGTCCTCGGCTGATAAATACACCTTTGTGACATACGTCTGCAGTGTAGATCCTGATCATAATGTGCATTCCCACATAATTATATAGTATTATGCGGGCAGAGATTAAACACATGCACGATATAATATCAGTTAAATATTGACCAACGCAGATCATGATCAGACTGCACGAATACGCAGGCTGATCTGATACTACGTTGGTCGCACACGTCATAAGGTCTATTTTGTCGGCCGGCGTTATTATTATTGGCGGCTGAACGATTATTATATTTAACCTTGTATTTAAAGGCGTAGTCTGTGTCGGCCATTCATGAATTGTACAACTACGGTTATATTGTTCATGAATGCATACCTTACCTGAATATAAATCAACACTATTTGTGAAATAAGGCATTCCGCCGTTAGACGCCAGACAGACGAGTTAGAATTTACATGTGTTTGTAAATTTGTTCTACCATTGCAGTCCGTCCATATACATTTATGTTGAAAAGTCAAAACGTTTGTAAGAGTTTCTCCAGTGAGAGTCCAGTATGCCACTGGGGCATATCCATGTATTGCAAACATAATGTCTAGTTGACTATTCTGTTCTATGTATGTATGTTTGTATGTGGCTATGACTGGAGAAATGAAAGTAATGGTCTTTGGGACGAGTGTAGACCCTGACCAGTAGCCTATTTCATCAACATTGCAAAGTATACTTTACTAGCAAAGTATACTTTGAGGGAGAAATTTTCAATTTTATGATAAATTTATTATTTTTATTATACTGAATTTATTACATTATCACAGCCAATTTGGCTGTGATAATGTAATAAATTCAGTATAATAATTCTGCATACTTTTAATCATGAAATATATGCATTTGTTAGTTCTATATGAAATAATGCATTTCAGGAAAAATAAATGATTACTCCCTCAAAGTATACTTTGCTAGTAAAGTATACTTTGCAATGTTGATGAAATAGGCTACTGGCTATGCGTGCAGTCAGATCAGGACCTGCAGTGTTCACCATTCAGTCAGTGACATGCCCGTCATACTCCTAAGGAACATTAGATTTATGCATATCAGACTGCAGAGGTGTGGTAGTAACATCTGAAGCTAGACAGGCCACAACTACAGTAAGCACCATTTTTAGCTCGCCTGAACGAAGTGCAGAAAGAGCTAATGACATACCCCAGGCGGTGGCGGCAGCAGCGTCGTTGGCGACCACAAACTTAACGTTGGGGTAAATGGCTTATAACTACTGTTTCTTTTCATGGAACACCTTGATATTTCATACATGCATTCCTCATGTGACCCTCTATCATGCTGTAGCAAATCCACGACCCATTTGAAGTCCTGTCATGTACCCAGATGTGGCTGGCTAAGTTAAAATTATTGCTATATGATTTGTTCATTTATTTACTCATTGACACCAGTGACCAATTTAACCCATAGGCATGATACAATTACAGTACATGTCGTATGAACATTTAGAGATTTTTTTTCTGTTTGTATTTCTGTTCGAAAGTATACATGTTGTGACCACTAATATGTGAAATGAACCATTTGTGGTAACAAAATATAACTGTATATAATTTACATGGTATCCATAGACTTCAGTGGGTTAACAACAGAGACAAGCACAGTAACAACAATGTAGACAGTGATGCATAATAGCCGGACAACACCGAATCAATAAGCTCCTGATCTGATGCCAGGCACCCTCACCATGATCACCACATCACTAATATAAGACCAATCCCATGTATTTACTCAGACAGCTCCATAATGTGAGTGGGTGGTGGCTGGAAGGGGTGGGCGGTGCGAGTGGATAGTGGACAGTGGACAGTGGACAGTGGACAGTGGGAGTGGGTGTGTACCTGTAGGAGGGAGATCGCAAGGTCCAGTGGCATGGTTCCCCGGTCGTGGAGCATCACGAGGATGGAGATGAGCAGGTCGGCACAGTGGCACCGCAGCAGCTGTAACAGACCGGGTACCAGACATGCTAATGGTCATGTACCTTTTATCAAGTTGGCATCTTGTCCAACAATGATTTCATTTATGGAATGGTGAACAGTGCAGATCATGATCAGACTGCGTGAATGCACAGGCTGATCTGATCTACACAAACAGCCATTTTCCTTATCAATTTGGTCATCTTGGCCAGCAATGATTTCAAAGTGTAAATAACAAATTTGCACACTGGAAACAAAACTGGGGCCCGTTTCACTAAACTTTGTATGAATAAAAAGATTGTAAGTGCAAAATTATGATTATGTCTGTAACTTTTACATTAACGATGTTTTCTTGTAAAGAATTATTGGATTTACATGTATTGAGCATAGGCTGCTATGCAGCCTATGCTCAATACATATCAATCCATCAATTGAAATGTACAGACGATCCTAAATTTACACTTACGAACATTTTAGTCGTACAAAGTTTCGAGAAACGGGCCCTTGAAGTGTACCATTGTTACATTTCTCCTGTCAGGCTTGCCATCATTGTTTCAGACGATTTCAGGGATTGAACAATCAAACTGCGTCCGGTTACTCAAAACCTATGTTAGCTTAACAGCCTGTAAAATCCTGAACACTGTTAAGGATTTAACAGTCTGTTAAGCTATCCGAGGTTTTGAGCAACCAGGCCCTGAAAAACTTTCATAACTAGAAAAGGTGTTCATAGAACACGGATGCCCCACCTACAACTTTGATAGTACAAGGAGATCACAGGGAAGTGTCTCACACACTGAAAAAGGCAATCGCCATAAAGGTCAAGGTCACCAAGGTCACGATATGAGGAAGTCCAAAATTATAGATACGAAGGTCACGTTTACCAAGGTCAATGTCACACAAATGACACTTGGTGGATAGCCATCAAAGTGAGGAAGCTATTGGTGAAGTTTGGTAATGATCCAATTCAGACTAACAGACCAGGAGATATTCAACATTTGGACGTACATCTAAAATTATTGACACGAAAGTCAAGGTCACAAAGGTGATGGTCAATGTCACTGGAATGACACTGGATGGATAGCTATCAATGTGAAGAAACTGTTTATGAAGTTTGATAATGATATGACTAACGGATCAGGAGATAATCAACATATGGAAATATGTCCAAAATTGTTGACACAAAGGTGAAGGTCACCAAGATCATGGTCAGCCAAATTACACTGGTAGATATCCATCAATGTGAAGAATTACACTGGCAGATATCCATCAATGTGAAGAATTCACGGCAGTATATCAATGTAAGAATTACACTGGCAGATACCACAATGAAGAATTACTGGCGACCATCAATGAAGAATTACTGGAATATCCATCATGAAGAATTACATGGTAATCCATCAATGTGAAGAATTACACTGGCAGATATCCATCAATGTGAAGAATTACACTGGCAGATATCCATCAATGTGAAGAATTACACTGGCAGATATCCATCAATGTGAAGAATTACACTGGCAGATATCCATCAATGTGAAGAATTACACTGGTAGATATCCATCAATGTGAAGAATTACACTGGTAGATATCCATCAATGTGAAGAATTATCACTGGCAGATATCCATCATCAATGCAAGTAATGTGAGAATACACTGTGAGATTACACGGTAGATATGCATCAATGTTGAAGAATTATCACTGGAAGATACACTGATAATCATCAATGTGAAGAATATACACTGGCAGATATCCAACAATGTGAAGAATTACACTGGTTAGATATCCATCAATGTGAAGAATACACTGGTAGATTATGCCATCAATGTGAGAATTATCACTGCAGGTATATCATCCAATTCAATGGTGATGACACTGGTTAGGATATCCATCAATGTGAAGAATACCACTTCACGGAGATATCCATCAATGTGAAGAATTACACTGGCAGATATCCATCAATGTGAAAGAATTACACTGGTAATATCATCAATGTTGGAAGAATACCACTGTAGAATATGGCAGATATCAATCAATGGAAGAATTACACTGGTAGATATCCATCAATGTGAAGAATTACACTGGCCAGATATCATCAATGTGAAGAATTCAACCACTGGTAAAAAGCATATCCATCAATGTGAAGAATTACACTGGCAAGATATCCATCAATGTGAATTACACGGCAGATATCCACAATGTGAAGAATACACTGGTAGATATCCAATCAAGTGAAAGAATTACACTGGGTAGTATATAAAGAGATGGCATTACAATGGAGATTACCACTGTAAGATATCAGATATCCATCAATGTGAAGAATTACACTGGCAGATATCAATTCATCACTGTGGAAGATTACACTGTAAGATCTCTTACATCAATGTGAAGAATTACACTGGAATACCATCAATGTGAATTACACTGGTAGATATGCATCAATGTGAAGAATTACACTGGCAGATATCCATCAATGTGAAGAATTACACTGGTAGATATCCATCAATGTGAAGAATTACACTGGTAGATATGCATCAATGTGAAGAATTACACTGGTAGATATTAGATATGCATCAATGTGAAGAATTACACTGGTAGATATCCATCAATGTGAAGAATTACACTGGCAGATATCATCCATCAATGTGAAGAATTACACTGGTAGATATCCATCAATGTGAAGAATTACACTGGTAGATATGCATCAATGTGAAGAATTACACTGGCAGATATCCATCAATGTGAAGAATTACACTGGTAGATATCCATCAATGTGAAGAATTACACTGGTAGATATGCATTCAATGTGAAGAATTAACACTGGTAAGATATTAGATGCCATCAATGAAGAATTACACTGGTAGATATCCATCAATGGTGAAGAATTACACTGGCAGATATCATCATCAAGTGAAGAATTACACTGGTAGGATATCCATCAATGAAGAATTACACTGGTAGATATGCTCAATGTGAAGAATTACACTGGCAGATATCCATCAATGAAGAAATTACACTGTAGATCCATCAATGGTGAGAATTACACTGGTAGATAGCATCAATGTGAAAGAATTACACTGTAGATACCATCAATGTGAAGAATTACACTGGCAGATATCCTCAATGTGAAGAATTACACTGCAGGATATCCATCATGTGAAGAATTACACTGGAGATATCCATCAATGTGAAGAATTCACTGGTAGATATGACAACGTGAAGAATTACAATGGCATATCCATCATGTGAAGAATTAAACACTGGCAGATACCTAATGTGGGGGGGGGAAAAAAGAATCACTGGTAGATATCCATCATGTGAAGAATTACACTGGTATGATCCATCAATGTGAGGACACTGGCAGATATCATGCATCAATGTAAGAATTACACTGGTAGATATCCACATGTGAAGAATACACTGGTAGATATCCTCAATGTGAAGAAATTACACTGGTAATTATCATCAATGTAAGAATTACACTGTATATCCATCAATGCAAAGAATTACACTGGCAGATAGCCATCAATGTGAAGAATTACACTGGCAGATAAGATATCCATCAATGTGAAGAATTACACTGGCAGATATCCATCAATGTGAAGAATTACACTGGTAGATATCCATCAATGTGAAGAATTACACTGGTAGATATCCATCAATGTGAAGAATTACACTGGCAGATATCCATCAATGTGAAGAATTACACTAGCAGATATCATCCATCAATGTGAAGAATTACACTGGTAGATATCCATCAATGTGAAGAATTACACTGGTAGATATCCATCAATGTGAAGAATTACACTGGCAGATATCCATCAATGTGAAGAATTACACTGGCAGATATCATCCATCAATGTGAAGAATTACACTGGCAGATATCATCCATCAATGTGAAGAATTACACTGGTAGATATCCATCTATGTGAAGAATTACACTGGTAGATATTAGATATCCATCAATGTGAAGAATTACACTGGTAGATATCCATCAATGTGAAGAATTACACTGGTAGATATTAGATATCCATCAATGTGAAGAATTACTGGTAGATAGCCATCAATGTGAAGAATTACACTGGCAGATATCCATCAATGTGAAGAATTACACTGGTAGATATGCATCAATGTGAAGAATTACACTGGTAGATATCCATCAATGTGAAGAATTAAAATGGCAGATATCATCCATCAATGTGAAGAATTACACTGGCAGATATCCATCAATGTGAAGAATTACACTGGTAGATATCCATCAATGTGATGAATTACACTGGCAGATATCCATCTATGTGAAGAATTACACTGGTAGATATCCATCAATGTGAAGAATTACACTGGCAGATATCCATCAATGTGATGAATTACACTGGCAGATATCCATCAATGTGAAGAATTACCCTGGTAGATATGCATCAATGTGAAGAATTACACTTGGTAGATATCCATCATGTGAGAATTACACGGTGGCAGATATCATCCATCAATGTGAAGAATTACACTGGCAGATATCCATCAATGTGAAGAATTACACTGGTAGATATCCATCAATGTGAAGAATTACACTGGCAGATATCCATCAATGTGAAGAATTACACTGGCAGATATCCATCAATGTGAAGAAGCTATTGATGAAGATTGGAGATGATCCGACTAACGGATCAAGAGATATTTGACGTTTGGATGTACGTCCAAAAGTATTCACATGAAAGTCAAGGTCACCATGGTCATGGTCATCCGAATAACACTGGGTGGATACCCATCAGTGTGAGGAAGCTATACATGAAGTTTGGTAAGGATCCGACTAACGGATCAGGAGGTATTCAATATTGTATGCGCAAAATTATTGACAACAAGAAAATGTGGCCTATCGGCAGACGAATGCCCCCTGGAGGCATATTGGAGAAACAGTGGCAAAGTAAATTAACCAAAAGTGATATGTATTTAGAAGCACAGTTGTGAAGGTTAAATGGTGAAGGTCATTTTAAGGGCAGCATGATTGTGACATTTGTGCACAAGTATGATGTATTGAAATATTAAAGTAATGCTTCACGGGCTATTGAGAAACTCTGGCAAAGTTCTTAGTGTGTGAAAAAATTAAAAGTTATGAAGGTCAAAATGTCAAGGTCATATTACGGGCAGCATGGATGTGTGGCATTTGTCCACAAGTATGATGCATTGAACTATTAAAGTAATCCATCAAGGGATATATAAGTTATGACAGAATTGAGAAATTCCGTCGAACTTATTAATTTGTGAAAAAGTTAAAAGTTGATCAAAAGGTCAAAAGGTTATGGTCATATTAAAGATACATGCCCACTCAATAAGCACAAAATGTTATTTATATCAGAGAATCATCTGAAACATTTTCTGGCAAAATAAACATTCATTCACCATTACCCCACAGATTGATTGGCATTATTATACATTTTATATCAGATGTAAATTACCACACTGATATCAGCGATAACCGTGTTTCCTTAAAATGTTAATGGACATTACTATTTATTCTCTGTATTTATTTTTTGATGTACAATGATCATACTTTATAATCAGTCGAAAATATTATTATTTCATGTGACACATTTAATTAGAATAAATAATTAATATATATCATGCCTCATTTGCATATGAAAATAGCCTGATACTGCCTTGCTTCACTATCAGTAAAATAAATATTACTAAATGATTTTTCTGTATAGAGGGCACTTGTAATGTTTAGAACTTGTGGAATAGTGACACAATTATACACATATTTAATTCCTATAAAGAAGAGTTTGTGCCTACTGAGTGGGCATGCACCTTATTAATGTGTGAAACTAGAAATGCCGCGGCCAGCATGTCATATAGAATAGAATGGATAATATATGCATGAGCAACATGGGTATTGCGCACCATGAATATTTGGAGGATGGTAAACATGCATATGAAGCTTAAAGTCAATGAGGGAAGCGGTTGAGGAGACCTTGGTCATGTGGGCAGCATGGGTATTGCGCACAGTGAATATTTTGGAGGATGGTAAACATGCATATTAAGTTTCAGGTCAATCAGTGAAGCAGTTGCAGAGATATAATATATGTATATAACATATGTAAAAACTTTAACGCAAATGCGGATGCACGTACATACATACGTCGTACGTACGGACGTCAAAGTGCCGACTATATCACGCTGTCTGCAAGCGGGCGCGATAAAAAAATAAAAGTTGTCATGGTCAAAAGGTCAAGGTCATATTAAGGGCAGCATGGATGTGTGGCATTTGTCCACAAGTATAATGCATTGAACTATTAACGTAATCCTTCAAGGGATATAGAAGTAACGACAGAATTGAGTAACTCTGGTGAACTTCTGGATGTGTGAAAAAGTTCAAAGTTGTGAAGGTCAGAAGGTTAAGGTCATATTAAGGGCAGCATGGATGTGTGGCATTTGTCCACAAGTATGCTGTGTTGAAGTATTTAAGTAATCCTTCAAGGAATATAGAAGTTATGACATAATTAATAAACTCCGGTGAACTTCTTAATGTTATGTGCCGAACACACTGATAGACGGACTCAAGGACACACGGACACAGTCCAAACACTACATGCCACTGGTGAACTTCTTAATGTGCCAGACACACGGACAGACGGACTCACAGACACACAGTCCAAACACTATATGCCTCTGGCTCCACCGAGATAAAGAGGTTATGGTCACCAAAGTGAAGGTCAAGGTCACCCGAATGACAGTGGGTGGATAGCCATCAATGTGAGAAAGCTATTGATGATATTTGTAATGATCCGATTAACAGATCAAGAGATATAAAATATTTGGGACTATGTCCAAAATTTACATCCCACAAAGGTGAATGCCAAGGTCACCTGAATAGATGACACTAGATGGATAGCTATCAATGTAAGGAAGCTATTGATGAAGTTTGGTAATGATCTGGGCCCGGTTGCTCAAAACATCTGTTAGCTTAACGGACTGTTAAATCCTTAACTGAATGGTTAAAATCTCTGTTTTAACAGAGATTTTAACCATTCAGTTAAGGATTTGGTTGTTCAAAACATCAGTTAGCTTAACAGACTGTTAAATCCTTAACTGAATGGTTAAAATCTCTGTTAAAACAGAGATTTTAACCATTCAGTTAAGGATTTAACAGTCCGTTAAGCTAACTGAAGTTTTGAGCAACCGGGCCCAGACTAACAGATCAAGAAATATGGGACACCGGCGCCAGAATTGTGACCGCTATGTCTCACTTTCCACTATCGTGGGCGAGACAAAAATGAGGCATTTTCAAAATTCATAAGGGGGAGATAATCCATGGCCCAGTGTCAATATGAAAAACTGAAATTCACTTTGTTCATCTACATATAAAGCTGAACACCAAGAATCAAGAGCCTCCAACTATTCTGGTTCAGACATTTTGTGAGTTACAAGGCAAAATTATGATATAAGTTCAAAATGGAGAGATAATCCATGACCTGGAGGGCGAATCAAAAATCCAAATGAAGTTTGCACATCTCCACACCATAAGAAAGTAAACAATAGTACGGTATGACAGTTTAAAACGTGTGGACATTCTAACATTTGGGTTTAAAGGCTATTTGTTCTGTAAACGATCAAAGGAATAGGTCCTAAACAACAATAGACCAGTAGGGGCTATACAGAAAAATTACCTGAGACAGGGGAGACAACTCCATGATGTTAGTCCGCAGGACTTGATGGTGAGATATACAGATCTCTACAAGGTCCTTCTGTTGATAGAAACACGATATAAACATTACACAGCTCAACATTACAGGACTTGGCAGTGAGCTATACAGATCTCTACAAGGTCCTTCTGTTGGTAGAAACACGATATAAACATTACACAGCTCAACATTACAGGACTTGGTGGTGGGATTATATTAGTGTCAAAATATGTTTTTGGAAAACGAGGCTTTGCCGAGTTTCTGGCATCCGATTTTGCTCACGAGGGTGGAATATCAGCCCCACACCAGTGCATATGATGGATACTTTTTCATATGCTCTCGTGTGGGACAAGAATGTTCTACCTGTGTGTCAAAATATGCTTTGCCAAGTTTCTGACAACCTATTCTGATCATGGGGGTGGAATATCAGTCCCACACCAGTTTATCAAACACAGAATAAGACCCAATGTTTTATTAGCTGAATTTATCCAGCCTTTTATACATCCAACGTGTTCTGCATGTCAACAAATGGGTTGAAGCAAAGTTTTCACACACGAACAGGATGCTCATGCAATTTGCGTGGATGTCGTCACCAAGCGGCTCTGGTGACACCAAACTGAATGGCGCAAGTTGCTGAAAATTAAAACGACGTCATCACTTTATGACGTGCTAATAAACACGTAAACAACTATTGAAAAGAATAAATGTAAAATGTATGCATTATTTTATCGGGTAATTGTAAGACATATTGGTCGTAATATTGCCCTATTAGAAATTATGTTGTTGCTAGATGTGAGACAAGCGCGTGTAGGGTGAGACAAGGAGATCTCACATGGGCGTGACTATACAGATATCCTTGTCTCAGGGCACCTGTTGGGCGATAAATACAGATCTTCACTTCGTTCTTCTGTTGATAGAAACACAACACAAACATTACACAGCTTAACATTACACATGCTTGTCATCACGCAAGAGGAACAATTACATAGCTCAACATTATCAACACTCAATGTTACACAAGCTCAACATAACATGCGGCCAGATATTATACAACACAGGTTCAACATTCACCCATTACATGGGGTATATCGATCACAGATTTCAAGATTTTCCAACAGTTTGTTTCTATTTTCTTTATTTCTGAATTAACTCAACTGAGTGGTAACGGCATATATCTTAGGTGAAAAAAATATGCATGGTTTCCATGAGAAAAGGTGGGTATTTTAAATAGCTTACATGGCGTGATTGTTGATGCCAAGATGAGGGAAAGACAAGATGTGGGAAGGACAAGATACAGGAAAGATGAGGGAAAGACAAGATGTGGATGCGGGAAAGATGCGGGAAAGATGAGGGAAAGACAAGATGAGGGAAATACAAGATGCAGGGAAAAGAGAGGGGAAAGACAAGATGTGGGAAAAGACAAGAGACAAGACAAGATGAAAGGAGAACAAGATGCGGGAAAGATGAGGGGAAAAGACAAGATTAGGGAAAGACAAGATGTGGGGAAAGACAAGATGTGGGAAGACAAGATGAGGGAAAGGGGGACAAGATGTGGGAAAGACAAGATGGGCAAAGAACAAGATGAGATAAAGACAAGAAAAGACAAGATGTGGGAAAGACAAGAGAGGGAAAGACAAGTGAAAGAAGATGTGGGAAAGACAAGATCAAGTGTGGGGAAAGAAGATGATGAGGGAAAGACAAGATGGGAAGATGGGAAGAAAAAGATGGGGAAAGACAAGATGAGGGAAAGACAAGATGCAGGAAAGATGAGGGAAAGACAAGATGTGGGAACAAAAAGATGAGGGAAAGACAAGATGTGGGAAAGACAAGATGCAGGAAAGATGGGGGAAAGAAGATACAAAGATGTGAAAAGCGAGTGGGAAGGCAAGACAAAGATGAGGGAAAGACAAGGAGCAAAGAAAGATGGGAAAGACAAGATGAGGGAAAGACAAGATGTGGGAAAGACAAGATGAGGGAAAGACAAGATGCGGGAAAGACAAGATGCGGGAAAGACAAGATGTGGGAAAGACAAGATGTGGGAAAGGAGAGACAAGGATGGGGAAAGGGAAGATGTGGGAAAACAAGATGCGGGAAAGACAATATGCAAAGATGAAGGAAATACGAAGGGAAAGACAAGATGAGGGAAAGACAAGATTCGGGAAAGACAAGATGCGGGAAAGACAAGATGTGGGAAAGACAAGATGCGGGAAAGATGAGGGAAAGACAAGATGAGGGAAAGACAAGATGCGGAAAGACAATATGGAAAGACAAGATGTGGGAAGGAAAGACAAGATGTGGGAAATACAAGATGAGGGAAAGACAAGATCAGAAAAACAAGATGCGGAGATAGGGAAAGACAAGATGAGGGAAAGACAAATGGAAAGAAAAGACAAGATGGGAAAGACAAGAGCGGGAAAGACAAGATGTGGGAAAGACTTAAGATGCGGGGACAAGATGAGGGAAAAGACAAAGATGAGGGAAAGACAAGATGCGGGAAAGACAATATGTGGGAAAGACAAGATGTGGGAAGGAAAGACAAGATGTGGGAAATACAAGATGAGGGAAAGACAAGATGCAGGAAAAACAAGATGCGGGAAAGATGAGGGAAAGACAAGATGAGGGAAAGACAAGATGCGGGAAAGATAAAAGACAAGATGCGGGGAAGACAAGATGCGGGAAAGACAAGATGTGGGAAAGACAAGATGTGGGAAGGAAAGACAAGATGTGGGAAATACAAGATGAGGGAAAGACAAGATGCGGGGAAAACGAGGGAAAGACAAGATGAGGGAAAGACAAGATGAGGGAAAGACAAGATGAGGGAAAGACAAGATGAGGGAAAGACAAGATGCGGGAAAGACCTGGTTAGGTTACATGTACGTGTAATGCACACATGTACGTGTAATGCAACATATCCAAACTTTGAGATAACAAGAGACGAAGCAAAGTCACGAAGGCCAGGTTTTCTTCAAGGCATAGAAAATTGGATAACAGATACGTGGTTATTAGGAACATGATTGAAAGTTACAACTGTCAGTGGCCTAAGATGGCAAAAGAAGCCAGTGAATGAGAATGCCGCCCGTCTCCCTGCCCGCCCACCTGGCTGTCGCCAATCAAATACCCTGGATTTTTTTTTTTTTTAAAAACGGCTAAAAATCGCCAAATTGAGCGACCTCGAATAAATCCAAACAGAATCGCTTAAAAAATACCGACTGTATTTCACTTCCAGATTTTCATAAATCGCGCACTTTATTTTCATGAAACGCGCATGCGTTGTTACTAAATATATCGCATATGCATAACATACACAACAATTGTTTTGCAACACATACCCAATATACATACCAATGAATAATTGTCACATCTAAATGTCAATGTTCACCGTCTCTGCTGACGATGTTATTATTCAATTGTAAAATGCAAGATACGCATTTCATCCTCAAACCACGTCGGACTTAGACTTGTCGGCAACGTATTAGGAAGGGTCCTTCGCTAGATTTCTCTTTTGTTTAGACATTGCGAACGTGATTTGATTGACCCGATTTTTGTATTTATTAGAGGCACGGTGTATTCAGAGACTATTCACTCAGTTATGACAGGTCAATCAATTTCTGCTTTTTTTTATTATCACATCTCCGATACATTTTCGAGTTTTGTTTCTACATTCACACAGCACATGGGCAATGTTTGGACACGATGACACAAGTCAGTAGATCAGGTTCATCCACATGTACGATCGCTAAAATTTGTGAGTTATCTCCTGGTAAATGAGCCGAACCGTGACTTAACTGTGACACGAATATTAAGTTGGCGTTAACAAATGTAAATTTCAATTGCCACGCCGTTTATTTCATTTTTATGTTAAAGTGATTTGATGACACATTGATTAATTATGGTGTAAGTGAATTCCTTTAACATGTTTGTGCAACTTTTAACACATTTTAGTGGCAGAGTTTTTGATTTCTATAGATGTGAGAAAACTTACCAGAGATAATCTTGCTGAATCAGACTTGGCGGTGCCGGATGCTTATTTTTCACATAGACTCATCAGAATACAATTGTGAAGGAAACATACTATCGGGACTCGATTTCCACCTCGACTAAACCGATATATATCAACGTTTCCGATATTGATTTATCAGGAGTAAATTACGTGATCTATATAGGGAATTCGGCCGGGACCTCGGAAGTACATCGAGATAAGCAGGTATATCAAGGTATCAAGATAAAGAGAATCAGCCGTATTTTAATAACGTGAAATTATACACACGTGTTTGTAAGTATCCATGCAAACAACTAATTAGCTACGTTAACTTACTGTATATGTGGAAGCTGAGAGACATCATGGATTCTCAGCCTCTATCCAAAAGTGTGTGATGGAAAGGAAAGTGCCCTATGTGTTACCTTGTCTACTTGACTGAGGCAGGATAGAGCAGATTCCGGCTCCCCAAGTTGTAGATGCAGCGCCGCCACCGCTAATGTATCTTTGGCCCTGTTCAATAACATTATAGAAACATGAACCATAAACATACTACAGAAGGCAAACTAATTGTTCCCTTATATGTGTACCTAGTTTTCTGATATACATGTATCTATTTTTCAGTGGTTGTGATTGGAGCAATGGAGCATACACGATTTGTGACCAGGTTAAAAATATTTGATTATGTCGACCAAATTATTAACAATTAAAAGGTTGGAACGGAAAATTGTCATCTGCTGTTTTTAATATTTGTCATGTTTGTTAGCAAGAAAAAAAGACATTTTGGCAGCAGATGAGAATAGTCTCCATTGGAAACAATTCTTATGTCTTCAAAACAGAAGATAAACAAAACAGAAGATAAAAATAAATAGGGTTCTACATATTGCCGTGATAAACATGTGAACCGAATTTGGTGACGATCCGTCAAGAAGAACTCGAGTTATTGCGTACAGCAATGGGAGTAATTGTGTACAAAAATGGAACAGGGATGGGCAAATAGGTTGACAGAGGGGCCGGCAGCCGTGCCCCTCACCTGGTGTTGGAGGTGGAGTCATGTTTCTGCTTCACAGCTTGCTGCACGAGCTGCAGCATCGAGGCCGGCGTGTACGTGCGCAGGGAGGAAAACAGGACGATGTCAGCCAGTCGCTCACTCATCGCCTCTCCACACACGGACACAAGTAAATCCCCGTCAGACTGAAATACAGACATGCAGCAGGAATGCTAGACAATATCTATTAAATTAATCATTTGCAATAAGCACAAAGTTATATTAATAACAAAACGTCAAAACTTGTTGACGTCATTTCGTGTGACGTGCACCACATTACCATGTGTGCACTACTGATTCAGTGTAAAACCGGCAATCACATAATAGTATCATAATTTAAAAACATGTTTATATGCGGTGCTACATTCAAACAAACATGTGCATGCAACAGGGCAGGCCAAACAATATACATATACATATCTACATATAAAATAAGAGTGCCAAAGGTCACAATATACGCCAATCGAAACATGGCCAGTCAACAAGGGGAGATAGCTCACTGAAAACCAATAGCGTTCTTCCTCCCTAGTCGGTGCGTGGACAAGGATAAAGAATGTGAATATTAAATGGCTGCCAAGGGGAGATAAGTCATCCGACAATTTTGAAAGTTGAATAGCATTCCTCGTTTTCCCAAGATAAGCATTTGTAACAAATTTGTGTGACAAGGATTCAGAGTGCCGAACTTAAAATTGGCAGCCAAGGTTTTATAAATTTTCTTTTTATATGAAATTCATGTTAATCTGCAAATAAGAAACAAATGTTTTTAATAAATTTCAGATGCTGTACATGTTCCGGAGTACCTGTTTAATGTCCAGTGGGTCGTCCCCCTGGAAGAGTATGTAGTTCAGGTATTGCACAAGTCCCTGGCCATACGCCATGGTTTCACTCGTCTGAAAGTGTCAATACATCAACAGCACAAAAATAGATGGAAAAATGGACAGGCATACGTGTACAAGCAATTACAATTATATTTATTACGTAGATATGATGACTGAATGCTTTTATGTACGAAACATACTACATGTATTATCGAGGTACTCAGGTTTCCTCTTATATAAAACACACATATAAATTTCCCAATTTTGCCTCAAAAGAAGTAACTGTAATAGTTAGGGACTTAAAACTTGGTGTGTGCCTTCCTTATGGTGTATAGATGAGCAAAGTGAATTTCGATTTATTATTCAGCCACCGGTCATGGATTATTTACCCCTTTTCGACTTAGCATTTGGGAAAAGTGGGTATATTGCGATGGCGCACAATCGACTGTGCTCTAGTTTTATTTTGTTGTCCTACATGTATGTAAGCAAGTCATTTACTGAGCATTAACAAGGCATTTATGTAAATGTGAAAGACAAAATTAATGCTATCATGGGCGATATTATTTCGGCTTTCTTGATAAATGCGAGCAATCGTATACAATTTAGTTTTGCATGTATATGGTATATGTCGGAATACTATAAATAACATGCAAACATGCACATTATGTTTAATGGATTCTAAATGAAAGCAAACGTTTTATAAATGTTACGGTTTTACTTGTGTAATGAACTGAGACATTATTGGATGGCCATTTTAAATGGTGACCATTAATGGTTTAATCTGAGCATCGCAAACTGACATATGAAGTTTTCAATTATTTTAAAACGTCTGCAGAGCGGCTAGATTTGACAGATGTTACAAGGAAAATACAAAGGTGAAACCACTTCACTGGTGCGGCTATACGTAATTCACCATATATGTAATACACGGATACATAAATTATAATATCGTATTGCAGGGACGACATAACCTCTCGGATTGACATTAACTGATATACTGGCTCTAAACTTAAACGCTGAGGGAACCGTGACTGTGTTTACGCTGTCAGTTATCGAGTAAGTACACCATAGATGGGAATTCATCACTGCCACCATAGAACAGGAAAACATTAATGAAAATTATAAAACGTTATATATGGGCACCATTCCCGAGATAATATATGAAACGCTGAAATCCTCAATGAACAGATGACCAAACATTCACCATGTGCCTCTATGTAATATATCAACCCAGTGCAATATATGATCGAAAACACATTGTCACACTATAATAAAATTATGCACATTCCGATGTGCATAATTTTATTATAGTGTGACAACGTGTTTTCGTGTAAAATAAATGATACTTGTTGACATATGACTACATGAAAGCATGTGCAGAGTACTGTCGGGCCTCAATGTCTATCATTCAGAACATTACTAAATGTAACACGATTGAGAGAGTTATACCTGCTTGTTTTCATTATATGGTTGTGATGAAGATATCCACATGTTCAAAAACCAAAAATAGCACGCCAATCACCTCAGACCTACTTGGCGCCTCGGTATTGAAATTTTCTGATGCCTCATATATACCTTTGTACAGTGTTGCCTGTATTGTAACTGCCTGTCTGACCACATCCCCCGGGCCTAGGCCAGACATGATGTAGTAGGGCAGACACAGGGCCCAGTCATCATTGTGGGGCCTGAAATTGACAGTCACATGAACATAACATGATCATAGAGGGCATACTACCAACCATATTCTAAATCAGTCAGTTTTGAAGGCCAATCTTGAAGGCTGTCTCACCACGTTCTCCAAATCCATACTCACATTTGATTGGCTGAGGCAAAGCTGTGCTCTATCGGCCAATCAAATTTGGAATTTGGAAAATGAGCTCAATGAGTGTCGAGTATAACTCTATTCTCAGGCTCGAAATTAAGAAGTTTGATTAACCAAACAAGTATCCTGATTTCAAGCATGAAAATTAAGACCTTGCTCAACCCATTAGAGACAGGATAGAATTATAGTAGTATGAAACTTTCGAGTGAAAAAATATCTTATTTTCTTACTTCATCTCGAAAATATATGTTGTTGACACTAATTTGAACCGTCTCAACGAGACGGTTCAAACGAGTGGTAAGTACATATACTTTTATGGAGAAATAAACAAAATAATGAGATTTTTTCAACAAAAAGTATTGCATCCTTAGACTGAAATGTCGTATAGCGAACAAAATGCTCACATGGCGTAGTAGTCGCCCAGCAGAGCACACGACTCCAGCAGCAGGTCCCTGATTACTGCCACATCAGCCTCACTCCCATTCCGACCAATCAGCGAGGACCTCAATATCATGTGACCCTCTAGCAGAAGATGGTGGTAAGTGTCTGCAGCATTTTGTTGGTAGCGTGACCCAAATGCGACCTGTTGGATGTAATGTTTCTGGTAATACTTGGTGTCCATTCAAAACTAGCATTGTGAAGTAATTCTCAGCCAACCAAATAAAAGTTATGTGCAATAGTAGATCTACAGTCTACTGCACTCGTTATATTAACCTCTCGTAAGTCAAACTACTCATAACTCAAAGTCAAATGCCTGGGGCCGTTTCTCGCACGACAAAAATGTTCGTAAGTACAAAATTATGATAGTCTGTTAATTTCACATTAACAATGTCGTCTTGTAAATACTTATTGGATTTACATTTATTGAGCATATGCTCAATAAATGTAAATCCATAAATTGAAATTTCCAGACAATCCTAAATTTGCACTTACGAACATTTTAGTGGTAGGAAGTTTAGTGAAACAGGCCCCTGGTCCCCACATAAATGTTTTCCTATACATGTATAATAACTCTTGTTAACTCAAATTTTCATTAACTCCAACTATTTTCCTCAGTCCCTTTGACTTTGAGTAAATGACTATTTCAATCTCATATTTCACTGTTTGGTGTGTGGGCAGTAACTAAATACATGTATGGGAGACAGAATTCAAGGTAGGTCATTCCACCACCACCAAGGCAGGTGTAGCATACATGCAAATGAATGAAGTATGGAAATATTGAAGCAGTTAAGCAACTTATGTAGATGCTATGGCCAGTTTGAGAAACTGTGACAAACTGGTTAACTGAAATTGCTAAGTCCTTTCAGCAGCCCTGTGAAGGTCAAAAGGTCAAGGTAATATAAAGTATGACAAGGCAGGTATAGCACACATACCAATGAATGATGTGTTGAAATATTGAAGAACTTGAGCAACTTATGTAGAAGATATGGCCGGTTTGAGAAACTGTTACGAAGTGGTTAACCGAACGTGTGACGGACAGACGGACGGTCCGAACACCATAAAAATCACCTTTTTAAGGCACATGGTTGGGTCGGTTCACCTTTTTAAGGCTCATGGTAGGGTCGGTTTGTGGTCGGTAAAAAACAAAAAGGCCAGTGATTGTGATAGAGTGAAACTTGTGTTAACCGGCATCGTCTCGGACCAAGAGTTTGTCGGTTAACGTAGGGAGTCGGTTCAGCAAGTTTCTTTATATTCTACATAGCAACTCAGTTTCATATTCACATACTGTTGAATGTTGATCACTGTGAATGTGTTGCGTAATGCGCACATATTAATACCGTATCTGGTATAATTAAATACAAGACAACGAAGCGGCGATATAGTTGAAACGAATATCAGTGGGGGTGGCACGAGTGTGGATTTGTGGCAGGGCGGTAGAGGACCCTAGGAAGAACGCATACATGAAATATGAAGCACATCGGAGCAAGAAAACAGAAAATATAGGCCATTTACCCGAGCATTATGGTTTTGAATTTTTGCATTCAATCTGAAACTGAGACATATCAAATCATATTGAATCGTCCATTCGCAGGTTGTTGTTGTTGTCGCTGCTGCGGCACAGCAAACAAATTTTTATTTATTTATTTTTTTTTATTTTTTTTTTTTGGATCAGAGGTAAAAAAATCTAAAAAAAAATCGGAAATTAAATTTTTTATTTTTTTCCACATTGTCAAAAAATCGGGTCGGCGGATCTGTAAACCAACTAATAAAAAAAAACTGGCCTTACTATTACTTTTCAGCAAATTTTAAGAATGAGCCTATTTTATTAACGAAAAAAAAATTCCACATGCTAAAACCCTATAGACATCTTCACATGGGTGAAATGTCTATCCATCGGGATTTAACATGGTAAATGTAAAAACATATTTGTATACTTTCAACAGGGTTCCCACACAGAAGCTGATATAAAATTCCCTGACATTTCCCTGACATTTCCCTGACAAAATGCCATTTATCCCCGACAAAAAATGAGCGACGTCATTAACTTAAATGTGTGGTATTAATTGCTGCAAGATCAAAGCCTTAACATGTGAACTCTAAATTAATGTTGGCCTTCATATCCTCCACCGTTTTGGATGTACATGTATTTTGTTAATTTTGTGAAAACAAGTGCACTATCGCTGGCTACATGTGAAGAATAACAAGAGTTGTCAGAAGACAACGAAGCTCGCCTGTTGGCAGCCTTCATTCAAACTTGGCACAGTTGTATAAAAAACGTGAATATTATATAACTTGACCTTGGGATAAGGGGTGTGCGGTGGACCTTGACATTGAGGTCAGTGGTGGAAGGTGGGTCGTGAATTTGCTATAGCATGATATAGCATATTAAGATGAATGCATGTATGAAATATCAATGCTCTCCCTGAAAAGAGAAGGCAAACAAAATTTAACCCAGCGTTAAGTTTATGGACACACTAAATTGGTGATTTTCACATGAGGAATGCATGTATAAATGTGCTAAGTTTGTGACCTTGACCTTGGGGAAAGGGGTGGGGGGGGGTCATGGATTTGCTGTAGCACAATAGAGTATCATCAGATGAATGCATGTATGAAATATGAAGGTGTTCCCTGTAAAGAAATAGAAGTTATAAAAAGACATTTACTCCAACGTTAATTTTATGATGTTGATCTTGAGGAAAGGGGTGGGGGTGGGTCATGTATTTGCTGTAGCACAATAGAGGATCATCAAATGAATGCATGTATGAAATATCAAGTTCCCTGTAAAGAAACAAAAGTTACACAACATTTACCCCAACGTTAAGTTTATGAACATGCTAAGTTTGTGACCTTGACCTTGGGGTAAGGGTTGGGTGGTGGGTCATGGATTTGCTACAGCATGATAGAGGGTCATCTGAGGAATGCATGTATGAAATATCAAGGCGTTCCATGAAAGGAAACAGATGTTATAAGACATTTACCCCAACGTTAAGTTTATGAATGTACTAAGTTTGTGACCTTGCCATTGGGGTAAGGGATGGGCGGTGGGTCATAGATTTGCTATAGCATGATAGAGTATCATCAGATGAATGCATATTTGAAATATCAAGGCGTTCCATGAAAGGAAACAGATGTTATAATACATTTACCCCAACATTAAGGTTATGAATGTGCTAAGATTATGACCTTGACCTTGGGGAAAGGGGCGGGCGGTGGGTTACGGATTTGCTATAGCACGATAGAGTATCATCAGATGAATGCATGTATGAACTAGAAATGTGGCCTGTCGGCACACGAATGCCCCCGCTGGCAGCCAAAGAAAATGAGGCATATTTAAATTATAAGCCATTTACACGAGCGTTCAGGTTTTGAACGCACCAAGTCTGTGACCTTGACCCAAGGCTTAGCGGGGGCGGGACGAATCTGGATTTGTCACAGGGCGGTAGAGGACCATTGGAGCAATGCGTGTGTGCGAAATGTGAAGCAGATCCGATCAAGGAAACAGAAATTATAAGCCATTTACTCGAGCGTTAAGGTTTTGAATGCACCAAGTCTGGGACCTTGACCGTGGGTTTAGCGGGGGTGGGACGAATGTGGATTTATCACAGGGCGGTAGAGGACCATCGGAGCAATGCGTGTGTGAAATGTGAAGCAGATCCGAGCAAGGAAGCAGATCCGAGCAAGGAAACATAAATTATAAGCCATTTACCCGAGCGTTAAGGTTTCGAACGCACAAAGTCTGTGAATTTGACCCTGGGCTTAGCGGGGGCGAGACGAATGTGGATTTATCACAGGGCGGTAGAGGAGCATTGGAGCAATGCGTGTGTGAAATGTGAAGCAGATCGGAGCAAGGAAATAGAAATTATAAGCCATTTAACCGAGCGTTAAGGTTTTGAATGCACCAAGTCTGTGACCTTGACCCTGGGCTTAGTGGAGGCGGGACGAATGTGGATTTGTCACACGGCGTTAGAGGACCATTGGAGCAATGCGTGTGTGAAATGTGAAGCAGATCTGAGCAAGGAAACAGAAATTGTAAGCCATTTACCCGAGCGTTAAGGTTTCGAATGCACCGAGTCTGTGACCTTGACCTTGGGCTTAGTGGGGGCGGGACGAATGTGGATTTGTCACAGGACGGTAGAAGACCATTGGAGCAATGCATGTGTGAAATGTGAAGCAGATCCGAGCAAGGAAGCAGATCCGAGCAAGGAAACTTGGCCACCCCATGTGCCGTATAGGATACAGTAACGAGGCCGTGTTTACATATATGTTATATATATATATATATATATATTCCATCACATTTACGAAGCAACTATCTTTGAATCAAACGATGATCAGGTATATAGTTGGTCCTTAAAGTTATAAACCAAAGTCATTTCATTTTCTCAGCATACGGGCATGGAAGGTCCTAGAGTCATTCCCGCCCTAAAATATAATCATGGAACTGAATTTCTCAGCAAAAGAAGGATTAACAATACAAATACAGTTAAGTCTATGCAATTTTTATTCTTCTATTATGGCCATTTAGTATACATTTATATTTTTTTATTGAAGGAAATGCTGAACAGCGTGTTGTTACAGAGATAAGCAATTTGGTTAATAATTAACGAAGCATTAAGATGATTAACAACAAAAAAAGTCCCCTGACTTGTCACAGGGTCATAATAAAAGGTATGAATTTGAATGCAACAAAGTGCGTAACATGAGAAGGCTGTCAGTTTTCACAACCATGTGAAGGTCAAAAAGGTCTAGGTCATGTTAATGGCAGCATGAGTGTGTTCCAAATGTTCACATGTAACACGTGTCCAAATATTGAAGCAATCCATCAAGTAATATTAATGTTATACAATAATGAAGAAACTTGTACAAACTTTTTGACAGAAAATGGCTATTAAAAGTGTTCCCGCAAAAATATGAAGGTAAAAAAGGCCAAGGTCATGTTAATGGGGGCATGAATGTGTTCTGAATGTCAACATATATCAAGTGTCCAAATATTGAAGCAATCCGTCAAGAAACTATAACCTTTCATCTTACTATTAATTAAACACATATTCACCACATCCAGCAGCAATTTAATGTCAACATTATGTTATTTGATCTCAAAACTGCCTTAGCCATATATCTGCAGATTTACAAACAAGAGGGCCATAATGGCCCTAATTCGCTCACCTGACTCAATGAACACCAGAGGAGAATGTGACATTGAGTTCATGTGTTTTAAAAAAATTGTGCTATTTTTAGATGGCGGTCATCTTGGGTTAAGCGATGACTCTCACTTTACCAAATCTGAAAATGCTTCACCCAAGGATCTTAACTTCCTATAAAGTTTGGCCAGCATCGGCCAAGTGGTTCCTGAGAAAAAGACGTTCAAAATCTTGAATAAATGGACCTTTTGGTGGCCATCATGGATGACACAATCATCCGATTCCGACATATATTGCAACAGAGCAATCGCCTCATCGATACCTTCAATTTGATATATGACATGAGCATATTCGGTCCAAAATAAAATTTGACCCCACGGGCCATGCCCATTTTTGACCCCGGGGTCACCATTTTCACAACTTTGAAAGAGCATTGTAAATCGATCATTCCTACCAAGTTTAGTCGAAATCCGGCCTAGCGGTTCATGAGAAGAAGATTTTTTAAGAATTTATGCTATTTTTAGACGGCGGCCATCTTGGATTAGCGATGACCTCCATTTTAACAAATCTGAAAAGGCTTCACCCATGGACCATAATGTTTAAGTTTGGCTACCATGGGCCAAGCGGTTCATGTGAAGAAGAATTTTGAAATCTCTAATAAAAGAACGACCTTTTGACATTTCGGCGGCCATCTTGGATGACATAACAATCCGATTTCGACAAAAAATGTACCAGAGTGATCGCCTCATTGATACCTTCGATTTGATATATAACATGACCATATTCGGTCAAAAATAAAATTTGACCCCAATTTGACCCCTCGGGCCACGCCCATTTTTGACCCCGGGGTCACCATTTTAACAACTTTGAAAGAGCAATGTACATCGATCATTCCTACCAAGTTTCGTCGAAATCCGGCTAGCGGTTCATGAGAAGAAGATTTTTTAAGAATTTATGCTATTTTTAGATGGCGGCCATCTTGGATTAGCGATGACCTCCTTTTTAACAAATCTGAAAAGGCTTCACCCATGGACCATAACGTTTGGCTACCATGGGCCAAGCGGTTCATGTGTAGAAGAATTTTGAAATCTAATAAAAGAACGACCTTTTCACCTTTCGGCGGCCATCTTGGATGACATAACAATCCGATTTCGACAAAAAATGCACCAGAGTGATCGCCTCATTGATACCTTCAATTTGATATATGACATGACCATATTCAGTCAAAAATAAAATTTGACCCCAATTTGACCCCACGGGCCACGCCCATTTTGGACCCCGGGGTCACCATTTTAACAACTTTGAAAGAGCAATGTACATCGATCATTCCTACCAAGTTTTGTCGAAATCCGGTTGGCGGTTCTTGAGAAGAATATTTTTTAAGAATTTGTGCTATTTTTAGATGGCGGCCATCTTGGATTACGTAATGACGTCATTTTAACAATTTTGTAATCCCCCTACCTAAGGACCATGACCATGAAGTTTGGTGACCATAGGCCCAATGGTTACCGAGGAGAAGACGTTTGAAAATGTTCACGGACGACGACGGACGACGACGAACACATTGCGGTAACAATAGCTCACATGAGCTTCACTCAGGTGAGCTAAAAAATCACAGATCTTGGGATTTCAAATTTCCCCGACATTTGCTAAAATTTCAAATTTCCCTTACAAAAATCAAAATTCCCTGACATTCCCCTGACCTTGAATTTCCCTGATTTTTCCCTGATGCGTGGGTTCAAACATAGTAGAATGATTTTCCAAATTTAACTTTTGTTTTCATAGTTCATTTCCAAGTTCATTTCCACCTTTCGGAATCAATTTCAAACTTTTCTTGTTCGACGTCTCTTGCAGCTCTTTCAGCTCCCATTTTAAATTCTCAAGAGAAATAATTTATTAGTAATAAAATCAATATTTGAACAAATTTCAAAAAATAAAAATAAGACTCATTTTTCAATTTTGCTAAAAATCAGCCCTAAAATTTGGACAGGTTGCATGAAACAGACAGTAGTCGACATGCATTGTTGACAAGCCTATAACAATGCAGAGTTCAAGGGGCCGTTTCACTAAACTTCGTACGACTAAGATTGTCGTAAGTGCAAATTTAGTATCAATTGATGGATTTACATGGCTGCATATGCTCAATAAATGTAAATCCAATAATTGTTTACAAGAAAACATTGCTAATGTGAAATTTACAGACTATCATAAATATTCACTTACGAAGAGTTTAGTCGTACAAAGTTTAGTGAAACGGCCCCCAGGGTCTAGACTGCTTTAACAGATTCTAAAATAGTGAACAACATGTGATTACGGCTTAACTGTCAAATGTAGCCAATGTGAAATTGTATATCGTCATATGGCTGTGGTTGGAGAAATGGGGCTTATGGGATTTATGGCCCATCTAGCTCGTGATCTTCCAGCGCAGTCCTGCAGCATGATACGGACCTATACTGTTTTGTTAAAGCAGGACAGGTGGTTCTTGACTAAATGATGAACATTGCAGATCCTGATCAGACTGTGGGTATGCGCAGGCTGATCTAAATCTACACTGGCTGCAAAACGCATATGCCCCATTTCTCCAGTCACAGGCTCAGGAAAGCGAACATGTGACAATGTACCAAGGGAAAAATGAGACATGGTGTCATATTGTACTATTTCACACAGAACTAAAACAAGAACACCACCAACAGCATGTACCCCAACACTGTGGTGGTTGGATCATAAAGATGCACATGAAATTTGAAACCAATCGCTCATACAGTAAAGAAGTCATACGAGAATGGAGAACCGTGCACGCATCTACTGAAATTATCCAAGTTATTTGACCTTGACCTTGGGCAAGGGGAGCATGGGTGGGGAATGAAAATATACATGATGAGAAACATGCACATGAAGTTTCAGGCCAATCACGTGTAAACGAAAGAAGTAGGAGAATGGATCTACTGAATCTGAAATTTGAAAGTAATTTGACCTTGACCTTTGGCAAGGGGGCAGCATGGGTGGAGCAGGGAATGAAAATATAAATAAATTAAATAAAATTAAAAATGGCCACCAAGGGGAGATAAGTCATCGGAAATTTTTCAAAATCAATAGCCTTCTTCGTCTTGACGTGATAAACATGTATAACGAATTTGGTTATGAGCGGTGAAGTAGAACTTTAGTTATTGCGAAAATTAAAAATGGCCACCAATGGGAGATAAGTCATCGGAAATGTATATGTATACCGAATTTGAACTATTTTCTTATGGTAATCTGGCCAGGATACAGTGCTAAAGGTACATGCCCACTCAGTAGCACAAACTATGCAACTACACCACCGCCTGCACTCATCTTGTCAATATGTCAACATTTCTCAACATCTATTGGCAATATCAACAAGCAATCAAGCAGTTTGATTGACTGTGCCTGAGCTGTAGCACAGCTCATTCTCAGCCAATCAAGCTGCTTTCAAACACAATATTTCAAGTATTTTACAATAAACATGTTTACAAATATTGGCCAGATTAGAGCAGGCAGTGGCGTACCAGGAACACAAACACGGGCTGGTCCACAACTGGGGCATTCTGGACTCGCCTACTATTTCATGGGGCAACCTGGTCAGGATACAGTGTATAGCAGCCCTTATAGCAGCCCCACAGCAAATACTGAATTTTAGTTACTGCATTCAAACCATGTATGGGTCTGATTGAAAGTGGTTTTATTAGCTAGTCAGCCATATTCATCGAGCTTCAATAATAAGACAAAATAAATACATTTATTACCAGAATAGATATGACACAAGGACATTAACACAAGGAAGTGTGACAAAGTGATGTCTTCACTTGTCTGTATACACTGTATAAATTCAAGGACTACACTGGTCGACCGTATGGGCTACATAAGGTTCCCGCGGAGCCTAATGCCAAAAGATCATAGCAGCTGCAGGAGATATCATATTACCTCACCAGTAGCCTATTTCATCAACATTGCAAAGTATACTTTACTAGCAAAGTATACTTTGAGGGAGTAATCATTTATTTTTCCTGAAATGCATTATTTCATATAGAACTAACAAATGCATATATTTCATGATTAAAAGTATGCAGAATTATTATACTGAATGTATTACATTATCACAGCCATTAAATGGCTGTGATAATGTAATAAATTCAGTATAATAAAAATTAATAAATTAAAGAAAAAATTGAAAATTTCTCCCTCAAAGTATACTTTGCTAGTAAAGTATACTTTGCAATGTTGATGAAATAGGCTACTGGAAGGATCCCTGCTGCTGCTATCAGAGAGAGAGAGTTTTCAGTTATGCTTCTGGGGGCCATTTCACTAAACTTTGTACCACTAAAATGCTCGTAAGTACAAATTTAGGATCGTCTGGAAATTTCAATTGATGGATTTACATTTATTGAGCATAGGCTGCATATGCAGCCTATGCTCAATAAATGTAAATTCGATAATTGTTTACAGGAAAACAGTGTTAATGTGAAATTTACAGACTATCATAAGTTTGCACTTACAAACATTTTAGTCGTATGACGTTTAGTGAAACAGCCCCCTGGCTCGGAGATAATCACATGTCTAGTTGTCTAGTTAGTCGTTTTCTGTGTTATAAAATAAATGGAGTGTTAGCGTTCAAAATTATTTTAATTTACTGGGCCCTGGGACAATGCAGTGTGATAGACAATACATATGTATATTGCTATGGAAGATACAGAATGAAAATATGGATGGCGCTAAACAAGCACAAATTATAATGCTTTGAGATAATCAGAATTAGGGCTGTTTATTTTCTATTTTCCATTTTTATCATCAACAACATGCTTTGACAGCACTTTAGAATAATTTACAACATGGTTTGACAACACTTCAGAATCATTTCCATTGGAAATGATTCTGAAGTGCTGTCAAACCATGTTTTTTTTAGAAATAAGGCAAGATATAAAGGCAACAGCAGATGACAATTGTTGTGAGTAGCGGTCTAAGGGTTAAGCATGCACATCTTCATGAGAAAGCAATGGAGACATATGAGACATGCTTTGATATCAAGCTAGTTGGCGTTATAATCACTGGTATAAGGGCTTTATCATCATAGACACAATCGATGTAAAAGTATGTGGGCAGCGGTTGTTTTCAGTAAGCCGTGGTCATGCTATATCTAACGGAGATGTGCTATATCTATTTATATGACAATCACAGAAACAGACCCTACTTTACAAACATGGGTAGGTAGATAAGCAAATTATTATTTTTTCATGAAAACAAAATATTCTCTGTGCCTATACATCTTTGGTAAAAACAAGGAGAACATAAAATAAGTAACACTAATTAAGGATGTACCCCTGAAAACTTGAACGCAATTTTCTAAGTCATTTGACCTTAACCTTTATTACAGCAGCCATATGGGTGGGTTATAGAATGAAAATATGGATGCCGAGTCGATAGCCAAAACCATTAACACAAATCACGGACAGACAGATGGATAGATGAATAGAACAAACATACAGATGAAGAAATGGACATGGTGCCCCAAAAATGTTTTGGCGTGCATAAAAGCATAAAAACATTTTATTTTCACCACACTGAAAGCGGCACATATTTTTCAGGTTGGTCACGTTCGGGCAAACCAATATACTTTTTATTATAAAGTAATAAATTGTTCTCGTACTACAACAGAACTACTATGATATGTCACACATACGGGACAAATACAATCATGCCAAATTGTGTGCTACTGTACGATAATCATCACACACAGTGAACACACAGAATACTGGTCACATTGGCAGTGGTATACCACAAACATGGTCTAGGTTGGCGCTACTGTACGACAATCATCACACACAGTGAACATACGGTATACTGGTCACATTGGCAGTGGTATACCACAAACATGGTCTAGGTTGGCGCTACTGTACAAATGATAATTTTTAATTATAGTTTATACACTATATTGGAGACTGTCATGCAGTTCTCCCAGTTTTGACAGATGTGGTTTTGTGGTGGCAGGCCTGATCTACATGTAGGTCAGTGTCCCAGCTAGCGAGAGTGCATGATCATTTTAGATATGCTAATTTTGACAATGGAATTATTGGTTAAATTATATAGTTCAAAGGTCGCGGGAGCAGGGAGTGACATCCGCTGTCCCGGGAATTCAGTTTTGCACAATGCGTAGTCGGCGTGGATGTTTCTGAGGATTCTTGACATAATAATTATATAATAGCGACTGGCTGGAATACTTCTGACTTGGATAATTACTCATTATTAGATTTATCATTTTAATATAGACCATGTGATCTAGGAATTATTATTATTGTGAATGCTCAATGGCTATCGTTATAATTTAATGATCGAGAATTATTCGATTTATGCCGTGTGAAAGGCTTAGACATCCAAATTTGATATCTACTAGACGACAAAAGTGTTTCCCGTTTCTACGGATTATATTCCTTTGTTGCAACATTTCACGCATTTAATTGGAACCAAGTGTGTACAATTTGCCACAAAAATGGATGTGCAAGCCAGTTCGAACAGTCGGAAGCGCAAATCTGCGGACGTGCCATTGGATCGGGTTGAGATTCCGCAATCTAATATCTCGGCGGAGGTAGATCCACCTTACGACATGTCACTTCTCGAAAACTGGAGCGTGCAGAAGTTGAAATCTGAACTACGGCAACTGGGAATATCCCCAGGCCTTCGACAGAAAAAATGTCGTTTAGTTCACCTATATCGGTCGGCGACATCAAATTCAAGATCAACAAGCAGTGCGGTTATGTCAACAGCCATAACCTCTAACCAGCGCGCTGCGGTTATATCAACAGATGACGTCATTGCGCAGTCGGTTGCGCAGACATCACACAGAGGCAGTAACCATGGTCGCGGTGTCGCTTTATCTGAGCATGCGCAATCGCACACAGTACAGCGCAGTGAAACCGAAACTAGACTTCGGGAATCTCCGGGCGACAACAACATCGCAGATCTGCATGCCAGTGTGTCTGCTTTACAGCAGACCGTCGCGAAACTTACCGATAACATGGATATACTTATACAGCTATTACATCCCAGTTTATATGACCTTGATAGGGACAAATACTCCTTGACATATGTCACCATTGACCATGCGATTAGAATAACTCAGCGATTGGGAAAGGGGAGTAGATATTGTAAAGCTGACATTCAAGATGCCTTTAAACAGGTTCCTGTCAAGAGGGAGTTGTGGCCCTTTCAGGGTATCAAGTGGAACAATAAATATTACTTCTACACCAGATTAGTGTTTGGCAGTCGATCTAGTCCTAAAATTTTTGATTGTTTGTCTCAAGTTATTTGTTGGATCCTGCAAAACAATTATGGAATCAGTCATTGTTTACATTTGCTGGACGATTTTCTCACAATCAATTCTCCATCCGATGATGCCGATCATACTATGTATATTTTGCGGTTGGTATTTGAGAAACTTGGTATACCGTTATCACCCACAAAAACTATGGGGCCAGTTACGGTTATTGAGTACTTAGGAATTATATTAGACAGTGTGAAGATGGAGGCACGGTTGCCGCTAGAGAAAGTGCAGAGAATCGCAAATTTGTTACAAACATTCTCAAAGAGGAAATCATGTACAAAGAGGGAATTATTAAGCCTTCTAGGACATCTCAATTTTGCATGCCGCGTGATTTATCCAGGTCGTGCATTTGTGTCATACTTGATATCGCTGTCTTCTTCTGTCAGTAAATTGCACCATTATGTTAAAATCACGACAGACTGTAGATTAGACATTAGTATGTGGTCTAAATTTCTTCATGAATGGAACGGTATTTCAATGTTCATGAATGATGAACTTACAATGGCTGATGATATGCAGTTTTTCACGGATGCTACACCTCGAGCATATGCAGGGTATTACTGTGGGAAGTGGTTTCAAGGGGAATTTCCTGCTTTTATTTCATCGGAAGTCGTGGCATCTATGGCTCTGTATGAACTCTATCCGATAGTCATGGCAGCCGTGCTGTGGGGTGAAAAATGGACAAAGAAGAGAATTGTGGTGAATTGTGACAATTCAGCCACTGTGGACATCATCAATCAATAAGGGTCGATCTAAGATTCCATTCATTCAAAAGTTTGTTCGTAGGTTGATCTGGTGCGCGGCAAAAGGTCAGTTTGTTATTATCGCAAGACATATAGCCGGTAAATCAAATGTTATTGCTGACGCATTATCACGTTTTAACATGTTGCAGTTCAGACGTCTTGCACCAGAGGCAGACACTGTTCCAGAGCGGTGCCTTTCGGTTTCCAAGCTGCAGCTGAATTAGACCTGGAAGTCACAAATCTTTGGTCAGCATCTATTGCTCCAAATACTAAATCAGCCTATCAGACAGGCATGCAGTGTTTCACGCAGTTTCTAACAATGTCCGGTTGTATTACGCGTCCAGGTACGTTACCCATTCTAACGGAGGATGTTCTCATTTATTTTGTGACATTCTGTTACAAGTCACTGCAGCTGCAGCTGGCTACTATTAAACTATATCTGGCAGGTATTCGTTTTCACTATCTGCAAGCAGGCATGAGCAATCCTATGTCTTCCATGGATAGACTACAATGTGTTCTACGTGGTGTTAAACGTAGTCAAGGTTCGAAGACGAGGTTGAGACTGCCTATAACTTTTTCAATTCTGAAGCAGATGTGTGACTTATTACATGCAGGAGTTTTTACCCCAAACTTAGATTTGACGTTACAATGTATGTGTTCATTAGCCTATTTCGGCTTTCTTCGCTGCGGTGAGTTCACTGTTAAAGCTCGGAATGATGATGTTTATTCATATTTGAAATGTCAGCATGTGTCGTTCTTGACAGATCATTCTATGTTTTGTCTTACGCTACCTACTTCCAAGACTGATCCGTTCAGTGTAGGCGTTGATATACCGATATACAGAAATAACTCCATTAATTGCTGTCCAGTGTATTTGATGGAACATTATTTGTGCCTACGCAGAGAGCAGCTTACATCTACTGCGTTTTGTTATGATATCTCGCCACTATTCATAGACGTGGATGGCAAACCGTTCACTAGGACGAAGTTTCTTTATTATGTGAAGCAAGTTTTATGCAGACTCGGTTATGACGAGAATAAATATAGTGGCCATTCATTCATTCGGATTGGTGCTGCAAGCAGTGCAGCAAAAGCTAACATTGAAGATCACATGATACAAACTCTCGGTCGATGGTCTTCATCATGCTATACCAGGTACATCAGAGTTGCACGCAGTGCTATACAAGCTGCACAGGCCCGGATGTGTCATTGACTTCGTACAAGGTAAACAATACAGTGGATGTGATAGTTCGTGCACTTTATTTAACAGCAGGTTACACACAGATGTCATATTTGTCTACATGTTCTTGTTGGGTACAACAAACTATTAATTAAGTTTGTTATGAGTACACGCATACCTGATTAATTTCTCCTCTTGGGGGCACTCATTGCTATTTTTAGTTTAAAAAATATCAATTTGTTTTGGACTATTTTGCCCCCTTTTCGATAAATTAATTCATATGTACATTTATGTGCGGCATCAGTTGAAACATTTGCCAGACTTGTTGATACATCATTCACTCGCCTGAAGCGACTCGTCCCAGTACGTACGCTCGACACGACATTCTGTACGCTCGTCTCACCTCATTATCGGCTCGCCAGTCGGTACACTCGACTGCCCTGGACGACCCACCTCTCTATAGTCCGAGTACGCTCGACTCGCCAGTCGCTTACGCTCGACTACCCTGCACCACATTCCTCATTATAGTCGGTACGCACGACTCGCCAGTCGGTACGCTCGACTAATTTCGACGACTCACCTCTTTATAGTCGGTACGCTCGACTCGCCAGTCGGTACGCTTGACTCGCATTCGAGTTGTTAACTCAACTCAGATCTTTCTAGTCGTCCACTTGATGCACATCCTAGTTGTTAACTCAACTCAGCTCTTTCTAGTCGTATGCTCGACTCACCTCTTTCTAGTATTTCACTCAACTCGTCACCCTCTAGTCGTTTCACGCGAGTTATTAGCTCTACACATTCACTCCGCCATAGTCGTGCAAGAGAATAGCTACTGCATACGTCTCACCTCTTGCTCAGAGAAATCTGGTCTGGCACATGCGAGTCTGATGAAGCACAACACCAAATAGCAGGTAGCCCCCAATAAGGAGCCAAATATGTTAGATATGTGGTTATGTAATATATACATGTATGATAGTACCGGTGCTATGTTAGCTTAATAAGATATTTCATGTTTTCTATATACAGTTGCATGATGTGGGGATTGGTGGGTCAGAGGGATGGAGTGGGGTTATTGAGTATTTCAGATAACTGATAAAGGAAGGACAATACAAGTTACAGCATAATGATGATCTTCCTGCAAGTTTAGGTAATAGTCAATCGAGTAATCTGGTAATAGTGTATAAAATGATAATTTTTAATTATAGTTTATACACTATATTGGAGACTGTCATGCAGTTCTCCCAGTTTTGACAGATGTGGTTTTGTGGTGGCAGGCCTGATCTACATGTAGGTCAGTGTCCCAGCTAGTGATAGTGCATGATCATTTTAGATATGCTAATTTTGACAATGGAATTATTGGTTAAATTATATAGTTCAAAGGTCGCGTGAGCAGGGAGTGACATCCGCTGTCCCGGGAATTCAGTTTTGCACAATGCGTAGTCGGCGTGGATGTTTCTGAGGATTCTTGACATACCCACCGCCGCCCCATCTCCTCCTTTGATTTTAAACATGTGCAGTTTGTTTACATTTGAAGACAAGTCTTCGTAATAGTTTAAATTACAGCATTGAAACCTTCAGCTGTGCATGCCTATGTTGGGTTGGGGCTACTGCAACATAGGTTATGTCACAGACTATTTTGCCCCCTTTTCGATAAATTAATTCATATGTACATTTATGTGCGGCATCAGTTGAAACATTTGCCAGACTTGTTGATACATCATTCACTCGCCTGAAGCGACTCGTCCCAGTACGTACTCTCGACACGACATTCTGTACGCTCGTCTCACCTCATTATCGGCTCGCCAGTCGGTACACTCGACTGCCCTGGACAACCCACCTCTCTATAGTCCGAGTACGCTCGACTCGCCAGTCGGTTACGCTCGACTACCCTGCACCACATTCCTCATTATAGTCGGTACGCTCGACTCGCCAGTCGGTACGCTCGACTAATTTCGACGACTCACCTCTTTTATAGTCGGTACGCTCGACTCGCCAGTCGGTACGCTTGACTCGCATTCGAGTTGTTAACTCAACTCAGATCTTTCTAGTCGTCCACTTGATGCACATCCTAGTTGTTAACTCAACTCAGCTCTTTCTAGTCGTATGCTCGACTCACCTCTTTCTAGTATTTCACTCAACTCGTCACCCTCTAGTCGTTTCACGCGAGTTATTAGCTCTACACATTCACTCCGCCATAGTCGTGCAAGAGAATAGCTACTGCATACGTCTCACCTCTTGCTCAGATAAATCTGGTCTGGCACATGCGAGTCTGATGAAGCACAACACCAAATAGCAAGTAGCCCCCAATGAGGAGCCAAATATGTTAGATATGTGGTTATGTAATAAATACATGTATGATAGTACCGGTGCTATGTTAGCTTAATAAGATATTTCATGTTTTCTATATACAGTTGCATGATGTGGGGATTGGTGGGTCAGAGGGATGGAGTGGGGTTATTGAGTATTTCAGATAACTGATAAAGGAAGGACAATACAAGTTACAGCACAATGATGATCTTCCTGCAAGTTTAGGTAATAGTCAATCGAGTAATCTGGTAATAGTGTATAAACAATCATCACACACAGTGAACATACGGTATACTGGTCTCATTGACAGTGGTATACCACAAACATGGTCTAGGTTGGCGCTACTGTACAACAATCATCACACACAGTGAACATACGGTATACTGGTCACATTGGCAGTGGTATACCACAAACATGGTCTAGTTTGGCGCTACTGTATGACAATCATCACACACCGTGAACATACGGTATACTGGTCACATTGGCAGTGGTATACCACAAACATGGTCTAGGTTGGTGCTACTGTGCAACAATCATCACACACAGTGAACATACAGTATACTGGTCTCATTGGCAGTGGTATACCACAAACATGGTCTAGTTTGGCGCTACTGTACGACAATCATCACACACCGTGAACATGCGGTATACTGGTCACATTGGCAGTGGTATACCACAAACATGGTCTAGGTTGGCGCTACTGTACAACAATCATCACACACAGTGAACATACGGTATATTGGTCACATTGGCAGTGGAATACCACAAACATGGTCTAGTTTGGCGTTACTTTACGACAATCATCACACATCGTGAACATACGGTATACTGGTCACAATGGCAATGGTATACCATAAACATGGTCTACGTTGGCACTACTGTACGACAATCATCACACACAGTGAACATACGGTATACTGGTCACATTGGCAGTGGTATACCACAAACATGGTCTAGTTTGGCGCTACTGTACGACAATCATCACACACCGTGAACATACGGTATACTGGTCACATTGGCAGTGGTATACCACAAACATGGTCTAGGTTGGCGCTACTGTACAACAATCATCACATACAGTGAACATACGGTATACTGGTCTCATTGGCAGTGGTATACCACAAACATGGTCTAGTTTGGCGCTACTGTACGACAATCATCACACACCGTGAACATGCGGTATACTGGTCACATTGGCAGTGGTATACCACAAACATGGTCTAGGTTGGCGCTATTGTACAACAATCATCACACACAGTGAACATACGGTATACTGGTCTCATTGGCAGTGGTATACCATAAACATGGTCTAGTTTGGCGCTACTGTACGACAATCATCACACACAGTGAACATACGGTATACTGGTCACATTGGCAGTGGTATACCACAAACATGGTCTAGGTTGGCACTACTGTACGACAATCATCACACACAGTGAACAAACGGTATACTGGTCACATTGGCAGTGGTATACCACAAACATGGTCTAGTTTGGCGCTACTGTACGACAATCATCACACACAGTGAACATGCGGTATACTGGTCACATTGGCAGTGGTATACCACAAACATGGTCTAGTTTGGCGCTACTGTACGACAATCATCACACCGTGAACATACGGTATACTGGTCACATTGGCAGTGGTATACCACAAACACGGTCTAGTTTGGTGCTACTGTACGACAATCATCACACACCGTGAACATACGGTATACTGGTCACATTGGCAGTGTTATATCACACACATGGTCTAGGTTGGCGCTACTGTACGACAATCATCACACACCGTGAACATACGGTATACTGGTCACATTGGCAGTGGTACAGTTGTTTCTGTCAAAATGTTCCGGGTTTATACGTGTACAAAGTGTTGTGCGTTGCGTATCCGTGGAGTTTCCGTTAGTTGCGTTTCAAACCGTGTGTCGTCTACGTGTAATACGTTTTCGGCCATGCGTTGCGTTTCCCCACTCTTGCGCATGCGCGAAAGTCGAACAAACCGTGTTCAACGCATTGAGTTTCAAAAGCGTGTAATCCGTGTACAACGGTTGTAAACGTATACAACGGTTGTAAACAACGTATTGAGTTTCAAAAGCGTGTAATCCGTGTACAACGGTTGTAAACGTATACAACGGTTGTAAACGTATACAACGCTAAGGTAAACCGTTAAACGATTTAACGCTTTCTTTGACGAACGGTTACACGCATCTACATGTACACACGGTACAGATGAAACCGTGTTATACGTATAACACGTTTCCACGGGTTTTAACGCATTACACGTTTTGGTATGCCAACCTTGTATCGCGTAGAATGCGCATGCTCTGATCGTTCTTCGTGTTTGTATATATACTTCTAGACTCACTGCAGGGCTTTTTGAACTCTCAGACCGATTGAGATTTGAAAACTAGTCTTAAAAAATCGGTCCGAGAAAAATTGCCAGTCGGCTGCTATTTCGCTATAAACCTTGTAAATTTACCGGTTTTGACCACCAAGTAATTTATGACACATATCCGCGGGCCATATCCGTGTTAAACCAGTGTGCAGCTTGCTGTGTATTCAGTTTCTCCAAATATCGATTAATCTTAACACACGCGTGGGACAGGTGTATAGCGGATTAGTGACTGAAATAGACTGGCTTCAGCGTAAAGATAATACGAGAGTTCCTAGACTCGCCATTTCTGATGATGTTAAAATAAAATAAAGAAACCATGCACTGTGTTTATCTGTGTTCGTAATATTTAAACCCCAATTAACTGACACGGACTATCGGCCCGGGCTATTCCATATTAAGTTAGGAACTGTTACATTACGCTGTATTAGGCGTCATTTTTGTGTATATAAAATGTACATAGGAATGCCGCAGATCCTGATGAGCCGGCTCACGTGATCTACAATTCTCAAACATTTTGATAAACGACAAGGTACATCTGTCGTGTTAAAAGCGTGACTCATTAGTCATCAGGGATTAGGGATCAATTGAAGTGCTAAATCACATCGCCGATGTACTTTGAACTCGATCTGAGGGTATGTATTCGCGATATTTTAAAAGGGACGAAACAAGGACGCCTCGAAGCGATCGGGGCCGAACAGGTATTTGCGTTAAAACGTGTAACCGTTGTACACGTTTCAACGCTTTCATATAGCTACACGCTTCCAGGTAAAGCGTTGTACACGTTTCAACTCTTTCACCTCGCTACATAATTATACGCCAAAGCGTGTTATACGCCTTGAAGCTAAACGTATTACACGCTTTAAAACTAAACGGTTTGACAATGTGTATTACACGTGTACGAACCGTATTATACGTTTAAACAACGTATGCAACGCTTTTAAACTAAACGGTTTGACAATGTGTATTACACATGTACGAACCGTATTATACGTTTAAACAACGTATACAACGCTACAGCAAACAGTTGCGTTCGCGTTGCGTTCGCGTTGAGTTTGCAAGTGTTGTCTACGGTGGAACAAAAACGGAGACTGCACTGTATACCACAAACATGGTCGAGTTTGGCGCTACTGTACGACAATCATCACACACCGTGAACATACGGTATACTGGTCACATTGGCAGTGGTATACCACAAACATGGTCTAGTTTGGCGCTACTGTACGACAATCATCACACACCGTGAACATACAGTATACTGGTCACATTGGCAGTGGTATACCACAAACATTGTCTAGGTTGGCGCTACTGTACGACAATCATCACACACAGTGAACATGCGGTATACTGGTCACATTGGCAGTGGTATACCACAAACATGGTCTAGTTTGGCTCTACTGTACGACAATCATCACACCGTGAACATACGGTATACTGGTCACATTGGCAGGGTATACCACAAACTAGGTCTAGTTTGGCGCTACTGTACGACAATCATCACACACCATGAACATACGGTATACTGGTCACATTGGCAGTGGTATACCACAAACATGGTCTAGTTTGGCGCTACTGTACGACAATCATCACACACAGTGAACATGCGGTATACTGGTCACATTGGCAGTGGTATACCACAAACATGGTCTAGTTTGGCGTTACTTTACGACAATCATCACACACCGTGAACATACGGTATACTGGTCACATTGGCAGTGGTATACCACAAGCATTGTCTAGTTTGGCGCTACTGTACGACAATCATCACACACCGTGAACATATGGTATACTGGTCACATTGGCAGTGGTATATCACAAACATGGTCTAGGTTGGCGCTACTGTACGACAATCAGCACACACAGTGAACATGCGGTATACTGGTCACATTGGCAGTGGTATACCACAAACATGGTCTAGGTTGGCGCTACTGTACGACAATCATCACACACCGTGAACATACGGTATACTGGTCACATTGGCAGTGGTATATCACAAACATGGTCTAGGTTGGCGCTACTGTACGACAATCATCACACACAGTGAACATGCGGTATACTGGTCACATTGGCAGTGGTATACCACAAACATTTTCTAGGTTGGCGCTACTGTACGACAATCATCACACACAGTGAACATGCGGTATACTGGTCACATTGGCAGTGGCATACCACAAACATGGTCTAGTTTGGCGCAACTGTACGACAATCATCACACCGTGAACATATGGTATAGTGGTCACATTGGCAGTGGTATACCACAAACATGGTCTAGGTTGGTGCTACTGTACGACAATCATCACACACAGTGAACATACTGTATACTGGTCACATTGGCAGTTATATACCACAAACATGGTCTAGGTTGGCGCTACTGTACAACAATCATCACACACAGTGAACATACGGTATACTGGTCACATTGGCAGTGGTATACCACAAACATGGTCTACGTTGGCCCTACTGTACGACAATCATCACACACCGGTGAACATACGGTATATTGGTCACATTGGCAGTGGCATACCACAAACATGGTCTAGTTTGGCGCTACTGTACGACAATCATCACACACCGTGAACATACGGTATACTGGTTAGATTTGAAGTGGTATACCACAAACATGGTCTAGGTTGGCCCTACTGTACGACAATCATCACACACCGTGAACATACGGTATACTGGTCACATTAGCAGTGGTATACCACAAACACGGTCTAGGTTGGCGCTACTGTACGACAATCATCACAAACAGTGAACATACGGTATACTGGTTAGATTTGAAGTGGTATACCACAAACATGGTCTAGGTTGGCCCTAATGTACGACAATCATCACACACAGTGAACATACGGTATACTGGTCACATTGGCAGTAGCATACCACAAACATGGTCTAGGTTGGCACTACTGTACGACAATCATCACACACAGTGAATATATGGTATACTGGTCACATTGGCAGTGGCATACCACAAACATGGTCTTGGTTGGTGCTACTGTACAACAATCATCACACACAGTGAACATACGGTATACTGGTCACATTGGCAGTGGTATACCACAAACATGGTCTAGGTTGGCGCTACTGTACGACAATCATCACACACATTGAACATGCGGTATACTGGTCACATTGGCAGTGGTATACCACAAGCATTGTCTAGTTTGGCGCTACTGTACGACAATCATCACACACCGTGAACATATGGTATACTGGTCACATTGGCAGTGGTATATCACAAACATGGTCTAGGTTGGCGCTACTGTACGACAATCAGCACACACAGTGAACATGCGGTATACTGGTCACATTGGCAGTGGTATACCACAAACATGGTCTAGTTTGGCGCTACTGTACGACAATCATCACACACCGTGAACATACGGTATACTGGTCACATTGGCAGTGGTATACCACAAACATGGTCTAGGTTGGCGCTACTGTACGACAATCATCACACACCGTGAACATACGGTATACTGGTCACATTGGCAGTGGTATATCACAAACACCTGGGGTCTAGGTTGGCGCTACTGTACGGACTAATCATCACACACAGTGAAACATGCGGTATACTGGTCACATTGGCAGTGGTATACCACAAAACATGGTCTAGTTTGGCGCTACTGTTACGACAATCATTCACACACCGTGAACATACGGTTATACTGGTCACATTGGCAGTGGTATACACAAACATTGTCTAGGTTGGCGCTACTGTACGACAATCATCCACACACAGTGAAACATGCGGTATATGGTTCACATTGGCAGTGGCATACCACAAACATGTCTTAGTTTGGCGCACTGTACGACAATTCATCACACCGTGAACATACGGTATAGTGGTCACATTGGCAGTGGTATACCACAAACATGGTCTAGGTTGGTGCTACTGTACGACAATCATCACACACAGTGAACATATGGTATACTGGTCACATTGGCAGTGGCATACCACAAACATGGTCTTGGTTGGTGCTACTGTACAACAATCATCACACACAGTGAACATACGGTATACTGGTCACATTGGCAGTGGTATACCACAAACATGGTCTAGGTTGGTGCTACTGTACGACAATCATCACACACAGTGAACATACGGTATACTGGTCACATTGGCAGTGGTATACCACAAACATGGTCTAGGTTGGCGCTACTGTTACAACAAATCATTCAACACACAGTGAACATACGGTATACTGGTCACATTGGCAGTGGTATACCACAAACATGGTCTACGTTGGCCCTACTGTACGACAATCATCACACACCGGTGAAGATACGGTATATTGGTCACATTGGCAGTGGCATACCACAAACATGGTCTAGTTTGGCGCTACTGTACGACAATCATCACACACCGTGAACATACGGTATACTGATCATATTGGCAGTGGTATACCACAAACACGGTCTAGGTTGGCGCTACTGTACGACAATCATCACACACAGTGAACATACGGTATACTGGTTAGATTTGAAGTGGTATACCACAAACATGGTCTAGGTTGGCCCTGCTGTACGACAATCATCACACACAGTGAACATACGGTATACTGGTCACATTGGCAGTAGTATACCACAAACATGGTCTAGGTTGGCACTACTGTATGACAATCATCACACACAGTGAACATGGTATATGGGTTCACTGGCAGGGAATACCACAAACATTGGTCTTGGTTGGTGCTACTGTTACAAACTATCATCACACACAGGTGAAACATACGGTTAATATTGGTCACATTGGCAGTGGTTTTTATAAACCATGGTCTAGGTTGCTACTGTACGACAATCATCACACACAGTGAACATACGGTATAGGCTGGTACCATTTGGCAGTGGTATACACAAAACATGGTTAACTGAGGTTCGGGGCTTATGGCTGTACGACAATCATCATCACACAGTGAACATACGGTATACGGTCACATTGGCAGTGAATATACCACAAACATGGTCTAGGTTGGCACTACTGTACGACAATAACACTCACAGTCACTTATGGTATACTGGTCAACATTGGCAGTGGTTATACACATGGTCTTGGTTGGTGTACTGTACAACAATCATCACACACAGGTGAACATACGGTTATTTGGCTGGTCCATTGGCAGTGGGATACCACAAACATGGTCTAGGTTGGTGCTACTGTACGCAATCATCACCAACCAGTGAAACATACGGAATACTGGTCACATTGGCATGGTATACCACAAACATGGTCTATTTGGCGCTACTGTACACACTCATCGACACACAGTGAACATACGGTTATACTGGTCACATTGGCAGTGATATACCACAAACATGGTCTAGGGTTGGTGCTATGTACGACATCATCACACACAGTGAACATACGGTACTGACTGGTCACATTGGCAGTGATATACCACAAACATGGTCTAGGTTTGGCGCTACTGTACGACAATCATCACACACAGTGAACATACGGTACATGGTATACTGGTCACATTTGCAGTGGTATACCACAAACACAGTTCTAGTTAGCGCTATGGACCGGTTATCCACAAACATGGTCTAGGTTGGTGCTACTGTACAACACTCATCACACACAGTGAACATACGGTATACTGGTCTCATTGGCAGTGGTATACCACAAACATGGTTTACATTGGCCCTACTGTACGACAATCATCACACACAGTGAACATACGGTATACTGGTCACATTGGCAGTGGTATACCACAAACATGGTCTAGGTTGGCGCTACTGTACGACAATCATCACACACAGTAACTACGTAAAACTGGTCACATTGGCAGTGGTATACCACAAACATGGTCTAGGTTGGCGCTACTGTACAACAATCATCACACACAGTGAACATACTGTATACTGGTCACATTGGCAGTGGTATACCACAAACATGGTTTACAATTGGCGCTACTGACGACAATCATCACACACAGTAACATACGTATACTGTCCACATTGGCATGGTATAACCACAAACAATGTCTAAGTTGGCGCTACTGTACACAATTCATCACACACAGTGAACATACGGGTAAACTGGTCACATGGCAGGGTGGTATACTACAAACATGGTCTAGGCGTTTGGCGCTACTGTACAACAATCATCACACACAGATGAACATACGGTATACTGTCACATTAGCAGTGATATACCACAAACCATGGTCTAGGTTGGCGCTACTGTACGACAATCATCACACACAGTGAACATACAGTATACTGGTCACATTGGCAGTGGGTATACCACAAACACGGTCTAGTTTTTTGGTGCACTGTACTACAATCATCGACACACCGTGAACATACGTATTCTGGTCACATTGGCAGTCACCACACACATGGTCTAGGTTGGCGCTACTGTTAAAAAAAAAAAAAAAACGACAATCATCACACACAGTGAACATACTATACTGGTCACATTGGCAGTGGATATACCACAAACATGTCGAGTTGGCGCTACTGTACGACAATCATCAACAGCGTGAACATACGGTATACTGGTCACATTGCATGGTATACCAACAAACATGGTCTAGTTTTGGCGCTACTGTACGACAATCATCACAAACCGGTGAACATACGGTATACAGGGTCACATTGGCAGTGGTATACAAACATGGTCTAGTTGGTCCCTACTGTACAACAATCATCACACACCGTGAACATACGTTAATAAACTGGACACATTGCAGTGTATACCACAAACATGGTCTAGTTAGGCTCTACTGTACGACAATCATCACACACCGGTGAACATTACGGTATATTGGTCACATTGCATGGCAATACCACAAACATGTCTAGTTTGGCGCTACTGTACGAACAATCATCACATACCGTGAACATACGGTATACTGGTCACATTGGCAGTGGTAAACCACAAAAAACAACGGTCTCTAGGTTGGCGCTACTGTCGACAATCATCACACACAGTGAACATACTGGTATACTGGTTAGCTTTGCAGTGGGTATACCACAAACATTGTCAGTTGGCCCTCCCACTGTACGACAAAATTCATCACACACAGTGAACATAACGTACACTGATCACATTGCAGTAGTATACCACAAACATGTCTAGGTTGGCACTACTGTACGACAATCATCAACACACAGCAAGAACATTTGGTATATGGTCACATTTGGTAGTGGTAAACCACAAGCATGGTCTTGGTTAGTGCTACTGGACAACAATCATCACACACAGTGAACCAAACGGTAAATACTGGTCAAACATTGGCAGTGGAGTACCACAAACATGTCTAGGCTGGTGGCAACTTAGTACGAATCAAACATCAACACAGCGAACACGGTATTACTGGTCACCTTGGCAGTGGTATAACCACAAACATGGTCTAGGTTGGCGCTACTGTACAACATCATCACACACCACGAACAATCACTATTACTGGGACCACATTGGCAAGGTTGGAATATACCCACAAACAGGGTCTAGTTTAGGTGGCTACTGTTACGTACAATCATCACACACAGTGAACATACGGTATACAGGTCACATTGCAGTGATATACCCACAAACATGGTCTTAAAGTTGGCGCTACTGTACGAATCAATCACACACAGTGAACATACGGGTTACATGTAAACTGGTCACATTTGACAAGTGTATATCACACATGGTCTAGGTTGGCTAAGTAACGACAAGCAATCACACACAGTGAACATACGGATATCTTGGCACATTGGCAGTGATATACCCACAAACTATCCGGTTTGGTGCAACTGTACGACATCACACACAAACAGTGACATAGTACCTAAATGGTCTAGTTGTCACATGCATAGTGATATCAACAAACCACAGTGACATACTGTATATGGTTCAGTGTGGTCACTACTTGTACGACAATCATCACACACAGTGAACATACGGTACTACACATGCAGTGATACCACAAACATGGTCTGTTGTGCTACTGTACGACAATCATCACACACAGTGAACATACGGTATACTGGTCCTTGGCAGTGATTATACCACACTGGTCTAGGTTGGTGCTACTGTACACATCATCACACACAGTGAACAGTGTAACGGTATACTGGTCACATTGGCGTGATATACACATGGTCTGGTGGTGCTACGTAGACAATCATCACAGTGAACATACTGTATACTGGTCACATTGGCAGTGTATACAAACATAGTTTGGCGTTACTTTACGACAATCATCACACACGCCCAAACACAATCGAGAACATACGGTATACTGGTCACATTGGCAGTGGTATACCACAAACATGGTCTAGTTTGGCGCGCCTACACAATCACACACACCATGAACATACGGTATACTGGCCCATTGGCATGTATACCACAAACATGGGCTAGGTTTGGCGCTACGTAACGACCAATCCATCATACACATGACATTAGGTCATGGTTCCACATAGGCATGGTATACCACAAACATGGTCTAGGTTGGCGCTACTGTACGACAATCACACACAATGAACATGCGGCCTAAACTGGTCACATTGGCAGTGGTATAACCACAAACATGGTCTAGGTTTGGCGCTACTGTAACGACAATCATCCCACACAAACATACCGGTCAACAAATTTGGGTAATACCTTTTCCGGTTTCAAATGGGAGGGGGGGGGGGGGGGGGGGGGGGGGGGGAAAAACATTGCATGGTATATCACACAAACATGGTCCTAGTTGGCCAACTGTACACAATCAGCACACACAGTGAACAAGCGGTATACTGGTCACAATGGCAGTGGTATACCACAAACAGGTTCTAGTTTGGCGCTACGTACCAACAATCATCAAAACACAACCCGTAACATACGGTATACTGTCCCACATGGCAGTGGTATAACCACAACATTGGTCTAGGTTTGGGCGCTACTGTACGACAATCATCACACACCGTGAACATCGGTATACTGGACAAATTGGCAGTGGTTATAATCACCAAACATGGTCTAATTGGCGCTCCTGTCCGATAAACATCACACACAATGAACATGCGTATACTGGTCACATTGGCAGTGGTATACCACAAACATTGGTCTAGGTTGGCGCTACTGTACGACAATCATCACACACAGTGAACATGCGGTACTGGGTCACATTGCAGTGGCACCAACAAACATGGTCAGTTTGGCGCAACTGTACGCAAATCATCACACGTGAACATACGGTCTATATCACATTGGCCTGGTAAACCCCAAACCATGGTCAAGGTTGGTGCTACTGTACGACAATCACACACGTGAACTACGTATAACGGGTCACATTTGGGCAGTTATACCCACAAACATGGTCTAGGTTGGCGCTACTGTAGCAACAATCATCACACAATGAACATACGGTATACGGTCACATTGGCAGTGGGTATACCACAAACAGGTCTACGTTGGCCCTACTGTTACACAATCATCACACACCGTGAACATACGGTATATTGGTTCACATTGGCCGTGGCATACCACAAACAGGTCTAGGTTGGCGCGACTGTACGACAAATCAACACACACCGTGAACTACGGTATACTGGTTAGAAGAAGGTAATACCACAAACATGGTCTAGGTTGGCCCTACTGTACGACAATCATCACACAAAACACACACCGTGAACATACGGTATACTGGTCACATGGTAGCAGTTTGTATAACCCACAAACACTTGGTCTAGGTTGCGCTACAGTACGACATCAGTCACACACAGTGAACATAGCGGTATACAGGGTTAAGGAATTGGGAAGGGTGGCATACCACAAACATGGTCTTAGGTTTGCCCTACTGTACAACAATCATCACACACAGTGAACATACGGTATACTGGTCACAATTGCAGTGGTATACCACAAACAAGGTTCTAGGTTGGCTACGTACGACAATCATCACACAAGTGGAAACATATGGTATAGCTGTCACATTGGCAGTGGCATACCACAAACATGGTCTTAAGGTTGGTGCTATACTGTACAAACAATCATCACACACAGTGAACAACGGTATACTGGTCACCTTGGGCGTGGTATACCCACAAACCTTAGGTCAGGTTTGGCACCTCCGTACGACATCAACACACCCAATGAACAAATCGGTAATACTGGTCACATTGCAGTGGTACACCAACAAATTGTCTAGGTTTTGGCGCTCTGTACAACAATCATCACACACCCGTGAACATCCGGTATACTGGTCCACATTGGCAGTGGTATATCACAAAACATGGTCTAGGTTGGCGCTACTGTACCCACATCACACCCACAGAAACATGCTGGTATACTGTTCACATTGCAGGTGGTACTACCCCAAACATTGTCAAGTTTTGGCGCTACTGTACGACACTCATCACACACCGTGAACATACGGTATACTTGGTCACATTGGAGTTGGATCCCACAAACATGGTTTAGGTTTGGCGCAACTGTACGACAACACACACACCGTGAACATACGTATACTGTCAAACATGGCGTGTAATATCACATGGACATGTCTAGGTTGGCCGGCTACTTGTACGGCAATCATCACACACAGTGAACATAACGGTACTGGTCACCATTTGGCATGGTAAACCACAAACCATGTCTAGGTTTGCCCTACCTGTACGACAAATCAACACACACCGGTGATACATACGTATACTGGTCCACAATTGGCAGGGTGGAATACCACACATGTCTAGGTTTTGGGCGCCACTTGGTAACTACAATCATCACACCGTGAACATACGGTATACTGGTCACATGGAGCAGTGGTAATACCACAAACATTGGTCTAGGTTTGGTGGCTACTTGTACGACAATCATCACACACAGTGAACATCTGGTATTACAGGTCAAACATTGGCAGGTTTAATATACAACAACATGGTCTAGTGGCGCACTGTACAACAATCATCACACACAATGAACATCGGTATACGTCACATTGGCAGTGTATAAACCACAAACTTCTAGGTTGGCGCTACAGTACGACAATCAGCACACACATTGAACCTAAGCGGTAATACTGGTCACATTGGCAGTGGTATAACCACAAAGCAATTGTTCCCTAGTTTTGGCGCTACTGTACGACAATCCATCACACACCGTGAACATATGGTATTCTGGTCACATTGGCAGTGGTAACACAAACATGGGTCTAGGTTGGCCTACGTACGACAATCAGAACACACAGTGAACATGCGTATAACTGGTCACATTGGCAGTGGATAAACCACAAACATGTCTAGTTTTGCGCTACATACGACAATCATCACACCACCGTGAACATACGGTAAACTGGTCACATTGGCATGGGATATACCACAAAGCATGGTCTAGGTTGCGCTACTGTACGACAATCATCACACACAGTGAAACATACGGGTATACCTGGTCACATTGGCAGTGTATAATCACAAACATCGGTCTAGGTTGGCGCTACAGTAGCGACAATCATCACACCACAGTGAACATAGCGGGTATACTGGTTCCACATTGGCCGTGGAATACCACAAACATTGTCCTAGGTTTGCGCTACTGTACTACAATCATCACACACAGTGAACATGCGGAATAACTGGTCACATAGCAGGTGGCATACCACAACATGGTCTAGTTGGGCGCACTGTACGAACAATCCATCACACCGTGAAACATACGGTATAGTGGTCACATTGGCAGTGGTATACCCACAAACAGGTCTAGGTTTGGTGCTCACTACTGTACGACAATCACATCACACAACAGTGAACATACTGTATACAGGTCACATTGGCATTTATACCACAAACATGGGTCTAGGTTGGCGCTACTGTACAACAATCATCACACACAGTGAACATACGGATATACTGTTCACATAGGCAGTGGTATATCCACAAACATGGTTTCCAACGTTGGCCTAACTGTAACGACAATTCATCACCACCGGAGAACATACGGTAATTGTTCCACAATTGGCAGTAGCATCCACAAAACATGTCTAGTTTGGCGCTCTGTACGACAATCAATGCACACACCCGTGAACATACGGTATACTGGTTAGATATGAAGTGGTATACCACAAACATGTGTCTAGGTTGGCTCTACTGTACGACAATCATCATCACACACCGTGGAACATACGTATTACTGGACACATTAGCAGTGGTATACCACAACACGGTCTAGGTTGCGTACTGTACGACAATCATCACACACAGTGAACAACGGTATACTGGTTTAGGTTATTTGAAGTGGTAACCACAAACATCGGTCTAGGTTGGCCCTACTGGTACGACAAACACACACACAGAGAACATACGGTATACTGGTTCACATTTGGCAGTAGTAATACCACAAACATGGTCTACCTAGGTTTGCAACTACTGGTTACGGGACAATCATCAACACACATGGGACAAATGGTATACTGGTCACATTGCAGTGGCATACCACAAACAATGGTCTTGGTTGTGCTACTGTACAACAATCATCACACACAGTGAACATACGGTATACTGGTCACCTTGGCAGTGGTATTACCACAAACATGGTCTAGTTTGGCGCTAACTGTACGGACAATCATACCACACACATGGTAAATAGTTTGGCGCAACGTACGCCAATCATCACACCGTGAACATACGGTAGTGGTCACATTGGCAGTGGTATACAAACATGGTCGGTTGGTGCTACTACGACAACATCACACACAGTAACATGGTATACTGTCACATTGGCATGGCATACCAAAACATGGTCTTTTTGGTGCTACTGTACAATCATCACACAAGTGAAAACATCGGTATGGTCACATTTGGAAGTGGTATACCACAAACATGGTCTAGGTTGGTGCTACTGTCGACAATCATCACACACGTGAACTACGGTTTATCTGGTCACATGCAGTGGTACACATGGTCTAGGTTGGCGCTACGGTACAATCTCATCACACTGAACATACGGTATACTGGTCACATTGGCTGTGGTATACCACAAACATGGTATCGTTGGCCCTTACTGTACGACAATTCATCACACACCGGTGAACGATACGGTATATTGGTCAACATGGCAGGGGGCATACACATACATGGTCTAGTTTGGCGCTACTGTACGACAATCATCACACACCGTGAACATACGGTACTGATCATATTGGCAGTGGTATACCACAAAACACGGTCTAGGTTGGCGCTACTGTACGGACAATCATCACACACAGTGAACATACCGGTATCTGGTTAGATTGAAGTGGTATAACCACAAAACATGGTCTAGGTTGGCCCTGCTGTACGACAATCAATCACACACATGAACATACGGTATTACTGGTCACATTGGCAGTAGTATACCACAAACATGGTCTAGGTTGGCACTACTGTACGACAATCATCACACAGTGAACATATGGTATACTGCACATTGGCAGTGGTATACACAAAAAACATGTCTTGGTTGGTGCTACTGTACAACAATCTCACACACAGTGAACATACGGTAAGGTCACATTGGCAGTGATAAACCACAAACTGGTCTAGGTTGGTGCTACTGTACAACAATCATCACACAGTGAACATACGGTATACTGGTCACATTGGCATGATAAACCACAAACAGGTCAGTTGGCTACTGTACGACAATCATCACACACATAACAACGGTACTGTATACGGTCACATTTGCAGTGGTATACCACAAACACGTCTAGGTTAGCGCTACTGTACGGTATATCACAAACATGGTCTAGGTTGGCGCTATTGTACGACATCACACACACATGAACATACGGTACTGGTCACATTGGCAGTGTATACCACAAACTGGTCAGGTTGGCGCTACTGTCGGACAATCACACACACAGTGAACACGGTATACTGGTCACATTGGCATGAAAACCCACAAACTGGTCCTAGGTTGGTGCTACGTAGACAAATCATCACACACTAGTGCAATATGGTATACGGTACATTGCAGGCATCCACAAACATGGTTTGGTTGGTGCTACTGTACAACAATCATCACACAGTGAACATACGGTATACTGGTCACATTGGCATGGTATACCACAAACATGGTCTAGTTGGTGCTACTGTACGAGACAATCACACACAACAGTGAAACATACGGTATACTGGTCACATTGGCAGTGGTATCACAAACATGGACTAGGTTGGCGCAAGTACAACAATCTCACACACAGTGAACATACGGTATACTGGTCACATTGGCAGTGATACAAACATGGTCTAGGAAAAGGTGCTACTGTACAACATCATCACACACAGTGAACATACGGTACTGGTCACTTGGCATGATTACCACAAACTGTCTAGGTTGGGCGCTACTACGACATCACACACAGTGAACATACGTACATGTATACTGGTCACATTTGCAGTGGTAATACCACAAAACAGGTCTAGGTTAGCGCTACTGTACGGTATATCAAAACATGGCTAGGTTTGGCGCATTGTACACACTCAGCACACAGTGAACATACGGTATAATGGTCACATTGGCATGATAAACCACACAAACATGGTCTAGGTTGGTGCACTGTAGACAACACACACACAGTGAACATACGCTACATGTATACTGGTCACATTGGCAAGTGGTATACCACAAACATGGTCAGGTTGGCGCTACTGTACGACAAATCATCACACAAGTGAACATACGGTATACTGGTCATTGGCAGTGATATACCACAAACAGGTCTAGGTTGGTGTTAACTGTCACAATCATCACACAGTGAACATATGGTATTAGTGGTCACATTGGCAGTGGTATACCCACAAACATGGTCTAGGTTGGTACTACAAAAAAGTACGACAATCTCACACACAGTGAAAACATACGGTATACGGTCACATACAGTATACACAAACATGGTCTAGGTTGGCGCTACTGTATGACACTCTCACACACAGTTAACATACGGTACTGGTCACTTTGAAGTGGTATATCACAAACTGGTCTAGGTTGGCGCTACTGTAACAATCATCACCACACAGTGAACATACGGTACTGGTACATTGGCAGTGATACCACAAACATGGTCTTAGTTGGTGCACTGTACACAATCATCACACACAGAACATACGCTACATGTATACTGGTCGACTTGGCAGTGGTATACCACAAACATGGTCTGGTTTGGCGCATTGGTAACGACAACATCACACACAGTGAACATACGGTATACTGGTCATTGGCAGTGGAATACCACTAAACAGGTCTAGGTTGGTACTACTATACGAACATCACACAATGAACTAACGGATACTGGTCACATTCAGTGGTATACCACAAAACATGGTCTAGGTTGGCGCTACGGTACAACAATCATCACACACATGAACAATACGGTATATTGGTCACATTGGCAGTGGTATACCACAAACATGGTCTCGATTGGCCCTACTGTACGACAATCATACACATCCGGTGAAGATCGGATATTGGTCACATTTGGCGTGCATACCACAAAACATGGCTAGTTTGGCGCTACTGTACGACAATCATCACACACCGTGAACATACGGTATACTGATCATATTGGCAGTGGTATACCACAAACACGGTCTAGGTTGGCGCTACTGTACGACAATCATCACACACAGTGAACATACCGTATACTGGTTAGATTTGAAGTGGTATACCACAAACATGGTCTAGGTTGGCCCTGCTGTACGACAATCATCACACACAGTGAACATACGGTATACTGGTCACATTGGCAGTAGTATACCACAAACATGGTCTAGGTTGGCACTACTGTACGACAATCATCACACACAGTGAACATATGGTATACTGGTCACATTGGCAGTGGTATATCACAAACATGGTCTTGGTTGGTGCTACTGTACAACAATCATCACACACAGTGAACATACGGTATACTGGTCACATTGGCAGTGATATACCACAAACATGGTCTAGGTTGGTGCTACTGTACAACAATCATCACACACAGTGAACATACGGTATACTGGTCACATTGGCAGTGATATACCACAAACATGGTCTAGGTTGGCGCTACTGTACGACAATCATCACACACAGTGAACATACGGTACATGTATACTGGTCACATTTGCAGTGGTATACCACAAACACGGTCTAGGTTAGCGCTACTGTACGGTATATCACAAACATGGTCTAGGTTGGCGCTATTGTACGACACTCATCACACACAGTGAACATACGGTATACTGGTCACATTGGCAGTGATATACCACAAACATGGTCTAGGTTGGTGCTACTGTACGACAATCATCACACACAGTGAACATACGCTACATGTATACTGGTCACATTGGCAGTGGTATACCACAAACATGGTCTAGGTTGGCGCTACTGTACGACAATCATCACACACAGTGAACATATGGTATAGTGGTCACATTGGCAGTGGTATACCACAAACATGGTCTAGGTTGGTACTACTGTACGACAATCATCACACACAGTGAACATACGGTATACTGGTCACATTTGCAGTGGTATATCACAAACATGGTCTAGGTTGGTGCTACTGTACGACAATCATCACACACAGTGAACATATGGTATAGTGGTCACATTGGCAGTGGTATACCACAAACATGGTCTAGGTTGGTACTACTGTACGACAATCATCACACACAGTGAACATACGGTACATGTTACTGGTCACATTTGCAGTGGTATATCACAAACATGGTCTAGGTTGGCGCTACTGTATGACACTCATCACACACAGTGAACATACGGTATACTGGTCACATTTGCAGTGGTATATCACAAACATGGTCTAGGTTGGCGCTACTGTATGACACTCATCACACACAGTGAACATACGGTATACTGGTCACATTGGCAGTGATATACCACAAACATGGTCTAGGTTGGTGCTACTGTACGACAATCATCACACACAGTGAACATACGCTACATGTATACTGGTCACATTGGCAGTGGTATACCACAAACATGGTCTAGGTTGGCGCTATTGTACGACAATCATCACACACAGTGAACATACGGTATACTGGTCACATTGACAGTGGTATACCACAAACATGGTCTAGGTTGGTACTACTATACGACAATCATCACACACAGTGAACATACGGTATACTGGTCACATTGGCAGTGGTAAACCACAAACATGGTCTAGGTTGGCGCTACTGTACAACAATCATCACACACAGTGAACATACGGTATACTGGTCTCATTGGCAGTGGTATACCACAAACATGGTTTACATTGGCCCTACTGTACGACAATCATCACACACAGTGAACATACGGTATACTGGTCACATTGGCAGTGGTATACCACAAACATGGTCTAGGTTGGCGCTACTGTACGACAATCATCACACACAGTGAACATACGGTAAACTGGTACATGGCAGTGGTATTACCACAAAACATGGTCTAGGTTGGCGCTACTGTACAACAATCATCACACACAGTGAACATACTGTATACTGGTCACATTGGCAGTGGTATACCACAAACATGGTTTACATTGGCGCTACTGTACGACAATCATCACACACAGTGAACATACGGTATACTGGTCACATTGGCAGTGGTATACCACAAACATGGTCTAGGTTGGCGCTACTGTACGACAATCATCACACACAGTGAACATACGGTAAACTGGTCACATTGGCAGTGGTATACTACAAACATGGTCTAGGTTGGCACTACTGTACAACAATCATCACACACAGTGAACATACGGTATACTGGTCACATTAGCAGTGATATACCACAAACATGGTCTAGGTTGGCGCTACTGTACGACAATCATCACACACAGTGAACATACGGTATACTGGTCACATTGGCAGTGGTATACCACAAACATGGTCTAGGTTGGCGCTACTGTACGACAATTATCACACACAGTGAACATACGGTATACTGGTCACATTGGCAATGGTATACCACAAACATGGTCTAGGTTGGCACTACTGTAAGACAATTATCACACACAGTGAACATACGGTATACTGGTCACATTGGCAGTGGTATACCACAAACACGGTCTAGGTTGGCGCTACTGTACGACAATCATCACACACAGTGAACATACGGTATACTGGTCACATTGGCAGTGGTATACCACAAACACGGTCTAGGTTTGCTATTTTCCATGATCAGCCTCTTCTTTATTTTAACCAAATATATAATGTTATAGCGTACTCTGTTAGTATGATTGATTGATTATTGGTGTTGAATGGCCTACCAACAGCTAATAGTAAACAAGAGTGCCGCAAGTCACAAAATACGCCCGTCGAATATGGGCCAGACAGCGAAGATGCAGAAATGTGATGCTGTCACCAAGGCAAGAAACGTTAATGAGAATTTGCAAGTCTATAGCATTATTTCTTCATCTCGTTGTGCTAAACATGTATACTAATTTAGGCAGAGATAGAAAAGTAGAGTGTAAAGTAGAAATGATAGGGAATTGGATACAATAATGTAGAAAAAATGGCTTAGTTAAAAAGGTGATATTTTTGTTAAAAAATATTTTTTCGGCATAAAAACACCAAGGTGCACATCTTCAATATGTGTAGAAGACGTGTGTATAGTTTCAGATCGATCGACTGAACGGTTTCGGAGGAGTTGTGTACACAAACTCTGTACCGTATACAGAATTGTATAGAAAAATGTAGAAAAAATGGCTAAGTTAAAAAGGTGATATTTTTGTTAAAAAATATTTTTTCGGCATAAAAACACCAAGGTGCACATCTTCAATATGTGTAGAAGATGTGTGTATAGTTTCAGATCGATCGACTGAACGGTTTCGGAGGAGAGTTGTGTACACGAACTAGGCACTTTTTACGTACCGTTTTTTAAAAACGGTCGTATAAAAAGTGGTTATCACAAACTAATGTCAGTGTCCCATATTACATTTTCATAGTTGCTTGCTATGAGCCAGCTCATCTGGATCTACACTGTTTTGCAAACTTTGGGACAGAGGTCACTGGCATTGAACGCATTATCAATTAATCCATTCAACACTAGAGAGCTCTTTTATAATATTTGAAACTACTGTCTATTCCACGTTTTGCTGCCGACACATATTACCGTAAATCTAAAAACTATTTAAATGTAAGTACTTTTTCATCAATCACAAAAAAGTCACCCTCCCCAAATTTTTTGATTTGATGAAATTCCATAAAATAATGATTTTATTGCGAAAAAACGATTTTCCTATGGGAATTTAACATGGGGCGAAAAGGAAGAGGAGGCTGACCGGCAGGGTCAAAATCTTTTTTTTTTGGAAATTGACTCCGAAACCTAGTTAGATAGCTTGGAAATGATGTAAATAAGAAAACAAATGTTAGATTTTGTAAATCGGTCACAAATAAAAAAAAAAAAAAAAAATCTATTTTTAGCCCCCATATTAAATTCCCATAGAAAAAAGATTTTCGCAATAAAATCAATATTTGATGGAATTTCACCAAACAATATATTTTCGGGAGGGAGACTTTTGTTATTGATGAAAAAGTACTTACATTTAAATAGTTTTTAGATTTCATGTGTTTAACAGCCAAAAGTTTGTCGACAGAAAAATGTGGAACAGACAGTAGAGCAAGTCAGTAGAGGCTCACGGATACCCCCGTCTGCCGCCTGGACTGTCTTACAGGTGGACGAACTAACAGGACGAACAGACGGAATGACAAAAACTATATACCCTTCGACATACTACGTATGCTGGGGGTATAAACTCTGCAGATCATGCTGAGCCGACTCATAAAGATTTAACTTTTACAAAATGACCCCCTTTTTGCTAACAGTAATTGAACAATTTCCAATGAAATAGTCCATGTCAGTTACTTAGGGGTGACAGGGTTAAGTGTTAACAATCTAGATGGTATCCAGGTACAGCAGTTGGGTGATCAGGAGCTACATAATCATGCTATACGCAGGACCCAATGTCTCGTGAACAGCCGCATGATTGCCCCACTTGGAGCATGTGCTGAGTCTACAGATATAAACATGCAGTCACTTACCCGCTTCAGTGTGCAACATGGAAATAAAATTTGATACAAGAATTTGTGACATATGTGGCTAGTCTAGCTGCTGCTCTGTGGCTACAAGAAGGATTGAATGTAGAGATGAGGCTGATGATGTTATGACATATGTGGATAGTCTAGCTACTGATCTGTGGCTATGAGAAGGACTGAATGTAGAGATGAGGCAATGACGTTATGACATGTGGCTAGTCTAGCTGCTGAACTGTGGCTACGAAAAGGACTGAATGTACAGATGAGGCTGATGACGTTATGACATATGTGGCTAGTCTAGCTGCTGATCTGTGGCTACGAGATGGACTGAATGTAGAGATGAGGCTGATGATGTTATGGCATGTGGCTAGTCTAGCTGCTGATATGTGGCTACGAGAAGGACTGAATGTAGAGATGAGGCTGTCGATGTTATGACATATGTGGCCAGTCAACCTGCTGATCTGTGGCTACGAGAAGCACAGAATCTAGAGATGAGGCTGATGACGTTATGACATATGTGGCTAGTCTAGCTGCTGGTCTGTGGCTACGAGAAGGACTGACTGTAGAGATGAGGCTGATGACGTTATGGCATGTGGCTAGTCTAGCTGCTGATATGTGGCTACGAGAAGGACTGAATGTAGAGATGAGGCTGTCGATGTTATGACATATGTGGCCAGTCAAGCTGCTGATCTGTGGTTACGAGAAGCACAGAATCTAGAGATGAGGCTGATGACGTTATGACATATGTGGCTACTCTAGCTGCTGATCTGTGGCTACAAGAAGGACTGAATGTACAGATGAGGCTGATGACGCTATCACATATGTGGCTAGTCTAGCTGCTGATCTGTGGCTACATGAAGGACTGAATGTAGAGATGAGGCTGATGACGCTATCACATATGTGGCTAGTCTAGCTGTTGGTCTGTGGCTACGAGAAGCACTGACTGTAGAGATGAGGCTGATGACATTATCACATATGTGGCTAGTCTAGCTGCTGATCTGTGGCTACGAGAAGGACAGAATGTAGAGATGAGGCTGATGACGTTATGACATATGTGGCTAGTCTAGCTGCTGGTCTGTGGCTATGAGAAGGACTGAATGTAGAGATGAGGCTGATGACGTTATGACATATGCGGCTAGTCTAGCTGCAGGTCGGTGGCTACGAGAAGGACTGACTGTAGAGATGATGCTGATGACGTTATGACATATGTGGCTAGTCTAGCTGCTGATCTGCGGCTAGGAGAACGACTGAATGTAGAGATGAGGCTGATGACGTTATCACATATGTGGCCAGTCTAGCTGCTGGTCTGTGGCTATGAGAAGGACTTAATGTAGAGATGAGGCTGATGCCGTTATGACATATGTGGCAAGTCTAGCTGCTGGTCTGTGGCTACAAGAAGGATTGAATGTAGAGATGAGGCTGATGACGTTATGATATATGTGGCTAGTCTAGCTGCTGGTCTGTGGCTACAAGAAGGATTGCATGTAGAGATGAGGCTGATAATGTTATGACATATGTGGATAGTCTAGCTACTGATCTGTGGCTATGAGAAAGACTGTAGATGAGGCGATGACATTATGACATATGTGGCTAGTCTAGCTGCTGATCTGTGGCTACGAGAAGGACTGAATGTAGAGATGAGGCTGATGACGTTATGACATATGTGGCTAGTCTAGCTGCTGATCTGTGGCTATGAGATGGACTGAATGTAGAGATGAGGCTGATAATGTTATGACATATGTGGCTAGACTAGCTGCTGATAAGTGGCTACGAGAAGGACTGAATGTAGAGATGAGGCTGTTGACGTTATGACATATGTGGCCAATCTAGTTGCTGGTCTGTGGCTACGAGAAGGACTGAATGTAGAGATCAGGCTGATGACGTTATGACATATGTGGCTAGTCTAGCTGCTGGTCTGTGGCTACCAGAAGGACTGAATGTAGAGATGAGGCTGATGACGTTATGACATATGTGGCTAGTCTAGCTGCTGGTCTGTGGCTACGAGAAGGACTGAATGTAGAGATGAGGTTGATGACGTTATGACATATGTGGCTAGTCCAGCTGCTGGTCTGTGGCTACAGGAGGACTGAATGTAGAGATGAGGCTGATGACGTTATGACATATGTGGCTAGTCCAGCTGCTGGTCTGCGGCTACGAGAAAGACTGAATGTAGAGATGAGGCTGTCGACATTATGACATATGTGGCCAGTCTAGCTGCTGGTCTGTGGCTACGAGAAGGACTGAATGTAGAGATGAGGCTGATGACGTTATGACATATGTGGTTAGTCTAGCTCTTATCTGTGGCTAGGCGAAGGACTGAATGTAGAGATGAGGCTGATGATGTTATGACATATGTGGCTAATCTAGCTGCTGGTCTGCGGCTACGAGAAGGACAGAATGTAGATATGAGGCTGATGACGTTATGACGTATGTGGCTAGTCTAGTTGCTGATCTGTGGCTAGGAGAAGGACTGAATGTAGAGATGAGGCTGTTGACGTTATGACATATGTGGCCAATCTAGCTGCTGGTCTGTGGCTACGAGAAGGACTGAATGTAGAGATCAGGCTGATGACGTTATGACATATGTGGCTAGTCTAGCTGCTGGTCTGTGGCTACCAGAAGGACTGAATGTAGAGATGAGGCTGATGACGTTATGACATATGTGGCTAGTCTAGCTGCTGGTCTGTGGCTAAGAGAAGGACTGAATGTAGAGATGAGGTTGATGACGTTATGACATATGTGGCTAGTCCAGCTGCTGGTCTGTGGCTACGAGAAAGACTGAATGTAGAGATGAGGCTGTCGATATTATGACATATGTGGCCAGTCTAGCTGCTGGTCTGTGGCTACAGGAGGACTGAATGTAGAGATGAGGCTGATGACGTTATGACATATGTGGCTAGTCTAGCTCTTATCTGTGGCTAGGCGAAGGACTGAATGTAGACATGAGGCTGATGATGTTATGGCATATGTGGCTAATCTAGCTGCTGGTCTGTGGCTACGAGAAGGACAGAATGTAGATATGAGGCTGATGACGTTATGACGTATGTGGCTAGTCTAGTTGCTGATCTGTGGCTAGGAGAAGGACTGAATGTAGAGATGAGGCTGATGACGTTATGACATATGTGGCCAGTCTAGCTGCTGGTCTGTGGCTACGAGAAGGACTGAATATAGAGATAAGGCTGATGACGTTATGACATATGTGGCCAGTCTAGCTGCTGGTCTGTGGCTACGAGAAGGACTGAATGTAGAGATGAGGCTGTTGACGTTATGACATATGTGGCCAATCTAGCTGCTGGTCTGTGGCTACGAGAAGGACTGAATGTAGAGATCAGGCTGATGACGTTATGACATATGTGGCTAGTCTAGCTGCTGGTCTGTCGCTACCAGAAGGACTGAATGTAGAGATGAGGCTGTTGACGTTATGACATATGTGGCTAGTCTAGCTTCTGGTCTGTGGCTACGAGAAGGACTGAATGTAGAGATGAGGCTGTTGACGTTACGACATATGTGGCCAGTCTAGCTGCTGGTCTGTGGCTATGAGAAGGACTGAATGTAGAGATAAGGCTGATGACGTTATGACATATGTGGCTAGTCTAGCTGCTGATCTGTGGCTATGAGAAGGACTGAATGTAGAGATGAGGCTGTTGACGTTATGACATATGTGGCCAGTCTAGCTGCTGGTCTGTGTCTACGAGAAGGACTGAATGTAGAGATGAGGCTGTTGACGTTATGACATATGTGGCCAGTCTACCTGCTGGTCTGTGGCTACGAGAAGGACTGAATGTAGAGATAAGGCTGATGACGTTATGACATATGTGGCCAGTCTAGCTGCTGGTGTGTGGCTACGAGAAGGACTGAATGTAGAGATGAGGCTGTTGACGTTATGACATATGTGGCCAGTGTAGCTGCTGGTCTGTGGCTACAAGAAGGACTAAATGTAGAGATGAGGCTGTCGACGTTATGACATATGTGGCTAGTCTAGCTGCTGGTCTGTGGCTACGAGAAGGACTGAATGTAGAGATAAGGCTGATGACGTTATGACATATGTGGCTAGTCTAGCTGCTGGTCTGTGGCTACGAGAAGGACTGAATGTAGAGATGAGGCTGATGACGTTATGACATATGTGGCTAGTCTAGCTGCTGGTCTGTGGCTACAAGAAGGACTGAATGTAGAGATGAGACTGTCAACGTTATGACATATGTGGTTAGTCTAGCTGCTGGACTGTGGCTACCAGAAGGACTGAATGTAGAGATGAGGCTGATGACGTTATGACATGTGTGGCTAGTCTAGCTGCTGGTCTGTGGCTACGAGAAGGACTGAATGTAGAGATGAGGCTGTCGACATTATGACATATGTGGCCAGTCTAGCTGCTGGTCTGTGGCTACGAGAAGGACTGAATGTAGAGATGAGGCTGATGTCGTTATGACATATGTGGCTAGTCTAGCTCCTATCTGTGGCTAGGCGAAGGACTGAATGTAGAGATGAGGCTGATGATGTTATGACCATATGTGGCTAATTCTAGCTGCTGGGTCTGTGGCTACGAGAAGGACAGAATGTAGATATGAGGCTGATGAACGTTATTGACGTATGTGGCTAGTCTAGTTTTGCTGATCTGTTGCTAGGAGAAGGACTTTGAATGTAGAGATGAGGCTGATGACGTTAATGACATATGTGGCTAGTCTAGCTGGTGGTCTGTGACTACAAGGATTGAATGTAGAGATGACGCTGATGACGTTATGACATATGTGGCCAGTCTAGCTGCTGGTCTGTGGCACCGAAAAGGACTGATTGTAGAGATAAGTCTGATGACGTTATGACATATGTGGCTAGTCTAGCTGCTGGTCTGTGGCTACAAGAAGGACTGAATGTAGAGATGAGGCTGTCGACGTTATGACATATGTGGCTAGTCTAGCTGCTGGTCTGTGGCTACCAGAAGGACTGAATGTAGAGATGAGGTTGATGACGTTATGACATATGTGGCTAGTCCAGCTGCTGGTCTGTGGCTACGAGAAAGACTGAATGTAGAGATGAGGCTGTCGACATTATGACATATGTGGCCAGTCTAGCTGCTGGTCTGTGGCTACAAGAAGGACTGAATGTAGAGATGAGGCTGTCAACGTTATGACATATGTGGTTAGTCTAGCTGCTGGACTGTGGCTACCAGAGAGACTGAATGTAGAGATGAGGCTGATGACGTTATGACATGTAGTGGGGCTAAGTCTAGCTGCTGTTCTGTGGCTACGAGAAGGACTGATGTAAAAGATGAGGCTGTCGACATTATGACATATGTGGCCAGTCTAGCTGCTGGTCTGTGGCTACGAGAAGGACTGAATGTAGAGATGAGGCTGATGTCGTTATGACATATGTGGCTAGTCTAGCTCTTACTGTGGGCTAGGCGAAAGGACTGAATGTAGAGATTGAGGCTGATGATGTTATGACATATGTGGCAAATCTAAGCTGCTGGTCTGTGGCTACGAGAAGGACAGAATGTAGATATGAGGCTGATGACGTTATGACGTATGTGGCTAGTCTAGTTGCTGATCTGTGGCTAGGAGAAAAGGACTGATGTAGAGATGAGGCTGATGACGTTTTATACATATGTGGCTAGCCTAGCTGGTGGTCTGTGACTACAAGGATTGAATGTAGAGATGACGCTGATGACGTTATGACATATGTGGCCAGTCTAGCTGCTGGTCTGTGGCACCGAAAAGGACTGAATGTAGAGATAAGGCTGATGACGTTATGACATATGTGGCTAGTCTAGCTGCTGGTCTGTGGCTACAAGAAGGACTGAATGTAGAGATGAGGCTGTCGACGTTATGACATATGTGGCTAGTCTAGCTGCTGGTCTGTGGCTACCAGAAGGACTGAATGTAGAGATGAGGTTGATGACGTTATGACATATGTGGCTAGTCCAGCTGCTGGTCTGTGGCTACGAGAAAGACTGAATGTAGAGATGAGGCTGTCGACATTATGACATATGTGGCCAGTCTAGCTGCTGGTCTGTGGCTATGAGAAGGACTGAATGTAGAGATGAGGCTGATGACGTTATGACATATGTGGCTAGTCTAGCTGCTTATATGTGGCTAGGCGAAGGACTGAATGTAGAGATGAGGCTGATGATCTTATGACATATGTGGCTAATCTAGCTGCTGGTCTGTGGCTACGAGAAGGACAGAATGTAGATATGAGGCTGATGACGTTATGACGTATGTGGCTAGTCTAGTTGCTGATCTGTGGCCAGGAGAAGGACTGAATGTAGAGATGAGGCTGATGACGTTATGACATATGTGGCTAGTCTAGCTGGTGGTCTGTGACTACAAGGATTGAATGTAGAGATGACGCTGATGACGTTATGACATATGTGGCCAGTCTAGCTGCTGGTCTGTGGCACCGAGAAGGACTGAATGTAGAGATAAGGCTGATGACGTTATGACATATGTGGCTAATCTAGCTGCTGGTCTGTGGCTACAAGAAGGACTGAATGTAGAGATGAGGCTGTCGACGTTATGATATATGTAGCTAGTCTAGCTGCTGGTCTGTGGCTACCAGAAGGACTGAATGTAGAGATGAGGCTGTCGACATTATGACATATGTGGCCAATCTAGCTGCTGGTCTGTGGCTACGAGAAGGACTGAATGTAGAGATAAGGCTGATGACGTTATGACATATGTGGCTAGTCTAGCTGCTAGCTGAATGTAGAGATGACGCTGATGACGTTATGACATATGTGGCCAGTCTAGCTGCTGGTCTGTGGCACCGAGAAGGACTGAATGTAGAGATAAGGCTGATGACGTTATGACATATGTGGCTAGTCTAGCTGCTGGTCTGTGGCTACAAGAAGGACTGAATGTAGAGATGAGGCTGTCGACGTTATGACATATGTGGCCAGTCTAGCTGCTGGTCTGTGGCACCGAGAAGGACTGAATGTAGAGATAAGGCTGATGACGTTATGACATATGTGGCTAGTCTAGCTGCTGATCTGTGGCTACGAAGGACTGAATGTAGAGATGAGGCTGATGACGTTATGACATATGTGGCTAGTCTAGCTGCTAGTCTGTGGCTACGAGAAGGACTGAATGTAGAGATGAGGCTGGTGACGTTATGACTTATGTGGCTAGTCTAGCTGCTGATCTGTGGCTACGAAGGACTGAATGTAGAGATGAGGCTGATGACGTTATGACATATGTGGCTAGTCTAGCTGCTGGTCTGTGGCTACGAGAAGGACTGAATGTAGAGATGAGGCTGGTGACGTTATGACTTATGTGGCTAGTCTAGCTGCTGATCTGTGGCTACGAGAAGGACTGAATGTAGAGATGAGGCTGATGACGTTATGACATATGTGGCTAGTCTAGCTGCTGGTCTGTGGCTAGGAGAAGGACTGAATGTAGAGATGAGGCTGATGACGTTATGTTTGTTTGTTTGTTTATTAGTGTTTAACGGCCTATCAACAGCTAAGGTCATGTAAGGGCGGGCAAACGGGTTCGTTCCTGTTTTAACCTGCTGCATTGGGGGGGGAATCCCAACATCAGAATGGAATATTTATATCGAGAACAAATATATTCAGCCCTGAAATTAGAATAACCTGACCTGGTGCCAGGTCCCGAATGACGTTATGACATATGTGGCCAGTCTAGCTGCTGGTCTGTGGCTATGAGAAGGACTGAATGTAGAGATAATGCTGATGACGTTATGACATATGTGGCTAGTCTAGCTGCTGGTCTGTGGCTACAAGAAGGACTGAATGTAGAGAGAGGCTGATGACGTTATGACATATGTGGCTAGTCTAGCTGCTGGTCTGTGGCTACGAGAAGGACTGAATGTAGAGATGAGGCTGATGACGTTATGACATATGTGGCTAGTCCAGCTGCTGGTCTGTGGCTACGAGAAAGACTGAATGTAGAGATGAGGCTGTCGACGTTATGACATATGTGGCCAGTCTAGCTGCTGGTCTGTGGCTACGAGGACTGAATGTAGAGATGAGGCTGATGACGTTATGACATATGTGGCTAGTCTAGCTGCTGGTCTGTGGCTACGAGAAGGACTGAATGTAGAGATGAGGCTGATGACGTTATGACATATGTGGCTAGTCCAGCTGCTGGTCTGTGGCTACGAGAAAGAGAACTGAATGTTATATGATGACTCGAGGCAAGACATGAGGCACGTTATGACTATGTGGCCATCTAACTCTGGTCTGTGGCTACGAGGACTGAATGTAGAGATGAGGCTGATGACGTTATATGCATATGTGCCAGTCTACTCCGCTGTCTGTGGCTACGAGGACTGAATGTAGAGATGAGGCTGATGACGTTATGACATATGTGGTAGTCCAGTCAGCTGCTGGTCTGATGGCTGGACGGAGGACTGAATGTAGAGATGAGGCTGTGACGTTATGACATATGTGGCATAGTGTGGCTGTGGCTCGAGACTGAATGTAGAGACTGGCTACGAGGCTACTGTGGTAGTAGATGAGGCTTATGACGTTATGACATATGTGGCTAGTCTAGCTGGCTATGGCTACTAGGCGAGACATGAATGTAGAGATGAGGCTGATGACGTTATGACATATGTGGCTAGTCCAGCTGCTGGTCTGTGGCTACGAGAAAGACTGAATGTAGAGATGAGGCTGTCGACGTTATGACATATGTGGCCAGTCTAGCTGCTGGTCTGTGGCTACGAGGACTGAATGTAGAGATGAGGCTGATGACGTTATGACATATGTGGCCAGTCTAACTGCTGGTCTGTGGCTACGAGGACTGAATGTAGAGATGAGGCTGATGACGTTATGACATACAGTGCAGTTTCCGTTTTTGTTCCACCGTAGACAACACTTGCAAACTCAACGCGAACGCAACGCGAACGCAACGGTTTGCTGTACCGTTGTATACGTTGTTTAAATGTATAATACGGTTCGTACACGTGTAATACACATTGTCAAACCGTTTAGTTTAAAAGCGTTGTATACGTTGTTTAAACGTATAATACGGTTCGTACACGTGTAATACACATTGTCAAACCGTTTAGTTTTAAAGCGTGTAATACGTTTAGCTTCAAGGCGTATAACACGCTTTGGCGTATACATATGTAGCGAGGTGAAATAGTTGAAACGTGTACAACGCTTTACCTGGAAGCGTGTAGCTATATGAAAGCGTTGAAACGTGTACAACGGTTACACGTTTTAAACACAAATACCTGTTCGGCCCCGATCTCTTCGAGGCGTCCTTGTTTCGTCCATTTTAAAATATCGCGAATACATACCCTCAGATCGAGTTCAAAGTACATCGGCTGTGTGATTTAGCACTTCAATTGATCCCTAATCCCTGATGACTAATGAGTCACGCTTTTAACACGACAGATGTACCTTGTCGTTTATCAAAATGTTTGAGAATTGTAAATCACGTGAGCTGGCTCATCAGGATCTGCGGCATTTCTATGTACATTTTATATACACAAAAATGACCCCTAATACAGCATAATGTAACAGGTCCTAACTTAATATGGAATAGCCCGGGCCGATAGTCCGTGTCAGTTAATTGGGGTTAAATATTACGAACACAGATAAACACAGTGCATGGTTTCTTTATTTTATTTTAACATCATCAGAAATGGCGAGTCTAGGAACTCTCGTATTATCTTTACGCTGAAGCCAGTCTATTTCAGTCACTAATCCGCTATACACCTGTCCCACGCGTGTGTTAAGATTAATCGATATTTGGAGAAACTGAATACACAGCGAGCTGCACACTGGTTTAACACGGATATGGCCCGTGGATATGTGTCATAAATTACTTGGTGGTCAAAACCGGTAAATTTACAAGGTTTATAGCGAAATAGCAGCCGACTGGCAATTTTTCTCGGACCGATTTTTAAGACTAGTTTTCAAATCTCAATCGGTCTGAGAGTTCATAAATCGGTTCAGAACCGGAAAACTGAAAATGTTAGAAGCCCTGCAGTGAGTCTAGAAGTATATATACACACACGAAGAACGATCAGAGCATGCGCATTCTACGCGAATACAAGGTTGGCATACCAAAACGTGTAATGCGTTAAAACCCGTGGAAACATGTTATACGTATAACACGGTTTCATCTGTACGGTGCTGTGTACATGTAGATGCGTGTAACCGTTCGTCAAAGAAAGCGTTAAATCGTTTAAACGGTCTACCTTAGCGTTGTATACGCTTACAACCGTTGTATACGTTTACAACCGTTGTACACGGATTACACGCTTTTGAAACTCAATACGTTGTTTACAACCGTTGTATACGTTTACAACCGTTATACACGGATTACACGCTTTTGAAACTCAATGCGTTGAACACGGTTTGTTCGACTTTCGCGCATGCGCAAGAGTGGGGAAACGCAACGCATGGCCGAAAATGTATTACACGTAGACGACACACGGTTTGAAACGCAACTAACGGAAACTCCACGGATACGCAACGCACAACACTTTGTACACGTATAAACCCGGAACATTTTGACAGAAACAACTGTATGTGGCCAGTCTAGCTGCTGGTCTGTGGCTATAAGGACTGAATGTAGAGATGAGGCTGTCGACGTTACGACATATGTGGCCAGTCTAGCTGCTGGTCTGTGGCTACGAGGACTGAACGTAGAGATGAGGCTGATGACGTTACGACATATGTGGCCAGTCTAGCTGCTGGTCTGTGGCTATAAGGACTGAATGTAGAGATGAGGCTGTCGACGTTACGACATATGTGGCCAGTCTAGCTGCTGGTCTGTGGCTACAAGGACTGAACGTAGAGATGAGGCTGTCGACGTTACGACATATGAGACATGCCATGTGATGCTGTACCTTCGGACAACTGCGTAATTTCATTAAATTTACAATATTTTTCATAAAGTCAAAAGCTGACAGAATTTTCAGAGCACATACATGTGGAATATGTCCTTGTGAATCTTTTTTCAACTTTTGAAGCTATTTACAGTAAACGCATGTCATGAAACCACGTGTTGTCCGAAGATACAAAATCACATGGTGTGTCTCATATGTGGCAGTGTTTGAATTGTGGATAACCAGACCCCACATGTGCACACACTGATCTGAGTGTCTACATTGGTTTAGGCATTAGACCGTACAGACCTTAGAGAATGTACAGTGTTTCAGCTGATCTGCAGCTACATGGTAATGGTTGAACAATTATTTGAGACAAGGCATGTGATTTTCATGAAAAATATTTACAGAAACTGTGATATTTTATGTAAATGATATCGAAAGTTGATGTAAATCAGGAATTCTCTTCCGCATTATTCTACCGGAATATGTCGTAAATTATATAAATATTTTTCATGAAATATCTGATTGCGGCCAATTGTAGCTCACAGACTCACAAGGCCAGGGCTCATGCTTATAAACTGTCTGACCAGGATGTCCACACATGTCACTGAAACTGGAGAATGAGGCTTATGGCAATTACGACCAATGTACATCCAGAACTGCCTGAGCCTCTGCAAAGTCTGATCAGAATCTGCACTGTTCGTCATTCCGTCAATGAAACACCAATCATGCTTCGAACAGGTAAAATAGATTGTTATCAGACTACAGGAGCGTGCTATTTGATCAGGGTCAACACTGGTTAGAAACCCCATTTCTCCAGTCACAGCCACATATGTGCTCAAAATCACGCAGTTTGAATGGCCGAGACTGGGGACAGCTCAACTTCAACCACTCCCCGATTTCAAGCGTGAGAATGGAGTACATGCTCAAAAGTTTTATAAACAGAGGCCCCGCCATCTGCCAGCGAGTGCAGTGTGTCGCCACCAATACGAAGGCTGTGGCACAGAAACACACAGTGGCCACCCTGGCTGTAACTCACCATGTCCCTGTAGAGGTCAGCAGAACCACAGGTCTCCAAGGCATAAACGTTCCATACGCTGCAATAGACAACAGTAAATACATGTACTTGTCTGCATTTCAACTGCTGGTAGATTATACCTGTCTCACGGTAACATTAAAACTATGTAAGTTTAGACACTGGAGGTATAGGTAAGAGTGTGCACAGTCAGTGTAATTCAACAAGAAATCTGTAACTCATGGATGAACCCTTCAAAACCTTCAAACACCAATTTGTGCCTTGATCACAACAGCCGCATGCAGTAGGTAATAGAATTAAAACATGACAAATAAGCATATGAAGAATCCAGCCAATCGGACTTACGGTAACAGAGATAGAAGGTAGCTGAAAGCTTTAACAAAAATCTCGAACAGACTGATGAACAGGGTATCAACTACATGTACCACTATATTTTTGTTCAGGGCACATAAGAAAAGAATGTCAAGATCGAATGAAGGTCACATGTTATAGAGCATATTAAGTGTGTGTGATAACCAAATGATGTTGTCCATGTCTGGTGACTAAAGTTTCAGCTGTAAGAGACAGACTGGATGTAAAAGATGAATCTACAACAAGACTCAAGCATACAGGGGGACTTGAGCTAAAGGTAACACTTAGTACACTTAATGTGCACGAGACTTAAATGACACATTGCGCTATATCGTGCACGTTCGTGAACTTTGACGTTGACATGTACGATCCAATTACTCCTGTACTCTGTGGAACAAAGAAATTGGTCATCTGATAACGGAATTAGAAAAAGGGAAATGAACATATAGTATGCATTGAAATAGCAAGTGAACAACCAATACTCATCTGTATATTCCCTGCAGAGGCACAAAAGACAATTATTGTACCTTGAATTTCAAGACTACATGAAATCATACAGACTTACCAAAATACACATAGCATAATAATTGGCGGTGATCTCAATGAATCGGCTCTAGTCAGCTCAGATAAACGCAGAAGCCAATGTCTCCACAAATTTCTCAACGAAAATGACCTAGTCACAGGGGAAACTGATTGTACGTTCATACACCCAAATGGACAAGACTCGTCGACCAAACTCATCTTTCTAGTCATTTTCAAAGGTGGAAAATGTGAAGCGAGTAATATGTGCATCACCAATGTGTCTGATCACTACACAGTATCACTAGAACAGAAAGTAAATTTGGCCAGAAAAACATTAGTAAAGAATGAAATAACAAAAGTCAGAGTGAACTGGAAGAAAATTGATAAAAATCAATACCAGACATGTGTAGCATTGAAACTAGCTGAACCAAACTTTCCAACTGATATCACAGACCAATATATAAATGTGTTAAATGACATTATGGTTAATAGCTCAGAAATGTGTAACCCACCTTGTAAGAGTAAACAACAAGAATTCCGCGGAATCAAATGTCTCGCCTTGTCCCGCCGCCTTGACCTCGAGCCTGGGCCAGAAAGCAATTTTCACTGGCCCGAACATATTATACAATTATTGACTAGTGAGCCATAGAATATCAGATTATATTCTATGGCTCACTAGTCAATAATTGTTTTAGTATATGATAATACATGTAGTCGGTATATAGCACTTACGACCTTATGCTACTAGACAAAAATGGAAAAAGAATTTGAAAAAAAAACAAGAAACGAGGCCACTTTTTGTAGACTAGATGGCCGTGGCCTGCATGTCGCGCCTTGGGGCGAGGCATGGACACTAAAAACAAGAGCTGTAGGAGAACAGCATAGCTCGACTACGAGGGTTGTCGATGTACACATAGCTTGACAAAGAAGGTGGCTGCGGCCTGCATAAAAACCGTAACCAAGGTTAACTAAAAACATTAACCAAGGGAAACTAGAAATGTGGCCTGTTGGCACACGAATACCCCCACTGGCAGCCAAAGAAAACGAGGCATTTTTGATTATAAGCCATTTAGCCGAGTGTTGAGGTTTCAAACGCATCTGTGGCCTTGACCCTGGGCATAGTGTGATAATCCATGCATCGGTGTAGAAGATATAGAGCGGAAGGGAATTTCAATAGGTTTGACCTTTGACCTTCAACAGTGACCTTGACCTTGGACGTAGGTGCGTGGTTATTGATCGTGACACACCTTCTCATCGTGAGAAACATTTGTGCCAAGCCATTTGGGAATTTCAATATTTTTTACCTTTGACCTTCAACTGTGACCTTGACCTTGGATGCAGGTGTGTGGTTATTGATCGTGACACACCTTCTCATCCTGAGAAACATTTGTGCCAAGGCATTTGATAATCCATGCATCGGTGTAAGAAGATATAGAGCGGAAGGGAATTTCAATAAGTTTGACCTTTGACCTTCAACTGTGACCTTGACCTTGGACGTAGGTGCGTGGTTATTGATTGCGACACACCTTCTCATCATGAGAAACATTTGTGCCAAGCTATTTGATAATCCATGCATCGGTGTAGAAGATATAGAGCGGAAGGGAATTTCAATAGGTTTGACCTTTGACCTTCAACTGTGACCTTGGACGTAGGTGCGCGGTTAGCAATTTGATAATCCATGCATCGGTGTAGAGATATAGAGCGGAAGGGAATTTCAATAGGTTTGACCTTTGACCTTCAACTGTGACCTTGACCTTGGACGTAGGTGCGTGGTTATTGATCGCGACACACCTTCTCATCATGAGAAACATTTGTGCCAAGCCATTTGATAATCCATGCATCGGTGTAGAAGATATAGAGCGGAAGGGAATTTCAATAGGTTTGACCTTTGACCTTCAACAGTGACCTTGACCTTGGACGTAGGTGCGTGGTTTTCCAAGTATGGTTGCTGTAGGCCCAGGAGTATTCCATATACAAGCTTGACTAAAAACCGTAACCAAGGGGAGATAACTAAGTAATGCAAGGATAAAAGTAGGTCAAGGTCCAATATAGGTCAGGGATTATTGATGTACATCACTAGGAGATGAAGTTGTCCAAGTATGGTTGATGTAGGCCCAGAAGTATTCCATACACAAGCTTGACTATAAACATTAACCAAGTAATTCAAGGTTAAATGTAGGTGAAGGTAAAATAAAGGTCAGGGATTATTGATGTACATCCCTATGAGAAAACGTTATCCAAGTATGGTGTCTGTATGCACAATAGTATTCCATCTACAAGCTTGACTAAAAACCTTAACCAAGGTTGAGTAAAAACCTTAACCAAGGGGAATTAAGTAAGTAATTTAAGGTTAAATGTAGGTCAAGGTCAAATATAGGTCAGGGGTTGTTGATGTACATCACTAGGAGATGAAGTTGTCCAAGTATGGTTGGTGTAGGGCCAGGAGTATTCCATCTACAAGCTTGACTAAAAACCTTAACCAAGGGAAATTAAGTAATTGAAGAGGAAATGTAGGTCAAGGTCAAATATAGATTAGGGGTTGTTGATGTACATCACTAGGAGATGAAGTTGTCCAAGTATGGTGGGTGTAGGGCCAGTAGTATTCCATATAGAAGGTTGACTAAAAACCTTAACCAAAAGGAATTAAGTAAGTAATTGAAGAGGAAATGTAGGTGAAGGTCAAATATAGATCAGGGGTTATTGATGTACATCACTAGGAGATGAAGTTGTCGAAGTATGGTGTCTGGATGCACAATAGTATTCAATGTACAAGCTTGAAAAAAAACCTTAACGAAGGTTGACTAAAAACCTTAACCAAGGGGAATTAAGTAAGTAATTCAAGAGGAAATGTAGGTGAAGGTCAAATATAGATCAGGGGTTATTGATGTGCATCACTAGGAGATGAAGTTGTCCAAGTATGGTGGGTGTAGGGCCAGTAGTATTGCATATACAAACTTGACTAAAAACCTTAACCAAGGTTGACTAAAAACCTTAACCAAGGGGAATTAACCAAGTAATTCAAGAGGAAATGTAGGTGAAGGTCAAATATAGATCAGGGGTTATTGATGTGCATCACTAGGAGATGAAGTTGTCCAAGTATGGTGGGTGTAGGGCCAGTAGTATTGCATATACAAACTTGACTAAAAACCTTAACCAAGGTTGACTAAAAACCTTAACCAAGGGGAATTAACCAAGCAATTCAAGGGGAAATGTAGGTCAAGGTCAAATATAGATCAGGGGTTATTGATGTACATCACTAGAGATGAAGTTGTCCAAGTATGGTGGGTGTAGGGCCAGTAGTATTCCATATACAAGCTTGACTAAAAACCTTAACCAAGGCGTGATGCCGACGCCGACGCCGACTCCGACGCCGGGGTGACAACATAAGCTCTACTTATTCTTCGAATAGTCGAGGTAAAAAGAGATATAGTAGATGGAAAAACTTTAACCGGACACATGGACGGACGGACGGACGGACGGACGGACGGACGGATGGACGGACGCCAAAATGCCGACTATATCGCGCTTTCCGCAAGCGGGCGCGACAATGATGATAAACACCCATGTGAAGTATCAAGGTAATGGGTGAAGCAGTTGCAGAGATAAAGTACACAAAAAAATTCAAAGTAATTTGACCTTGACATTGGGCACAGGGGCCGCACGGTTGGGGGGTAGAATGAAAATATGGATGATGATAAACACCCATGTAAAGTTTCAAGGTAATGGGCGAAGCAGTTGCAGAGATATACCGTATTTAGCTGTGTATTACGCGCATTTTTCAGCCCCATTTTTAATCCAGAAGTCACCCTGCGCGTTATAAGTAGGAACATAAATTTCAAACATTTTTTCCAACTGATTTCTGCCAGTTTTACGCAAACAAAACAAGCCCGGAAACGGAAATATCAATTTTTGACAGGTGTCCGCTATGACGTTGAAATATGCAGTGTGAAATAAGAGAAAAGGAATCAATCGATATGAATGGGTGCGGTAAGTATAGATTGATGGTAAATTGGTATATTTTGGGATTTAATATAGCCAGACTCGTAACATAAGAGGCTACGTGTATTAAAGGAAATTTACGTGTTTTCTGTATTTACGCTGGTGTACCGATCTCATATCGGTCAAATGTTGCCTGTCGGGTATTGTTTGGTTGTACATTTTCAAAGTGACGTCACACGTCTGCCATTCTGTGAATAATTAATGAGGACAGATCATCTTAAGCGCTTAATGTAAGATTTTAGATGCTAAATCAAGCGTCGCGCACATTCAGATCGCATTCGGTAACACTCGGTAATGGTCGTTTTTCGTTGCTAGGTGCCGACTGACTGTGTTACTATTTTTGAAAAGTATTGACAAGTATTCACGCATCAATACCTTATGACATGTGCGACCAGCATAGCCCCTGATTCATCTGCGCATACACTGATATGGGGCTATGCTGGAATGTCGTGTATTCAGGTAGTACCTATGTATATTGTTAAACCTAATCAATAAATTTTTATTTTTTATTTTATTTTTTTTTGTTGCGCGCTATAGACGCAAACTATTTTTTTCCCTGATTTTTCCTCCCAAAATATAGATGCGCGTTGTACACCAGTGCGCGCAATACACAGCTAAATACGGTAGTATAACGAAAAACTTTAACCAAAAAATTTTTAGTCAATTACGTAGAAATAATAGGTGATGGTAAAACAAATGGTCACATGTTGGATAGTTGTATGTGGTGGGCACCCCTTGGTTATGAATCTGTGAAAGTTTGGTGGTCCTAGGTGGTACAGTACCAAAGAAATGGACTTCAACACGAAAACTTAACATTGTAAACGCGAAAAGTTAACAATGACTGCGCGGAAAAAATGGGTCAAGTTCAAAAAGGTAACATGTTGGATAGTGATATGTGGTGGGCACCCCTTGGTTATGAAGCTGTGAAAGTTTGTTGGTCCTATGTGTTACAGTAACAAAGAAATGGACTGAAACACGAAAACTTAACATTGATTGTGGACGCCGCCTGGCTTTCGCCAATCCAATAGCGTGGATTTTTTCCCAAAAAAAACCTGGCTAAAAATGGAAAAAAAGTTTAAAATGATTTTTTTTCCGAAAAAACATGGCTAAAAAAATTAAAAAAAAAAAGTTTAAAAATTAACAAAAAAAAAAAAAAAAAGTTTAAAAATTAACAAAAAAATAATGCTCGCTACTGGAGCCCAGAATTTTTATAATAGTCCTATATTTATCTACATATCATATCTGCACAGGTCCACATATTGCCACAATATTGTCAACACAGTTTACGGAAATGTAATACCCAGGTATAATAATTTACCTGTATAAATTACCTGTAATAATTTAGCTGGACATTTAGTGGTCAAGCTGGAAATTTGCACATGCTTGCACATGCAGAAGTGTTCAACTGGAGAAGGCTATTGTTCTCTCTACAGGTAAGGTGTACAGAGCGCACGAGAAAACGGGTCTTCATGCATTAATGTTCAGTTTGTAGCATAGAAAGAAATAGAGTTTGACCTTGACCCTGGAGCCCGGAATTTTTTTTAATAGTCCTATATTCATCTACATATCATAGTAAAGGTAAGTATAAAGTTTGATGACTGTAGCTGATAAGGTGTTGAAGTAATGACCGTAACACGAAAACTTAACATTGAATGATGACTACGCCGACGCCGCCGACGCCGCCGACGCCGCCGACGCCGCCGACGCCGCCGACGCCGCCGACGCCGCCGACGCCGCCGACTCCGGAAAAAAACAACCTATGTCTCGCTTTCCGCTTAGCGGGCAAGACAAAAACTACCAAAGCTTCAAGTGATGAACTCTGCTATGGCAAATGCCATTAAAGAAAAAAAATAAATATTCTACAAGTGGAAATCAAATGGAAGACCAAATGATCTGACAAATGAACTCTTATTAAGGAAAAAAGAAACTACCATTACTTTTCGCAGAGAGTGAGTGAGTGAGTGAATAGGGTTTAACGTCCGCTTTTCTGACATAGAGGTACAAGCCTCAGGGAGTCTACACGCAAACGGGTCAACGGGGTCGTGTCCCGTATCCACCTGTCCGAGGGGGGTAAATCCCAACTTCAGAACTCAATATTTACAATCAAAATATATATTCAGTCCTGAAATTAGAACAACCTGATCTGGTGCCAGGCCCTCGCCACACCAGCATCATTTATCCCATCCCCTAAAAGTAATAGGATTAGCGCTAATCTTACTTTTATATATGGGGCATAGCCTGACTCAACTCTCACATACAAGAAAGCCAAAAATGTACATGAGGGCCAAATCCGGTATAGTGGGTTCCGGAAAGTATGAACCCAATCGTTAAGCCAGTTTAGTCGCCTTTTACGACAAGCAATGGCTACTGCAGCACTATTCTCAGGATCAGTTGATCCCGTCCCGGTGCCTGCACGGGGCCACTTTTCGCAGAGAAATACATATTGAAGTTGCAATACTCTGGACAAAAGAAAAAGAAACAAGTATGCAAACCCGACAACAAGATAGTGCTCTCTTTTATAGACTTATAAATAAACTAGAAAATGTGTTCATAGAACACGGATGCCCCACATACCGCTTTGATAATAAACAAGTCCAAAATGGGAGATAATTCATGACCCGGGGGTCGAATCAAAAATAAAAATAAACTTTGCGCATCTACTCATCATAACGAAGCTACATACCAAGTTTCAGGTGTGTAGTTAGTACGATTTAAAAGTTTTACCACTTACAAAGCAAAATTGCCAAATTCTAAGTCAAAAAGGGGGAGATAATCCATGACCCCGGAGTCGAATAAAAAATCAAAATAAACGTAACGTATCTATTCATCATATGGAAGCTACATACCAAGTTTCAGGGGTGTAGCTAGTACGGTTTGAAAGCTTTACGACTTACAAGGCAAAATTGCCAAATTCTAAGTCGAAAAGGAGGTATCATCCATGACACAGGGGTCAAATAAAAATCGGGGATGGACGGACGGATGGACGGACGGACGGGGCAGACTGACAGACAGGCAGATGGACGGACGGATGGACGCACGCATGGACGGACGCACGGACGGACGGACAAGGGTAACACTAAATGCCCCTTCCACTATTGTGGTGGGGCATAAAAAAGGGGGAAAAGTCACAAGTTTATCGAGGATCTCTATGTCAACGGCCAACTCTACTCTGGGGAAAATTTACATGCCGGTTGGCACCAACACGTCAAGTCTTTAGCAACGAAAGGTGCCTATAAATACTACGATATAGACTATTTAAATATGACTGAACACAAAATTCATAATATACAGAAAATATGAGAAAATACTACGCACCAACCTGTCACCATTGAAGAGGTAAAAATTGCCTCCAAATCATTAAACCGAGGCAAAGCCCAGGATGTGTACAGAGAAACAGCTGAACATATATACCATGGTGGTGGCGCTTCCATTAATTACCGCTTGGCAGGCTGATGGTGGTTAAACAGAAGAAACCAGTTATTCTGAAAACATATATACCATGGTGTGGTGGACGCCACCATTTATTAAACAGGCCAAGGAGAAACAGCTATGAACATATATTCCATGGTGGAGCTCCATTATTAAGGCAATAGGAAACAAGCTGAACTATATACCATGGTGAGCTCATTTTATTAGGCAATGGAGAAACAGCTAAATATACCATGGTGGAGCCTCCATTATTAAACCAAGAAAGGAGAAACAGCTTGGAACATATATACCAATGGTTGGAGTCCATTATTACAAAGCAGAAAACAGCTGAACATATATACCATGGTGGAGCTCCATTATTACAGGCAAGGAGAAACAGCTGAACATATATACCATGGTGGAGCTCCATTATTACAGGCAAGGAGAAACAGCTGAACATATATACCATGGTGGAGCTCCATTATTACAGGCCATGGAGGAAAACTGGAGACATTATATAACCAATGGTGGAGCTTCCATTTACAGGCAAGGAGAAACAGCTGAAACATATATACCATGGTGGAGCTCCATTAGTACAGGCAAGGAGGAGAAACAGGCTGAACATATATACCATGGGTGGAGCTCCATTTATTACAGGCAAGGAGAAAACAGCTGAACATATATATGCCACTGGTGAGAGCTCCATTTTTTTTATTACAGGCAAGGAGGAAACAAGGATGAACATTTATACATGGTGGAGCTTCCCTTATACAGGCAAGGAAAAGAGCTGAACTATATACCATGTACCATGGTGGAGCTCCATTATTACAGGCAAGGAGAAACAGCTGAACATATATACCATGTACCATGGTGGAGCTCCATTATTTCAGGCAAGGAGAAACAGCTGAACATATATACCAGGTGGAGCTCCATTATTACAAGGCAAGGAGAGCCTGAACATTATACACTGGGGAGCTTTCCATTATTACAGGCAAGGAGAAACAGTGAAAATATACATGTACCATGGTAGCTCCATTATTACAGGCAATGGAGAAACAGATGAAACAGATACCATGTACCATGGTGGAGCTCCATTATTACAGGCAATGAGAAACAGCTGAACATATACATGTACCATGGTGGAGCTCCATTATTACAGGCAAGGAGAAACAGCTGAACATATATACCATGGTGGAGCTCCATTATTGGTGGAAAACAGCTCATACTACCAGCATGAGAAACAGCCTGACATATATACATGTACCATGGTGTAGCTCCATTATTACAGGCAAGGAGAAACAGATGAACATATATACCATGGTGGAGCTCCATTACTACAGGCAAGGAGAAACAGCTGAACATATATACATGTACCATGGTGGAGCTCCATTATTACAGGCAATGAGAAACAGCTGAACATATATACCATGTACCATGGTGGAGCTCCATTATTACAGGCAATGAGAAACAGCTGAACATATATACATGTACCATGGTGGAGCTCCATTATTACAGGCAAGGAGAAACAGCTGAACATATATACCATGGTGGAGCTCCATTACTACAGGCAAGGAGAAACAGCTGAACATATATACATGTACCATGGTGGAGCTCCATTATTACAGGCAATGAGAAACAGCTGAACATATATACCATGGTGGAGCTCCATTATTACAGGCAATCTAGACAGCAATAAACAATATACTATCAATGAATGTGACAATAGGAAACTTGGTACTCTGAAATCTACATTCAAGAATAAAGGTAGTGTTAAGCATTCCACAAATTACAGAGGGATTACAATAACTGCCACGATAACCAGACTTCTTGAGACTATATTGAAGAATAGAATAGTGCATACATTACAAGCTGAACAGAACCCATTGCAACGTGGATTTACGAAAAACTGGTCTCCAATGAACTGTGCACTGCTAATTGAAGAAATCACAAGGCATAATAAGGATCTTAACAAGCCAACATATATAGCCTTCATGGATGGTAAATCATCATTTGATGTCGTTGTTCATTCGAGCCTTATGAGAAAACTGTATCATATGGTAGTAAACGGCAATAATTGGACAGTCATACATAACCTTCACCAAGATGCACAGGCGGCATTTAAATGGCGAAACAAACTATCCGATCTTTACGTCAACCAACATGTTCGACAAGGCGGTGTTCTCAGCGCAGATCCCCGCTCCAACCTGTGCAGATGACCCAAATGAACTACAACGACTTATCAACATTACAAAACACTACGGTTTTATGGAAGGCAAAAAGTGTTAAATTAAAAGTGAAAACATGCAAATCGGATTATGATGCAAACGAATATTGGACTCTAGGGAAGAGCATTATGCCTGTTGTCGACAGTACCACACATACGGGTATTCTACGAACTACAAGAGCACAGGAACAATATGCAGTTGACGACAAAATACAGAAAGAAAAACAAACTTTGTATAGTCTGATAGGATCAGGTTTACATGGTGAAAATGGCCTGGGCCCTGAAACATCAATGTCACTAATCCAAACATATGTTCTATCAGTGCTCACCTATGGACTTGAGGTCATCATTCCTACAGGGAAATCGCTAAATACACTTGAAATATAGTTCACGAAAATTGTCAAACAAATATTGTCATTACCAGCAGCTACAGCGGATCCAGCAGTATATATGTTATCTGGCTTCCTATCAATGGAATATATCATACACAAGAAAATACTGTCACTATTTGGCAATATTACCAGGTCACCATTTAAACTGCAGTTAGCAAAAGTTAACAACTTGATATGAAATCAATGAATGTAGGACATAAGCCCCCCAGGACAAAAGCTCCCCAGTCCAAAAATGCACAGGCGGACAAAAGCCGCCCAGTGGAATTGCAAGGTTGGACAAAAGCCCCCCAATGAAAAATCAAGGTAAGAATGAATATGTTTAATGTCAATAAAAATAAGGGCATCGATATCAGAACATATAAAACTGCATGGACGCACCTTCGTGCACGAGGAAGTTTATGTTAATGAATACTATGGTTTAGGTTCGTGCACTTTGTAGCTCAGGTTAATGCAAGGTGATGTTTACTACCAGTGCACCTATCATGCACCTTACGTCCCCCTGTACCTTACTGTAACATAGTGCACTGACAGAGAAACTGTAACATAGTGCACTGACAGAGAAACTGTAACATAGTGCACTGACAGAGAAACTGTAAAACATAGTGCACTGACAGAGAAACTGTAAAACAACATAGTGCACTGACAGAGATAACATAGTGCACTGAGCGAAACTGTAACACATAGTGCACTGACAGAGATAACATAGTGCACTGACAGAGAAACTGTAACATAGTGCACTGACAGAGAAACTGTAACATAGTGCACTGACAGAGAAACTGTAACACATAGTGCACTGACAGAGAAACTGTAACACATAGTGCACTGACAGAGAAAACTGTATAACACATAGTGCACTGACAGAGAAAACTGTAAACAAACATAGTGCACTGACAGAGAAACTGTAACATAGTGCACTGACAGAGAAACTGTAACATAGTGCACTGACAGAGAAACTGTAACACATAGTGCACTGACAGAGAAACTGTAACACATAGTGCACTGACAGAGAAACTGTAACACATAGTGCACTGACAGAGAAACTGTAACACATAGTGCACTGACAGAGAAACTGTAACATAGTGCACTGACAGAGAAACTGTAACACATAGTGCACTGACAGAGAAACTGTAACACATTAGTGAACATGACAGAGAAAACTGTAACACATAGTGCACTGACAGAGAAACTGTAACATAGTGCACTGACAGAGAAACTGTAACACATAGTGCACTGACAGAGAAACTGTAACATAGTGCACTGACAGAGAAACTGTAACATAGTGCACTGACAGAGAAACTGTAACACATAGTGCACTGACAGAGAAACTGTAACACATAGTGCACTGACAGAGAAACTGTAACACATAGTGCACTGACAGAGAAACTGTAACATAGTGCACTGACAGAGAAACTGTAACACATAGTGCACTGACAGAGAAACTGTAACATAGTGCACTGACAGAGAAACTGTAACACATAGTGCACTGACAGAGAAACTGTAACATAGTGCACTGACAGAGAAACTGTAACACATAGTGCACTGACAGAGAAACTGTAACACATAGTGCACTGACAGAGAAACTGTAACACATAGTGCACTGACAGAGAAACTGTAACATAGTGCACTGACAGAGAAACTGTAACACATAGTGCACTGACAGAGAAACTGTAACACATAGTGCACTGACAGAGAAACTGTAACACATAGTGCACTGACAGAGAAACTGTAACACATAGTGCACTGACAGAGAAACTGTAACATAGTGCACTGACAGAGAAACTGTAACATAGTGCACTGACAGAGAAACTGTAACACATAGTGCACTGACAGAGAAACTGTAACATAGTGCACTGACAGAGAAACTGTAACATAGTGCACTGACAGAGAAACTGTAACACATAGTGCACTGACAGAGAAACTGTAACACATAGTGCACTGACAGAGAAACTGTAACATAGTGCACTGACAGAGAAACTGTAACATAGTGCACTGACAGAGGAAACTGTAACATAGGTGCACTGACAGAGAAAACTGTAACACATAGTGCACTGACAGAGAAACTGTAACACATTAGTGCACTGACAGAGAAACTGTTTAAACATAGTGCACTGACAGAGAAAATGTAACACAGTGCAATGACAGGAAAATGTAAATAGTTGCATGACAGAGAAACTGTAACATAGTGCACTGACAGAGAAACTGTAACACATAGTGCACTGACAGAGAAACTGTAACACATAGTGCACTGACAGAGAAACTGTAACACCATAGTGCACGACCAGAGAAAACTGTAACATAGTGCACTGACAGAGAAAATGTAACACATAGTGCACTGACAGAGAAACTGTAACACTAGTGCACTGACAGAGAAACTGTAACACATAGTGCACTGACAGAGAAACTGTAACATAGTGCACTGACAGAGAAACTGTAACACATAGTGCACTGACAGAGAAACTGTAAACATAGTGCACTGACAGAGAAACTGTAACACATAGTGCACTGGACAGAGAAACTGTAAAATAGTGCATGGACGAGAAATGTAACACTAGTGCACTGACAGAGAAACTGTAACACATAGTGCACTGACAGAGAAACTGTAACATAGTGCACTGACAAGAAATAAATGTAACACATAGTGCCTGACAGAGAAAACTGTAACACAGTGCACTGAAGAGAAACTGTAACACATAGGCATGACAGAGAAACTGTAACACATAGTGCACTGACAGAGAAAACTATAACATAGTGCACTGACAGAGAAAACTGTAAACATAGTGCACTGACAGAGAAACTGTAAACACAAATTAGTGCACTGACAGAGAAACTGTAATACATAGTGCACTGACAGAGTACTGTATACAAATAGTGCACTGAAGAGAAACTGTAAAACAGTGCACTGAAAGAAAACTGTACATAGTGCACTGACAGAGAAACTGTAACATAGTTGCATGAAGAGAAACTGTAAACAGTTGCAACTGACAGAGAAAAACTGTGACATAGTGCACTGACAGAGAAACTGTAACATAGTGCACTGGACAGAGAAACTGTAAACACAAATAGTGCATGACAGAGAAACGTAAACCACAGTGCACTGACAGAGAAAAGGAAACTTTAACTTAGTGCACTGACAGAGAAACTGTTAACATAGTGCACTGACAGAGAAACTGTTAACAACATAGTGCATGACAGAGAAACTGTAACACATAGTGCACTGACAGAGAAAACTGTAACTTAGTGCACTGACAGAGAAAATGTAACATAGTGCACTGACAGACCAAAACTGAACATAGTGCACTGACAGAGGAAACTGTAACAATAGTGCATGGACAGGAAACGTAACTATGGCACTGAAGAGAAACTGTAACTAGTGCACTGACAGAGAAACTGTAACACAATGCACTGAACAGAGAAACTGTAACCCATAGTGCACTGACAGAGAAACTGTAACACGTGCATGAGAGACTGTACATAGTGCACTGACAGAGAAACTGTATAGTGCACTGACAGAGAAACTGTAACATAGTGCACTGACAGAGAAACTGTAACCATAGTGCACTGACAGAGAAACTGTAACATAGTGCACTGACAGAGAAACTGTAACATAGTGCACTGACAGAGAAACTGTAACATAGTGCACTGACAGGAAAGAAAAAGTAAACATAGTGCAACTGACAGAAAAATGTAAACATAGTGCAAATGACAGACAGAGAAAACTGTAACAGGTGCATGACAGAGAACTGTAACCATAGTGCAGAGAGAAACTGTAACATAGTGCATGACAAGAGAAACTTGTAACATAGTGCACCTGACAGAGAGAAAACTGTAAACACAGTGCACTGACAGAGAAACTGTAACATAGTTGCACTGACAGAAAAACTGTAAACACATAGTGCACTGACAGAGAAACTGTATAGTGCACTGAAAGACAAACTGTAAATAGGCACTGACAGAGAAAACTGTAACACATAGTGCATGACAGAGAAACTGGTACAATAGTCACATGACAGAGAAACGTACAAACTAGTGCTACTGACAGAGAAAAACTGTAACACAATAGTTCACTGACGAGAAACTGTAACACATAGTGCACTGACAGAGAAACTGTAACCAACATAGTGCACTGACAGAGAAACTGTTACTAGTGCATGACAGAGAAACTGTCACATAGTGCACTGACAGAGAAACTGTAACTTATTGCACTGACAGAGACTGTAACACATAGTGCACTGACAGAGAAACTGTTTAAAACACATAGTGCATGACAGAGAAAACTGTAACACATAGCACTGAGAGAAACTGTAACATAGTGCACTGACGAGAAACTGTAAAAAGTGCCTGACAGAGAAATGTACATAGAGCACTGAAGAGAAACTGTAACACATAGTGCACTGACAGAGAAACTGTAACACATAGTGCACTGACAGAGAAACTGTAACATAGTGCACTGACAGAGAAACTGTAACATAGTGCAACTGACAGGAGACTGTACATTTAGTGCATGACAGGGTAAACCTGAACATAGTGCACTGACAGAGAAACTGTAACACATAGTGCACTGACAGAGAAACTGTAACAACAAATAGTGCACTGACAGAGAAACTGTAACACATAGTGCACTGACAGAGAAACTGTAACATAGTGCACTGACAGAGAAACTGTAACATAGTGCACTGACAGAGAAACTGTAACACATAGTGCACTGACAGAGAAACTGTAACAATAGTGCACTGACAGAGAAACTGTAACACAGTGCACTGACAGAGAAACTGTAACACTAGTGCACTGACAGAGAAACTGTAACATAGTGCACTGACAGGAAACTGTAAACATTCAGTTGCACTGAAACAGGAAGAAATGTAACCATTAGTGCACTGACAGAGAAACTGTAACACAGTGCACTGACGAGAAAACTGTAACAGTGCATGACAGAGGAAACTGTAACTTAGGTGCATGGACAGGGACTGTAAACATAGTCACTGACAGAGAAACTGTAAACAATGTGCACTGACAGAGAAACTGTAACATAGTGCACTGACAGAGAAACTGTAACATAGTGCACTGACAGAGAAACTGTAACACATAGTGCACTGACAGAGAAACTGTAACACATAGTGCACTGACAGAGAAAAACTGTAAACAATAGTGCACTGAAGAGAAAACTGTAACATAGTGCACTGACAGACAAACTGTAACATAGTGCACTGACAGAGAAACTGTAACATAGTGCACTGACAGAGAAACTGTAACATAGTGCACTGACAGAGAAACTGTAACATAGTGCACTGACAGAGAAACTGTAACACAGTGCACTGACAGAGAAACTGTAACATAGTGCACTGACAGAGAAACTGTAACAACATTGGCATGACAGAGAAACTGTAACACATAGTGCACTGACAGAGAAACTGTAACATAGTGCACTGACAGAGAAACTGTAACATAGTGCACTGACAGAGAAACTGTAACATAGTGCACTGACAGAGAAACTGTAAACAAACATAGTGCATGACAGAGAAAACAGTAAACACATAGTGCACTACAGAGAACTGTAACACATAGTGCACTGAAGAGAAACTGGTAACATAGTGCACTGACAGAGAAACTGTAACATAGTTGCACGACATTTGAGAAACTGTAACATAGTGCATGACAGAGAAAACTGTAAACACAGTGCACTGACAGTAGAAACTGTACATAGAGCACTGACAGAGAACCTGTAACACATAGTGCACTGACAGAGAAACTGTAACATAGTGCACTGACAGAGACTGTAACCACAGTGCATGCAGAGAAACTGTAAACATAGTGCACTGACAGAAAAACTGTAAAACATAAGTGCACTGACGAGAAACTGTATAGTGCACTGAAAGACACTGTAACATAGTTGCCTGACAGGGAAATGTAACACCTAGTGCACTGACAGAGAAACTGTAACCACATAGTGCACTGGACAGAGAAACTGTACATAGTGCACTGACAGAGAAACTGTAACACATAGTTCACTGACAGAGAAACTGTAACACATAGTGCACTGACAGAGAAACTGTAACACATAGTTCACTGACAGAGAAACTGTAACATTAGTGCACTGAAAGAGAAACTGTAAACATAGTGCACTGACAGAGAAAATGTAACATAGTGCATGACAGAGAAACAGTGAACACATAGTGCACGACAGAGAAACTGTAACATAGTGCACTGGACAGAGAAACTGTAACACATAGTGCACTGACAGAGAAACTGACAATAGTGCATGGGACAGAGAAACTAGTAACATAGTGCACTGACGAGAAACTGTTAACATAGTGCACGACCAGAAAAACTGTACACAGTGCACTGACAGAGAAACTGTAACATAGTGCACTGACCAGAGGAAACTGTAACATAGTCCTGACAGAGAAACTGTACATAGGTGCCTGACAGAGAAACTGTAAACACATAGTGCACTGACAGAGAAAACTGTAACACATAGTGCACTGACAGAGAAAACTGTAACACATAGTGCACTGACAGAGAAAACTGTAAAACACTTAGTGCACTGACAGAGAAACTGTAACACATAGTGCTGGAAGAAGAAACTGTAAAACTTAGTGCAATGGAAGGAGAAACTGTAACATAGTGCACTGACAGAGAAACTGTAACACATAGTGCACTGACAGAGAAACTGTAACACATAGTGCACTGACAGAGAAACTGTAACATAGTGCACTGACAGAGAAACTGTAACACTAGTGCACTGACAGAGAAACTGTAACATAGTGCACTGACAGAGAAACTGTAACACATAGTGCACTGACAGAGAAACTGTAACACATAGTGCACTGAGAGAAAAAACTGTAACACATAGTGCTAACGAAGGACTGTAAACACAGTGCACCGACAGAGAAACTGTAACATAGTGCACTGACAGAGAGAAAACTGTAAACATAGTGCACTGAAGAGAACTGTTACATGTTGCATGACAGAGACTGTAACACATAGTGCACTGACAGAGAAACTGTAACACATAGTGCACTGACAGAGAAACTGTAACACAGTGCAATTGACAGATGTAAAAACATAGTGCACTGACAGAGAGACTGTTTCATTTGTGCACTGACAGAGAAAACTTGTAAACACATGGCACTGACAGAGAAACTGTAAACACCGTGCATGACAGAAGAAACTGTTAACATAGTGCACGACAGAGAAAACTGTAACATAGTTGCATGAACAGAGAAAACTGTAAACATGTGAACTGACAGAGAATGTAATAGTTACTGACAGAGAAACTGTAACCAGTGCACTGACAGAGAAACTGTAACACAATAGTGCATGACAGAGAAAACTGTAACAATAGTGCAACTGACAGAGAAAAACTGAACTAAGTGCATGCAGAGAAACTGTAAACATCTGCACTGGAGAGAAAACTGTAACAGTTGCACTGCAGAGAAACTGTAACATAGTGCACTGACAGAGAAACTGTAACATAGTGCACTGACAGAGAAACTGTAACACATAGTGCACTGACAGAGAAACTGTAACACAGTGCACTGACAGAGAAACTGTAACACATAGTGCACTGACAGAGAAACTGTAACACATAGTGCACTGACAGAGAAACTGTAACATAGTGCACTGACAGAGAAACTGTAACATAGTGCACTGACAGAGAAACTGTAACATAGTGCCACTGACAGGACTGTAAAACATAGTGCACTGCAGAGAAACTGTAAACACATAGAGCACTGCAGGGAAACTGTAAATTAGTGCATGACAGAGAAACTGTAAAACATAGTGCACTGGACAGGATGTTAACACAGTGCACTGACTGAGAAACTGTTAACATAGAGCACTGACAGAGAAACTGTAACACATAGTGCACTGACAGACTTGTAAACAAACATAGTGCACTGAACGAGAAACTGTATAGTGCACTGAAAAGAGAAAACTGTAACATAGTGCAAGACAAGAGAAACTGTAAACACTAGTGCACGACAGAGAAAACTGTAACATAGTGCACTGACAGAGAAACTGTAACACATAGTGCACTGACAGAGAAACTGTAACACATAGTGCACTGACAGAGAAACTGTAACATAGTGCACTGACAGAGAAACTGTAACACATAGTGCACTGACAGAGAAACTGTAAAACATAGGTGTATGACAGAGAAACTGTAACAAACTAGTGCACTGACAGAGACTGTAAAAACATAGTGCATGACAGGAAACTGTACATAGTGCACTGACAGAGAAACTGTAACACATAGTGCACTGACAGAGAAACTGTAACACATAGTGCACTGACAGAGAAACTGTAACACATAGTGCACTGACAGAGAAACTGTAACATAGTGCACTGACAGAGAAACTTGTTAAAACTAGTGGCACTGACAGAGAAACTGTAACATACTGCACTGCAGAGAAAACTGTAACAAAATAGTGCACTGACAGAGAAACTGTAACAATAGTGCACTGACAGAGAAACTGTAACACATAGTGCACTGACAGAGAAACTGTAACACATAGTGCACTGACAGAGAAACTGTAACACATAGTGCACTGACAGAGAAACTGTAACATAGTGCACTGACAGAGAAACTGTAACACAGTGCACTGGACAGAGAAACTTAACATAGAGACTGGACAGAGAAAAACTGTAACACTGTGCACTGACAGAGAAACTGTAACACAGTGCACTGACAGAGAAACTGTAACACATAGTGCACTGACAGAGAAACTGTAACACATAGTGCACTGACAGAGAAACTGTAACACATAGTGCACTGACAGAGAAACTGTAACATAGTGCACTGACAGAGAAACTGTAACACATAGTGCACTGACAGAGAAACTGTAACACATAGTGCATGACAGAGAAACTGTAAAACACTAGTGCACTGACAGAGAAATGTAACATAGTGCACTGACAGAGAAAACTGTAACACATATGCAATGAAAGAGAAACTGTACCATAGTGCACTGACGAGGAGAAACTTTAAAATAGTGCACTGACAGAGAAATGTAACAATAGTGCACTGACAGAGAAAAACTGTAACAATAGTGCATGACAGAGAAACTGTAACACATAGTGCACTGACAGAGAAACTGTAACACATAGTGCACTGACAGAGAAACTGTAACACATAGTGCACTGACAGAGAAACTGTAACACATAGTGCACTGACAGAGAAACTGTAACACATAGTGCACTGACAGAGAAACTGTAACACATAGTGCACTGACAGAGAAACTGTAAAACATAGTGCACTGACAGAGAAACTGTAAACACATAGTGCACTGACAGAGAAACTGTAACATATGGTGCACTGACAGAGAAACTGTAACACATAGTGCACTGACAGAGAAACTGTAACACATAGTGCACTGACAGAGAAACTGTAACACTAGTGCACTGACAGAGAAACTGTAACACAGTGCACTGACAGAGAAACTGTAACATAGTGCACTGGACAAGAAACTGTAAACAAGTGCACTGACAGAGAAACTGTAAACAATTAGTGCCATGACAGAGAACAAATTAGTATCAACATAGTGCACTGACAGAGAAACTGTAACATAGTGCACTGACAGAGAAACTGTAACACAGTGCACTGACAGAGAAACTGTAACACATAGTGCACTGACAGAGAAACTGTAACACATAGTGCACTGACAGAGAAACTGTAACATAGTGCACTGACAGAGAAACTGTAAACACAGTGCACTGACAAGAGAAACTGTACTAGTGCACTGACAGACCTGTAAATCATTAGTGCACTGACAGAGAAACTGTAACATAGTGCACTGACAGAGAAACTGTACATAGTGACTGACAGAGAAACTGTAACAACCATAGTGCACTGACAGAGAGAAACTGTAACATAGTGCATGACAAGAGAAACTGTACATAGCACTGACAGAGACTGAACATAGTTCCTGAGAGAAAAAACTGTAACACATAGTGCACTGACAGAGAAACTGTAACACATAGTGCACTGACAGAGACTGTAACACATAGTGCATGACAGAGAAACTGTACATAGTGCACTGACAGAGAAACTGTACATTAGTGCACTGACAGAGAAAACTGTAACACTAGTTGCAATGCAGAGACTAGTAAACACATAGCACTGACAGAGAAACTGATAACACATAGTGCATGACAGAGAAACTGTACATAGTGCATGACAGAGAAACTGTAACACTAGTGCACTGACAGAGAAACTGTCAAACACATAGTGCACTGACAGAAAAGAAAACAGTGTAACAGAGTGCATCTGACAGAGAAAACTGTAACACATAGTGCACTGACAGAGAACTGTAACACATAGTGCACTGACAGAGAAACTGTAAAACATAGTGCACTGACAGAGAAACTGTAACACATAGTGCACTGACAGAGAAACTGTAACACATAGTGCACTGACAGAGAAACTGTAACATAGTGCATGACCGAGAAACTGTAACACTAGATGCTGACAGAGAAACTGTAACACATAGTGACTGACAAGAGAAACTGTAACATAGTGCACTGACAGAGAAACTGTAACATAGTGCACTGAAGAGAAAACTGTAACATAGTGCACTAGAGAAGAAACTGTAAACACATAGTGCACTGGACAGAGAAAAACTGTAAACATAGTGCACTGACAGAGAAACTGTAACAAACTTAGTGCATTGACAGAGAACTGTAAACACAGTGCAAGACAGAGAAACAGTAACATAGTGCACTGACAGAGTGTAACACATAGTGCACTGACAGAGAAACTGTAACACATAGTGCACTGACAGAGAAACTGTAACACATAGTGCACTGACAGAGAAACTGTAACACATAGTGCACTGACAGAGAAACTGTAACACTTAGTTGCATTTGACAGAGAAACTGTAACAACATAGTGCACTGACAGAGAAACTGTAACACATAGTGCACTGACAGAGAAACTGTAACACATAGTGCACTGACAGAGAAACTGTAACACAGTGCAATGACAGGAAAACTGAACTAAGTAAACACATAGTGCACTGACAGAGAAACTGTAACACATAGTGCACTGACAGAGAAACTGTAACATAGTGCACTGACAGAGAAACTGTAACATAGTGCACTGACAGAGAAACTGTAACATAGTGCACTGACAGAGAAACTGTAACACATAGTGCACTGACAGAGAAACTGAAACAGTGCATGACAGAGAGAAACAAAAGTGCTGACAGAGAAACTGTAACTAGTGCACTAGTTTAACAACATGACAGAGAAACTGTAACACAGTGCACTGACAGAGAAACTGTACATAGTGCACTGACAGAGAAAACTGTAGAACTGTAACACAGTGCACTTGACAGAGAAACTGTAAAACATAGTGCAAACTGGACAGGAGAGAGAAACTGTAACATAGTGCACTGACAGAGAAACTGTAACATAGTGCACTGACAGAGAAACTGTAACATAGTGCACTGACAGAGAAACTGTAACACATAGTGCACTGACAGAGAAACTGTAACACATAGTGCACGACAGAGAAAAACTGTAACACATAGTGCCACTGACAGAGAAACTGTCAAAAATAGTGCACTGACGAGAAACTGTAACATAGTGCACTGACAGAGAAAACTGTAACACCAGTGCATGACAAGAAAATGTTACATAGTTGCCACTGACAGAGAAACTGTTAAACATAGTGCATGACAGAGACTGTAACATGTGCATGACAGAGAAACTGTAACACAGTGCACTGACAGAGAAACTGATAACACAAATAGTGAACTGACAGAGAAACTGTAACACATAGTGCAATGACAGAGAAATGTAACATTAGTGCACTGACAGAGAAAAAACTGTAAACAAACATAGTGCACTGACAGAGAAAACTGTAACATAGTGCACTGACAGAAAAAACTGTAACACAGTGCACTGACAGAGAAACTGTAACATAGTGCACTGACAGAGAAACTGTAACATAGTGCACTGACAGAGAAACTGTAACATAGTGCACTGACAGAGAAACTGTAACACATAGTGCACTGACAGAGAAACTGTAACACATAGTGCACTGACAGAGAAACTGTAACACATAGTGCACTGACAGAGAAATGTAACACATAGTTCATGACAGAGAAACTGTAAATATAGTGCACTGACAGAGAAACTGTAACATAGTGCACTGACAGAGAAACTGTAACACATAGTGCACTGACAGAGAAACTGTAACACATAGTGCACTGACAGAGAAACTGTAACACTAGTGCACTGACAGAGAAACTGTAACATAGTGCACTGACATTAGTTGCACTGACAGAGAAAACTGTAACATAGTGCACTGGGACAGAGAAACTGTAACAACATAGTGCACTGACAGAGAAACTGTAAACCGTACATAGTGCTACTGACAGAGAAAACTGTAACCACATAGTGCATGACAGAGAAAAACTGTAACATAGTGCACTGACAGAGGAAACTGTAAAACATAGTGCACTGACAGAGAAAACTGTTAACACATAGTGCAGAAGAGAAAAAACTGTAACACATTAGTGACTGACAGAGAAATGTAACATAGTGCACTCGACAGAGAAAACTGTAACCACTAGTGCACTTGACAGAGGAAACTGTAAACATAGTCACTGACAGTGAAACCTGTAACACATAGTGCACTGACAGAGAAACTGTTAAACATAGTGCACTGGGGGGGACGAGAAACTGTAACATTAGTGCACTGACAAGAAACTGTTAACAAACATAGTGCATGACAGTGCACTGGACAGAGAAACTTGTAACAACATAGTTGCACGACAGAGAAATTGTAACCACATAGTGCACTGAAACCAGAGAAAAACTGTAACACATTAGTGCACTGACAGAGGAAAAACTGATAACATAGTGCCAATGACAGAGAAACTGTAAAACTTAGTGCACTGACAGAGAAAACTGTAACATAGTTTGCACTGACAGAGAATACTGTAACACATGTGCAATGACAAGAAAGAAACTGTAACAACATAGTGCCACTGACAGAGAAACTGTAACACATAGTGCATGACAGAGTAAATAGAAAACTGTAACACAGTGCACTGACAGAGAAACTGTAACACATTGTGCACGAAAGATGAAACTCTGGTAACACATAAGTGCACTGAACAGAGAATAATGTAACAACAGTGCACTGGACAGAGAAACTGGTAACATAGTGCACTGGACAGAGAGGGACTGTAAACCATAGTGCACTGAACAGAGACACTGTAAACCCCACAGGTTGCACTGAACAGGAAGAAACTGTCACAAACAGTGCACTGACAGAGAATCTTTAACATAGTGCAACTGACAGAGAAAACTGTAAAACATAGTGCACTGACAGAGAAAACTGTAACATAAGTGCACGGACAGAGAAACTGTAACCAATAGGAAAAAAGCTCTGAAACCTGAGAACACTGTTAACACAGTGCACTGACAGAGGAAACTGTAACACATAGGGCAATGACAGAGAAACTGTAACATAGTTGCACTGACTAGAGAAACGGATAATAGTTGCACTGGAAGAGAAACCTGTAACACTTAGTGCACTGGACCGAGAGGAGAAACTGTAACACAGTGCAACTGCGACAGAGAAACTTGTAACATAAGGTTGCCACGACAGAGTAACTGTAACATAGTGCATGGAAACAGAGAAAAAACTGTAAACATAGTGGCATGACAGAGAAACCTGTAACACTGTGCAATGACAGAGAAACTGTAACACATAAAGTGCAACTGACAGTAGAAACTGTAACCAACATAGCTGCACTGACAGAGAAAACTGTAACATAAAGTGCACTGACATGAGAAACTGCAACATAGACAGAAGAAACTGTAACCATAGTGCACTGACAGAGAAAATGTAAAATAGTGCAACTGACAGAGAAACTGTAAACAAATAGTGCACTGACAGAGAAAACTGTAAAACCATAGTGCCACTGACGAGGAAACTGTAAACAAACATAGTGCATGACAGAGAAAACTGTAACACAGTGCACTGACAGAGAAACTGTAACAAACATGTGCAAGGACAGAGAAACTGTAACACATAGTGCACTGACAGAGAAAAACTGTATCAACAGTGCACTGACAGAGAACTCTGTAACATAAGTGCACTGATAGAGAAACTGTTACAGAGAAACTGTAAACACATAGTGCACTGACCAGAAACTGTAACACAGTGCACCTGACAGAGAAACTGTAAACATAGTGCAAACTGACAGTGAGAAAAAGTACATAGTCAAACTGACATAGAAACTGTAACATAGTGCACTGACATAGAAACTGTAACATTGTGCACTGACAGAGAGAAAATCTGTAACAACTATAGTGCACTGCAGAGATAAACTGTAACACATAGTGCACCTGACAGAGACACTGTAACATAGTGCACTGACAGAGAAAAACTGTAACATAGTGCAACGCACGACAAAGAGAAACTGTAACATAGAAAAGCACTGAACAGAGAAACTGTAAAACATAGTTTGCACTGACAGAGAAACTGTAACACATAGTGCACTGACAGAGAAACTGTAACATAGTGCACTGACGAGACAGAACTTTTAAACATAGTGTGCACTGACAGAAAACTGTAACACAGCACTAGACAGAGAAACTGTCAACACATAGTGCACTGACAGAGAAACGTGAAACACCTAGTGCACTGACAGAGAAACTGTAACACATTGTGCACTGACAGAGAAACTGTAACAAACATGTGCACTGACATAGAAACTGTAAACATAGTGCACAGACAGAGAAAACAGTAAACCACATAGTGCACTAAAGACATAGAACTGTAACTTATAGTGCACTGACAGAGAAACTGTAACAACATAGTGCACTGACAGAAAGAAACTGTAACACATTAGTGCATCTGACAGAGAAACTGTAACAACATAGAGCAAACTGACATAGAACTGTAAACAAACATAGTGCACTGGACAGAGAAACTGTAACGGTAGTGTACTGACAGAGAAACTAACACATAGTGCACTGACAAAGAGAAAACTGTAACATAGTGCACTGACAGAGAACTGTAAATCATAGTGCATCTGACAGAGAAACTGTAACACATAGGTGCACTGACAGAGAAACAGAAAACAAATAGATGCACTGACAGAGAACTGTAACACATAGTGCTCTGACAGAGAAAACCTGTAAACATAGTGCACTGACAGAGAAAACTGTAAACACATAGTGCACTGACAGAGAAACTGTAAACACTAGTGCACTGACACCGAGAAACTGTAACACTATGCACCTGACAGAGGAAACCAACATAGTGCACTGACAAGAAACTGTAACACATAAGTGCAATCTGAACAAAGAGAAAAACTGTAACACATAGAGCACAGGACAGAGAAACTGTAACAAAGTGGCACTTGGACAAAGAAGACTCAAAGTAACACATTATGCACTGACAGAGAAACTTAACAACATAGTGCACTGACAGAAAACTGTAACACATAGTCACTGACAGAGAACTGTAACATAGTGCACTGACAGAGAAACTGAAACATATGCAAACTTACAAGAAACTGTAACATAGTCACAGACAGAGAAACTGTAACACATAGTGAACTGAGCAGAGAACTGGAAAACAACATAGGTCACTGACAGAGAAACTGCAACATAAGCACTGACAAGGGGAGAAAACTGTAACCATATGCACTGACCAAGAAACTTAACATAGTGCACGACAGAGAAAACTGAACAACATAGAGCACTGACAGAGAAACTTAACATATTGCACTGACAAGAAAGAAAAACCCTGTAAAAAACCCCAAAAAAATAAGTGGGGCACTGACAGAGAAACTGTAACACATAGTGCACTGACAGAAAAGAAACTGTAACAAATAAAATGCACTGACAGAGAAACTGAATCCATAGTCACTGACAGAAAACTGTAACACATAGTCACTGACAGAGAAACTGGTAACATAGTTTCACTGACAGAGAAACTGTAACACATAGTGCACAGAACAGAAGAAACTGTAACACAGTGCACTGACAGAGAAACTTAACACATAGTGCACTAACAGAGAAAACTGTAACAATATTGCACTGACAGAGAAACTGTAACATAAGAGCATGACAGAGAAACTGTAACATAGTGCACTGACCAGAAAGAAACTGTTACACAAGAAAGTACCACTGACACAAGAAACTGTAACACATAGTGCCACTGAGTCAGAGAAACTGTAACCACCAAATGCACTGACAGAAAGAAATACTTGTAACACAATAGTGCACTGACAGAGAGAAACTGTAACATAGTCACTGGACAGAAGAAACTTGTAACACATTAGTGCACTGACAGGAAACTGTAAAACATAATGGCACTGACAAGAAAACTGTAACATTAGTGCAACTGACAAAGACTGTAAAACAAATAGTGAAACACATGTACAGAGAATCACTGTAAACACAGTGCACTGACAGAAACTAGAAACTTTAACATAGTGCACTGACAGAGAAACTGTAACACATAGTGCACTGACAGAGGAAACTGTAACACATAGTGCACTGACAGAGAAAACTGTAACACATAGTGCACTGACAAGAAACTGTAAAACACTAAAAGTGCACTGACAGAGAAACTTAAACGTAACATAGTGCACTGACAGAGAAAAAACTGTAAACACTAGTGCACTGACAGAGAAACTGAACAGTAATCACATAAGTGCCTGACAGAAAGACTGTACATAGTGCACTACTAAAAACTGTACATATGCACTGACAGAGAAACTGTAACACATTGCACTGACAGAGAACTGTAAAGACACATAGTGGCACTGACATAAAGAAACTGTAAAGAACACATAGTGCACTGACAGAGAAACGTACATAGTGCACTGACAGAGAAACTGTAATCATAGTGTGCACTGACAGAAACAGAGATCTGTAACATAGTGCACTGACAGAGACAGTAACATAGTGCACTGACAGAGAAACTGTAACACAGTGCACTGACAGAGAACTTGAAAATAACATAGTGCACTGACAGAGAAACTAACAGTCACTAAGTGCACTGACAGAAAGAAAACCTGTAACGCAACATAGAAGCACTGAAACGAGAAACTGTAACACATAGTGCACTGAACAGAGAAACTGTAAATAACACAGAAAAAGCACTGACAGAGACTGACGGACACAGTGCACTGACAGAGAAACTGTAACATAGTGCACTGACAGAGAAACTGTACATAGTGCACTGACAGAGAAACAGTGAATCACATAGTGCGACGGACAGAAACTGTAACATAGTGCACTGACAGAGAAACTGTAATCATAGAAGCAACTGACAGAGAAACTGTAACATAAAAGTGCACTGACAGAGAAACTGTAACACAGTGCATGCTACTGACAGATAAACTGTAACACATAGTGCACTGACAGAGAAACTGTAACACAGTCACTGACAGAGAAACTGAAACATAGTGCACTGAAAGAGAAACTGTAAAACATAGTGCATTGGGGCTGACAGAGAAACTGTAACATAAGTCACATGACAAGAAACTGTAACACAGGCACTGACAGAAAACTGTAACACATTAGTGCACTGACAGAGAAACTGTAACACAATAGTGCAAACTGACAGAGAACAGTAACAATAGTGCAACTGGGACAGAGAAACTGTAACATAGTGGCACCGAAACATAGAAGACGGTAACATAGTGCACTGACCAGAGAAACTGTAACATAGTGCACTGACAGAGAACTGTAACAAACATAAGTGCACTGACAGAGAAACTTTAACATAGTGCACTGACAGAGAAAACCTGGTAACAACATAAGTGCACTGACAGAGAAACCCTGGTAACACAGTGCACTGAACAGAGAAACTGTAAACATAAGTGTCACTGACAGAGAAACTGTAACACATAGTGGCACTGACAGGAAACAGTAACACATAGTGCACTGACAGATAAACTGTAACATAGTGGCACTGACAGTAGTAAACTGTAACATAGTGCCTGACAGAAGAAACTGTAACACATAGTTGCACAGAACAGAGAAACTGTAAACATAGTGCAACTGTACAGAGAAACTGTAACACATAGTGGCTACGACCGAGAAACTGGTAAACAACAAATGCCCAAACTGAACAGAGAAACTGTAACAAAGTGCACTGACAGAGAAACTGTAACAACAATGTTGCACTGACATAGAAACTGTAACATATTGTACGACAGAGAAACTGTAAACACAATAGTGCACTTGACAGAGAAACGTAACATAGTGCACTGACTGAGAAACTGTAACATAGTGCACTGACAGTAGAAACTGTAACACAAAGTGCACTGACAGAGAAACTGAAACAACATAAAGTGCACGGACAGAGTAAACAGGTAACAAACATAGTGCACTGACGGAGAGAGAAACTGTAACCATAGTGGGCATCTGAACAGAGGAAACTGGTAAACATAGTGCAACTGACAGAGAAACTGTTAACATAAGTGCACTGACATAGAAACTGTAACACATAGTGCACTGACAAGAAAACTGTAACATAAGTGCCCTGACAGAGTAAACAGTAACATAGTGCACTGACCAGAGAAACTGTAACAACATAGTGCAACTGACAGAGTAAACTGTAAACATAGTGCACTGAACAGAGAAACTGTAACCATAGTGCACTGACAGGTAGAAACTGTAACACATAGTTGCAACTGACAGAAGAAACGGTAACAAAAATAGTGCAACTGTACAGAGAAACTGTAACACATAGTGCACTGCAGAGAAACTGTAACAACAAGTGCACTGACAGAAGAAAACTGTAACAAACATAGGTCACTGACCAGTTAGAAACTGTAACAACATAGTGCACCCTGACAGAGAAACTGTAACACATAGTGGCACTGAACAGAGAAACAGTAACATATGAAAACTGACAGTAGAAACTTGTAACAATAGTGCACTGACAAGAAACTGTAACACAATAGTGCATCCTGACCTAGAAACCTGTAAACACATAAGTGCAACTGAACAAGAAAAAACGTAACACATAGTGCAACTGACAGAGAAACTGTGAACATATTGCAAACTGACAGAGAAACAGTAAAAACACATAGTGCAACTGACATAAGAAACTGTAAACAGAGTGCAAAGCAGACAGAGTAAACTGTTAACATATTGCACTGACCAGAGAAACTGTAACACATAGTGCACTGAAACAGTGGCACTGAACAGAGAAACTGTAAACACATAGTTGGCACTGACAGAGAAATTGGTAACAAACATAGTGCAACAACTGTACAGAGAAACAGAACACCTAGTGCACTGGACAGAGAAACTGTTAAACCATAGTGCACTGACAGAGAAAACTGTAACACATATGCACTGACAGTAGAAACTGTAACATAGTGCACTGACAAGGAAAAACTGTAACACATAGTGCACTGACAAGGAGAAAACTGTAAACACATAGTGCACTGACAGAGAAAACTGTATACAACCCATAGTGCACTGACAGAGAAACCTGTAACAAACAGTGCACTGACAGAGAAACTGTAACACATAGTGCACTGACACGAAAACTGTTAAACACATAGTGCACTGACAGAGAAACTGTAACCCAGTGGACAAACTTGAACAAGAAACAGGTGGTGTAACTAGTGCAACTGACAGAGAGAAACTGTAACATAGTGCACTGACAGTAGAAACACTGTAACAAACAAAGTTGCACCTGAACAGAGAAACTGTAACAACAGTGCACTGACAGAAGAAAATGTAACATAGTTCAACTGACAAGAGAAACTTGTAACTAGTGGCACTGAACAGAGGAAACCTGTAAACATAGTGCAACTACAGAGAAAACTGTAAACATATGCAACTGACAGAGAAACTGTAACACAGTGCACTGACCAGAGAAAACTTGTAACACATAGTGGCACCTGACCGAGAAACTGGTAAACATAGTGCACTGAACAGTAGAACTTAACATAGTGCACCTTGACAGAGAAACTGTAACAAACATAGTGCAAATCCTGACAGAGAAACTGTAACCACAGTGGCAACTGACAGAGAAACTGTAAACAAATAGGCAAACTGACAGGTAGACAAACAGAAACATAGTGCACTGACATAAAAGAAAAGAGAAAACTGTAACAGAGTGCACTGACAAGAAAACTGTAACACAATGCACTGACAGAGAAACTGTACAACATAAAGTTGCACTGACCAGAAGAAAACTGTAACAAACAATAGTGCACTGACAGAGAAACCTGTAACATAGTGGCACTGACAGAGAAAACTAGTTACATATACAGAGGAAAACTGTAACATAGTGCACTGGACAGAGAAACAGTAAACATAGTGCACTGACAGAGAAACTTGTAACCACAATAGTGCACTGGACAGAGAAAAACTGTAACCATAAGTGCAACTGACAGAGAAACTGGTAACACATAGTTGCACAGGGGGGAACCCCCCAGAGAAAACTGTAACACAAGTTGCAAACTGACAAGAAACTGAACAACATAGTGGCATCTGACAAGTAAACTGTAACCAGAGTAGTGCACTGACAGAGAAACTGTACACTAGTGCATCTGACAGAGAAACTGTACATAGTGCACTGACAGAGAAATGTAACACATACTGATGCATAGTGAAACTGAACAGAGACTGTACTCATAGTGCAAACGAACGTAGCAAACTGTAACACATAGTGCTGACAGAAACTGTAACACAGTGCATGACGAGAAAACTGTAAAACACATGTGCAACATCAGAGAAACTGACTATAGTGCACGACACTAAAGAAACTGTAACACAAATAGTGCACTACAGAGAAACTGAACATAGTGCACTGACAGAAACTGTAACACATCAGTGCACTGACAGAGAACTACACAAATAACAGTGCATCGCATGTGACAGAGAACACTGTAGTGCACTGACAGAGAAACTGTAACTAGTGCACTGACAGAGAAACTGTAACAGTAGCACTAGACGATTATAAATGCTAGGCAAACTGTAACACATAGTGCACTGACAGAGAAACTGTAACACACGTCACTGACAGAAAGACTGCACTGACAGAGAAACTGTAACACTAGTGACAGAGAAACTGTAACATAGATGCACTACAGAGAAACTGTCAACATAGTGACATGACAGAGAAACTGTAAACATAGTGCACTGACAGAGAAACTGTAAACAACATAGATGCACTGAACAGAGACTGTCTATGACAGAGAAATGTAACACTAGTGCACTGACAGAGAAACTGTAACACATAGTGCAACTGACAGAGAAAACTGTAACACATAGTGCAACTGACAGAGAAACTGTAACACATAGTGCACTGACAGAGTGCATCTGACAGAGAAACTGTAACATAGTGCACTGACAGAGAAACTAACACAGTGCACTGACAGAGAAACTGTAACTAAGCAAAAGACTGAGTGCATGACAGAGAAACTGTAAACATAGTGCACTGACAGAGAAACTGTAACATAGTGCACTGACAGAGAACTTAAAACATAGTGCAGCACTAGAACTGCATAGTGCACTGACAGAGAAACTGTACATAGTAGAGTAGAAACTGTAACATAGTGCACTGACAGAAACTGTACATGACAGAGTCACAGATCGAAACAATAGTGCACTGACAGAGAAACTGTAACTAACACATGACAGAGACTGTACACAAAGTAAGACAGAGAAACTGTAACACATATGCACTGACAGAGAAACTGTAACACATGTGCACTGACAGAGAACTGTAAACACATAGTGCACTGACAGAGAAACTGAACATAGTGCACTGACAGAGAATCTGTAACATAGTGCACTGACAGAGAAACTGTAACATAGTGCACTGACAGAGAAACTGTAAACATAGTGCACTGACAGAGAAACTGTAACATAGTGCACTGACAGAGAATCTGTAACATAGTGCACTGACAGAGAATCTGTAACATAGTGCACTGACAGAGAAACTGTAACATAGTGCACTGACAGAGAAACTGTAACATAGTGCACTGACAGAGAAAGTACCACCACTACTGTCTGTTCGATGTTTTTCTGCCGAACTTTTAGCTATTAAACACAATAAATCTAAAAATATTTAAATGTAAGTACTTTTTTCATCAATAACAAAAAAGTCACCCTCACCAATGTTTTTGTATTTGAAAAAATTAGACCAAATATTGATTTTGTAGGGAAAATTCAATTATTTTTTGGAGAATCATGTATTAAAATGGCAGCTAAAAATATAATTTTTATCATAATTTTGGAATATTGTGATTTGTGGATTGATGTTCAAAATCGAACTTTTCTGTTCTTAGCTACATCATTTCCAAGCTATCGAGCCAGGTTTCGGAGCCACTTTCTAATATCTTTTTGTTTTGCAATCCTCATGGTCACTCCCCATCGTGTCATAAATCATCATTCAAACATGGCCATTGACAAATCATTATTTCACTGTACTATGCTGGTATATGGCAACAGGAAATACCACAGAGATTGGACATACCCCAGTCTACAATCGTAAGCAGAGTTTGAATAAATCAAAGACAAGAAAGTGTAGAGAATTTGCCATGGAAGTGTGTAGCTATGAAAGTGAAGATTGTTGGCTGTGATGTGTGCCCCCACCAAGGTTAGTTTAATCATATGGAGATGATTACCATGTTATGGTGTTGACACAGTGACAGTCGTAGATGCTATGCACATGCTAGGTAGTGTATAGATATTCTGTATGAGAAGTTATGGGCCTGGGGCCCGTTTCACTAAACTACGTATGACTAAAATGTTTGTAAGTGTAAAATTTCACATTAGCAATGTTTTCTTGTAGTCAATTATTGGATTTACATTTATTGAGCATAGGCTGCATATGCAGCCTATGCTCAATAAATGTAAATCCATCAATTGAAATTTCCAGGCGATTCTAAATTTGCACTTACGAACATTTTAGTGGTACGAAGTTTAGTGAAACGGGCCCCTGTTGTGGCTCGCTAAGGGCATCATTTCCTGCAAAATGCAAATTCACTCCATGATATGGTACATACAATGTCTGGACTTAAAGGTACGTGCCCACTCAGTAGGCACAAAATGTTGTTTATATCGGAGATATCATCTGAGACATTTTCTGGCAAAATAAACATTCATTCACCATTACCCCACGTATTGATAGGCAATATTATACATCAGATGGTGATAACCGTGGGTGGGAGGGGGCAACTCTTGTACTAACCCATTCAATTATTGCTGCCCGAGTGTGTTAGCATACAGCAAACATTGTTTTTGTTGCTGTAATCATGTGTTCCTGTAGCACCATTGTTCTTATTTCTTCACAGAACAAACAGTCAAGTTAACTTAAACTTGGCACTGGTATGTTTTGCGGATAAATAAAAAACTATATGACTTACCGTTTTGGTGATTGTGTTGGCGATAAAGTCAATAAACTTGAAATAAAGAGACACTGTGTTTATTATTTAAACATTTTCCGATACACATGTATTATCAGGTCGCGTATGTCGTACTGACAAAACGCAAAAATGCACCTAATATTTACAGCGAGATCAGGTGACTGAAGACAATTAATTGTTCCCGGCTTTTACCAAAATGCAGTTAATCATAATTATGCAACACTCTGCATAAATGACATCAAAAGTTGGTTACAATATTAAAGCCAATCTGGAATTTACAAATTGCTTTGAAATTGTTGCAAGCTTCCGATGCTGATTTTTAATTTCATTTTCTGCAAAACCAGGCGATGTGATAAGATTAATTTTGCCAGATTCACATAACCATCGGTGGACAGACATGATTGTATAACACTTGTACATGCTCGGACTGTATAACTACCTGCAATAATAATATTTTACTGAAAATGAAATCGAACTTTAACAACGTTTCCCCGTCACTTGACTTCTTTATCAGTAACAACTTCAAATTATCAAAACCACCGACTTTGACTAATGACTGATTTATATTCATGTGACTAAATTGATTAAAGTAACATCATCTACTAATTGTCGAGTTGTAATTCGTTCTGCTTAATTGTCATTCAGTTCGAGCCGTCTCATCAGATTTTCACTTTTTGCAAGGAATTTTCATATTTTTTAGAACAAAAACACCCCCTTTTCATAAATGGACTAATCTGAAAATCATTTTGCGATGGTTGGATTGGTAGCAAAATTAAGATATCAAATTCTATACCATTACTTAGGGGTTAAAGGGTTACAGTTGTTTCTGTCAAAATGTTCCGGGTTTATACGTGTACAAAGTGTTGTGCGTTGCGTATCCGTGGAGTTTCCGTTAGTTGCGTTTCAAACCGTGTGTCGTCTACGTGTAATACGTTTTCGGCCATGCGTTGCGTTTCCCCACTCTTGCGCATGCGCGAAAGTCGAACAAACCGTGTTCAACGCATTGAGTTTCAAAAGCGTGTAATCCGTGTACAACGGTTGTAAACATATACAACGGTTGTAAACAATGTATTGAGTTTCAAAAGCGTGTAATCCGTGTACAACGGTTGTAAACGTATACAACGGTTGTAAGCGTATACCACGCTAAGGTAAACCGTTTAAACGATTTAACGCTTTCTTTGACGAACGGTTACATGCATCTACATGTACACAGCACCGTACAGATGAAACAGTGTTATACGTATAACACGTTTCCACGGGTTTTAACGCATTACACGTTTTGGTATGCCAACCTTGTATCGCGTAGAATGCGCATGCTCTGATCGTTCTTCGTGTGTGTATATATACTTCTAGACTCACTGCAGGGCTTCTAACATTTTCAGTTTTCCGGTTCTGGACCGATTTTTTAAATTGCCAGTCGGCTGCTATTTCGCTATAAACCTTGTAAATTTACCGGTTTTGACCACCAAGTAATTTATGACACATATCCGCGGGCCATATCCGTGTTAAACCAGTGTGCAGCTCGCTGTGTATTCAGTTTCTCCAAATATCGATTAATCTTAACACACGCGTGGGACAGGTGTATAGCGGATTAGTGACTGAAATAGACTGGCTTCAGCGTAAAGATAATACGAGAGTTCCTAGACTCGCCATTTCTGATGATGTTAAAATAAAATAATGAAACCATGCACTGTGTTTATCTGTGTTCGTAATATTTAACCCCAATTAACTGACACGGACTATCGGCCCGGGCTATTCCATATTAAGTTAGGAACTGTTACATTACGCTGTATTAGGCGTCATTTTTGTGTATATAAAATGTACATAGGAATGCCGCAGATCCTGATGAGCCGGCTCACGTGATCTACAATTCTCAAACATTTTGATAAACGACAAGGTACATCTGTCGTGTTAAAAGCGTGACTCATTAGTCATCAGGGATTAGGGATCAATTGAAGTGCTAAATCACACCGCCGATGTACTTTGAACTCGATCTGAGGGTATGTATTTGCGATATTTTAAAAGGGACGAAACAAGGACGCCTCGAAGAGATCAGGGCCGAACAGGTTTCAACTCTTTCACCTCGCTACATATGTATACATATGTATACGCCAAAGCGTGTTATACGCCTTGAAGCTAAACGTATTACACGCTTTAAAACTAAACGGTTTGACAATGTGTATTACACGTGTACGAACCGTATTATACGTTTAAACAACGTATACAACGTATACAACGCTACAGCAAATCGTTGCGTTCGCGTTGCGTTCGCGTTGAGTTTGCAAGCGTTGTCTACGGTGGAACAAAAACGGAGACTGCACTGTAAGCCTCAAAATATGGAGGAAAATGACGTTTGCTTTTTTTATGTCTTATTATTTAGCAATAAATGCATACGAGATGATTCTTATGTCATAAATTTGTTATCAAATATAAACATCAGAAGACAAAACCTGTCCTTACCTCTGTGAGTCGACCCTGACCTTGGTCAACAGCACGACGTGTTTGTCCATCAGTGTGACGGCTGTCGTTCCGGGAAACTGCTGCACTCCAATCATACAGATGTCTGTCCCTGCTGCCGGGCATGCCTACACAAACACGAGTACAGGCATGTCAATGGTATAGGTGTAGCTTTCTGAACATGATCTACAACTAGAAATCTGGCCTGTCGGCACACAGATGCCCCGGCAGAATGCCTATTAATATGATTAGCCCCGGTGACCTTGAACTTGGGCCGACACACTCCATTATCAACAGCTGTCTTCCCACAATGCACACGTTATTGATTAATAAGAGTTGTCAGAAGACAACGAAGCGTGCCTGGTAGTGCTTTAGTTTAACAAATATCAAGAAGCAGTGTGAAAGGGAACAGAAATTAAAAGAAATCCCCCCCAATGTTAAGTTTGCAAAAGATTGTGACCTTGACCTTGGGATTACCGGGGGCCTGAGGGTCATTTTGGCAGGGCATGATAGAGAACCATTAGGGGAAGGGATCTGTAAAATATCCAAAAAGAGCATTGAAAGGAAACAGAAATTATAACAAATTTCCTCAACATGAAGTTTATGAAAGCACTAAGACTCCGACCTTGACCTTGAGGTTTGCGGGGGTCTGGGGCTCCTTGATTTGTCACAGCATGATAGACTCATTAGAGAAAGACAAGCATGAAATATCAAAACGTTTCGAGAAAGGAAACAGAAATAATAACAAATTTCCCCAAACATTAAGTTTATGAAAGCACTAAGACTGTGACATTGACCTTGGGGTTAGGGGGGTCTGATAATTGTGGATTTGTCACAGCATGATAGAGAGAATCATTAGAGAAAGACATGAGTGAAATATCAAAATGTTTGGTGAAAGGAAACGGAAATTATAATAAATTTCCCCAAACGTTAAGTTTTCAAATTTTTGAAGACGGACGGACAGATGGACGGACGGACAGACGTTGACTACAAAACCGGTATGCCATAAGCAGTCCTTCCTTCGGAAGGCGTGCTAACAAGTCAGTCCAACAAATGGGACAAATGACCATTACAAGTCTTGCAGAAACTGGGAAGTTTTAAACTTCTGACACGATTTGAATGTGATTCAGCAAACCATTGTCATAGTGTTAAAGCAATCAGCAAAGAATATTACAAAACATTTGCATTCCAAGCTCTAAAGTGAGATGGGTTAAGAGAGAGTTTACTTATCTGGTTACCTTGGTGACCAGGTCAAACTTCTATGCGTGATGCAGGGCGGTGACATAGCAGCAACATTGAGATGGGTGTCCGGTTTAGAAAGTGTTTACTGTAGCTGGTTACCTTGGTGACCAGGTCAAACTTCTCCGCGCTCTGCAGGGCGGTGACATGGCAGCAACATTGAGATGGGTGTCCGGTTTAGAGAGTGTTTACTGTATTGTGTTACCTTGGTGACCAGGTCAAACTTCTCCACGCTCTGCAGTGCGGTGACACGGCAGCAACATTGAGATGGGTGTCCGGTTTAGATAGTGTTTACTGTATTGTGTTACCTTGGTGAGCATGTCAAACTTCTCCACGCTCTGCAGTGCGGTGACATGGCAGCAACATTGAGATGGGTGTCTGGTTTAGAGAGTGTTTACTGTATTGTGTTACCTTGGTGACCAGATCAAACCTCTCCATGTGGTGCAGGGCAGTGACATGGCAGCAACATTGAGATGGGTGTCTGGTTTAGAGAGTGTTTACTGTATTGTGTTACCTTGGTGACCAGGTCAAACTTCTCCGTGTGGTGCAGGACAGCGACATAGCAGCAACATTGAGATGTCGTCCGGTTTAGATAGTGTTTACTGTATCTGGTTACCAGGTCAAATTTTTCAGTGCGGTGCAGGGTGGTGACGTGGCAGCAACATTGAAATGGATGTCTGGTTTAGAGTGTTTACTGTATCTGGTTACCTTGGTGACCAGGTCAAACTTGTCAGCGCGGAGCAGGACGGCGACGTGGCAGCAACATTGAAATGGATGTCTGGTTTAGTGTTCACTGTATCTGGTTACCTTGGTGACCAGGTCAAACTTCTCCGTGTGGTGCAGGACAGCGACATGGCAGCAACATTGAGATGGCGTCCGGTTTAGATAGTGTTTACTGTATCTGGTTACCAGGTCAAATTTGTCAGTACGGTGCAGGGTGGCGACATGGCAGCAACATTGAAATGGATGTCTGGTTTAGAGTGTTTACTGTATCTGGTTACCTTGGTGACCAGGTCAAACTTCTCCGTGTGGTGCCAGGACAGCGACATGGCAGAACATTGAGATGTCCGGTTTAGATTAGTGTTTTACTGTATCTGGTCTACCAGGTCAATTTGTCAATCGTGACAGGGGTGGCGGACATGCAAGCAACATTTGAAAATGGACTGGTTTAGATTGTTTACGTTATCTGGTTACCTTGGTGACCAGGTAAACTTGGTCACAGCGGACGGCGACGTGGCAGCAACATTGAAATGGATGTCTGGTTTAGAAGTCCTGTAATTACTGTACTGTACCTTGGTGTACCAGTAAACATGTCAGTTACGGTGCAGTCAGGGCGGCGACGATGGCAGCAACATTGAAATGGGATGTCTGGTTTAGAGTGTTCACTGTATCTGGTTACCTTGGTGACCAAGTCAAACTTGTCAGCGCGGAGCAGGGCGGCGACGTGGCAGTAACATTGAAATGGATGTCTGGTTTAGAGTGTTTACTGTATCTGGTTAGCTTGGTGACCAGGTCAAACTTGTCAGCGCGGTGCATGGCGGCGATGTGGCAGCAACATTGAGATGGATGTCTGGTTTAGAGTGTTTACTGTATCTGGTTACCTTGGTGGCCAGGTCAAACTTGTCAGCGCGGAGCAGGGCGGCGACGTGGCAGTAACATTGAAATGGATGTCTGGTTTAGAGTGTTTACTGTATCTGGTTACCTTGGTGACCAGGTCAAACTTGTCAGCGCGGTGCAGGGCGGCGATGTGGCAGCAACATTGAAATGGATGTCTGGTTTAGAATGTTTACAGGTTCCACCTCAAACTTCTCCGTGTCGTGCAGGACAGCGACATGGCAGCAACATTGAGATGGTTTCAGGTTTAGATAGTGTTTACTGTATCTGGTTACCAGGTCAAATTTGTCAGTACGGTGCAGGGTGGCGACATGGCAGCAACATTGAAATGGATGTCTGGTTTAGAGTGTTTACTGTATCTGGTTACCTTGGTGACCAGGTCAAACTTGTCAGCGTGGAGCAGGACGGCGACGTGGCAGCAACATTGAAATGGATGTCTGGTTTAGAGTGTTTACTGTATCTGGTTAGCTTGGTGACCAGGTCAAACTTGTCAGCGCGGAGCAAGGGCGGCGACGTTGGCAGCAACATTGAAATGGATGTCTGGGTTTTTAGAGTGTTTACTGTATCTGGTACCTTGGTGGACCAGGTCAAACTTGTCAGCGCGGTGCATGGCGGCATGTGGCAGCACATTGATGGAGTCTGGTTTAGAGTGTTTTTTTTCTGTATCTGGTTACCTTGGGAAGGCCAGGTCAAACTTGTCAGCGCGGTGCAGGCAGGGCGGCGATGGTGGCAGCACATGAGGAAATGTACTGATTTAGAATTGTTTACTGTGTCTGGTTACCTTGGTGACCAGGTCAAACTTGTCAGCATGGTGCAGGGCGGCGATGTGGCAGCAACATTGAGATGGGTGTCCATTTTACATAGTGTTTATTGTCTCTAGTTACCTTGGTGGCCAGGTCAAACTTGTCAGCGCGGAGCAGGGCGGCGACGTGGCAGTAACATTGAAATGGATGTCTGGTTTAGAGTGTTTACTGTATTTGGTTACCTTGGTGACCAGGTCAAACTTGTCAGCGCGGTGCAGGGTGGCGACGTGGCAGCAACATTGAGATGGGTGTCTAGTTTAGAGAGTGCTTACTGTATCTGGTAACCTTGGTGACCAGGTCTAACTTGTCAGCACGGTGCAGGGCGGCGATGTGGCAGCAACATTGAGATGGGTGTCCCGTTCAGATAGTGTTTATTGTCTCTAGTTACCTTGGTGACCAGGTCAAACTTGTCAGCGCGGTGCAGGGCGGCGACGTGGCAGCAACATTGAGATGGGCATCTGGTTTAGAGTGTTTACTGCATCTGGTTACCTCGTGACCAGGTAAAACTTGTCAGCGAGGAGCAGGGCGGCAAAGTGGCAGCAACATTGAGATGAGTGTCTGGTTTAGATAGTGTTTATTGTCACCTTGGTGACCAGGTCAAACTTGTCAGCGCGGTGCAGGGCGGCGACGTGGCAGCAACATTGAGATGGGCATCTGGTTTAGAGTGTTTACTGCATCTGGTTACCTCGTGACCAGGTAAAACTTGTCAGCGAGGAGCAGGGCGGCAAAGTGGCAGCAACATTGAGATGGGTGTCTGGTTTAGATAGTGTTTATTGTCACCTTGGTGACCAGGTCAAACTTGTCAGCGCGGTGCAGGACGGCGACGTGGCAGCAACATTGAGATGGGCATCTGGTTTAGAGTGTTTACTGTATTTGGTTACCTTGGTGACCAGGTCAAACTTGTCAGCGCGGTGCAGGGCGGTGACGTGGCAGCAACATTGATATGGGTGTCTGGTTTAGAGAGTGCTTAATGTATCTGGTTACCTTGGTGACCAGGTCAAACTTTTCCTCGCTGTTCAGGGTGGTGACATGGCAGCAACATTGAGATGGATGTCCGGTTTAGAGAGTGTTTACTGTATCATGTTACCTTGGTGACCAGGTCAAACTTCTCCATGTGGTGCAGGGCGGCGACATAGCAGCGGGCCGTGTATACCTCGAGGCCATCCTCCTTGATCACGTACACCAGGCGGCCATCTGTCACCAGCTGGACATGGAGTGGATGGTCGCATCAATCAATCAACCAAGTGAGTGTTTGTTTGATCAAATTGTTTGATCGACCAATTGATTGATTGATTTAGTTAGTGATTACTGATTGATTGACTAAATGTGGTTTAACTTGTCTATTGAACAAGGTCGCATACATCTGTGACACGGTTTATAATTTGGAACTTTTTATAATATACCCGAGTAAGTACGGCCTTTGTATGAAACAGATATAGCCACTTTGTTACTTTGATTTTGGTATATTTTAATTCCCAAAGCAGTAATATTATGCAGGGATGGTGAAATATTTCAAATTATACAATTACATGTTCTTCATACGATATGACATCCAGTATATTGCCTTCATTAAATCAAACAGTTTTGTTCCACTGATATAGAAATATTACAGTCATAGCTTCATACGCACTTAAGTGTTAGCGCAGTATATTTAATTAAGTCTAAAACTACTCTACTCCATCAGACCATTTTCTATTTTCACTGAGCGGATTTCACGAACATGATGTTAACGACATACATGTATGTGTATCGCATGACAATACCTAGTTTTTTAATATCATAAAGCATTGTACTGTTATATGTTCATTATAAGCTGCATGTGAAACTCATTTTAGTATTGCAATAACAATGTTATTTAATCACTAGTCATGATCTTATTTACACCAGTCGATTATAATCGTCCAATATATATCTATTGAACATCCATATAAGTCTTGTTGCTACATGTGTGGTCCGTCATTGACAGGCATCACTGCTACATATTTCATGTAACAATAGGTTTCACACAACTGCGGAATGTGTTACTATGTCGACATTCATTTAGATAAACAACACATTTGATAAATAAACACGGATATCTACTGCGTATGTTTTCAAAAAGCCACTCACATACAGTCCAAGGCGACACAAAACCGTACCCTGTCGAATCTTCAGTGATTAATATAGTTCGAAGAGACAGTTAAACCTGGTTAGCATGGTGTTACAACGCCCGCACAGTCTCCTTAACTTCTTATTATGGCGCACAGAGACAGTAACATAGAGGAAATGTACAGCGACAAAATAAAACGGCCAATAAGGCAACACCCTGACAGTGACAAACCGCAACACTATAGTGACCATGTAGAGGTACCTGCCGGGCGTCGGAGCTGTACTTGTATGTAGAGAGGTGGGCGGGGGCGGCCAGCAGGGAGTACAGGAAGCCCACCCGGGCTCCACTCAGCAGGCAGCACATCGCCCCCAGCCCCGAATGGCGCCCCGAGTGGACAGGCACCGCGTTGTCATGGCTCAATGAGCACGCCTCACCACCTGCCGTCCCGAGGTTAGATATATACAACATATGGCTTCACACACGGACAGTAGGGTTATCTGCTGCTGATGTCATGTATGGTACAGCTTCGTGAACAACAATGCACTAGAGTATCATTTTAATATACTACAAATGTGGTCTGTCAGTGCACGGATGCCCACGGCAAATGACTATTCATATTTTTAGCCCGGGTTAGCTTGAACTCAGCAAGTCAAGGAAATTCCATGCTAAAATTAACTTGGCTGTACTGCTCATCCAGGAAAGACTCACTATTAGTGACTGAATCAGAGTTACTACCGAATGTCATTTTCATGAATATACATCACAAAGACAAGCATTTCAAAAGCTATATTACAAGATATACTCAGTATTGTACATGTCTATATAATCACCATCAACACTGTAATACCTCAACATAGAATGTACATATATAATAAGCAAAGATAAATAATCAGGCCCATAGCGGTGAATGAAATAATTCTACGGCGGGCTATTGAGCGGGGGGCTCTGGGGACACTCCCCCAGAAAAACAAGAATTCCGCCACGGAAGCGGTGTCATGCATGGCAATGTGCTAAAGTAAGCATCACAACAAGAGTGCCGCAAGTCACAAAATACGCCCGTCGTATATGGGCCAGACAGCGAAGATGCAGAAATGTGAAGCTGTCACCAAGGCAAGAAACATTAATGAGAATTTGAAAGTCTATAGCAATATTTCTTCATCTCGTTGTGCTAAACATGTATACTAATTTAGGCATAGATAGAAAAGTAGAGTGTAAAGTAGAAATGATAGGGAATTGTATAGAAAAATGTAGAAAAAATGGCTAAGTTAAAAAGGTGATATTTTTGTTAAAAAATATTTTTTCAGCATAAAAACACCAAGGTGCACATCTTCAATATGTGTAGAAGACGTGTGTATAGTTTCAGAACGATCGACTGAACGGTTTCGGAGGAGTTGTGTACACAAACTCTGTACCGTATATAGAATTGTAAAGAATAATGTACATAAAATGGCTAAGTTAAAAAGGTGATCTTTTTCTTAAAAAATATTTGTTAGGCATAAAAACACCAAGGTGCACATCTTCAATATGTGTAGAAGACGTGTGTATAGTTTCAGATCGATCGACTGAATGGTTTCGGAGGAGTTGTGTACACGAACTATGCACTTTTTCTTCAGCCGCCCGCCCACCCGCACGCCATGCGGTAAAACATAATAAGTACCGTTTTTTAACAAGAAACGAGGCAAAGCCACGAAGGCCAGGTTTTTTCCAAGCATAGACACTTGGATAACATAATTATACCCACTTTTTGTAGACTAGATGGCTGTGGCCTGCATGTCGTGCCTTGGGGCGAGGCATGGACACTAACAAAATAGATATAGTAGATGGAAAAACTTTAACCAAAAAACTTTAACCGGACACACGGACGTACGGACGGACGGACGCATGCCAAAATGCCGACGATATCGCGCTTTCCACAAGCGGGCACGACAATGATGATAAACACCCATGTGAAGTATCAAGGTAATGGGTGAAGCAGTTGCAGAGATATAGTACACAAAAATACTTTAACAAATAAATTCAAAGTAATTTGACCTTGACATTGGGCACAGGGGCCGCACGGTTGGGAGGTAGAATGAAAATATGGATGATGATAAACACCCATGTGAATTTTCAAGGTAATGGGCGAAGCAGTTGCAGAGATATAGTATAACGAAAAAAAATTAACCAAAAAACTTTAACCAGACGTACGTTAAAAAGTTAACGTTGAAAATGGCTAAGTCAATTACGTAGAAATAATAGGTCAAGGTAAAAAAATGGTCACATGTTGGATAGTTGTATGTGGCAGGCACCCCTTGGTTATGAAGCTGTGAAAGTTTGGTGGTCCTAGGTGGTACAGTACCAAAGAAATGGACGTAAACACGAAAACTTAACATTGTAAACGCGAAAACTTAACATTGAAAGTTGACTGCGCGGAAAAAATGGGTCAAGTTAAAAAAAGGCAACATGTTGGATAGTGATATGTGGTGGGCACCCCTTGATTATGAAGCTGTGAAAGTTTGGTGGTCCTAGGTGGTACAGTAACAAAGAAATGGACTCAAACACGAAAACTTAACATTGATTGTGGACGCCGCCCGCCGCCCCCACCCACCACCCGCCGCCTGCCCGGCTTTCGCCAATCCAATAGCCTGGTTTTGTTTTTTAAAAAAACCTGGCAAAAACGGTCGTATAAAAACCGTCAGAGAAGTGCATGCTTAAAACACAAATAAAAGGTTAAGGTTGAAGAAACTTTTTGACATAAAAAATGGCTAAGTGTTTCCACAACCTTGTAAAGGTAAAAAAAGGTCAAGGTCATGTTAAGGGCGGCCCGAGTGTGTTCCAAATGCTTACATGTATCAAGTGTCCAAATACTGAAGCAATCCATCAAGTAATATTAATGTTATACGATGATGAAGAAACTTGTACAAACTTTTTTGACGCAAAAAAAATGGCTAAGTGTTTCCGCAACCATGTGAAGGTTAACAAGAATTGGCATCGTTAAACGAAGCTAATCCCCTCGCTGGCAGCCTTAATGAAAAAAATCAAGTTCTCAGTGACCTTGACCTTGGGCGGTCGGAAGTGGGTCGTATGCAAAACAAAGCAGCATCCCTAGACAAACATTGTGGCCAAATATTATCAAAATCGATGATCTTAGTTGATGAGTATATTTACATATTTTCCTTACAAACAAGGTGAACATACTTCCTCAGTGTGGACAAATATTATCAAAATTGGTGAAGTGGTTCATGATTTATTGAAAAATGAAAGGTGTTGCTAACGTACGTACATGGACTAACGCTATATCCCTCTAGCCTATCAGCGAAGGGATAAAAATGTCAAGGTTACGTTAATGGCGGCATGAGTGTGTTACAAATGCTTACATGTATCAGGTGTCCAAATATTGAAGCAATCCATCAAGCAATATTAATGTTATACGATGATGTAGAAACTTGTACAAATTTTTTGACGCAAAAAAAAAGGCTAAGGGTTTCCGCAAAAATACGAAGATAAAAATGGTCAAGGTCATGTTAATGGCGGCATGAGTGTATTCCAAATGTGTCGAAACATTGAAGCAATCCGTCAAGTAATATTATAGTTATACCATGATGAAGAAGCTTGTACAAACTTTTTGATGCAAAAATATGGCTTGGTATTTCCACAAAAATGTGAAAGTACAAAACGTCATGGTCATGTTCATGGTGGCATGTGTGTGTTCCAAATGCTCACATGTATCAAGTGTCTGTAAATTTTGGATTTTTTATTGTAATATATTTGTGTCATCATGAGTACTGGGAACTTTGCTGAGAACTTTGCTGAGAATGCAGGAAATGGCGTTTCACACCACTTGGATTTCACCACCACCCGGACACCCCTAGCGCTATCAGGCCCTTCGGGCCCTCAACATTGGGCCCCCCCAATAATGTTCGGCTTCCGCCGCCTATGATCATGTAATATTAAAGTTATACCATGATGAAGAAGCTTGTACAAACTTTTTGACGAAGAAAAAATGGCTAAGTGTTTCCGCAAAAATGTAAAGGTAAAAAAGGCAAAGGTCATGTTAATGGTAGCATGAGTGTGTTCCAAATGCTCACATGTATCAAGTGTCAAGCAATCGGTCAAGTAATATTAAAGTTTTACCATGATGACTAATCTTTTTGAAGTTTCAAGCAAATTGTTGTACAGTAAAAAACATTATAGGAGAATGGAGAAACGCACATGTACATGAAATTTGAAGCCAATCGGTCATACAGTAAAGAAGTTGCAGGAGAATGGAGAAACACACACACATCTACTGGACGCAAATTTCAAAGCTATTTGACCTTGACCCTGGGCATGGGGAGAACAGGGGTGGGTGGGGAATGAAAATAAACATGCACATTAAATGTGAAGCCTATCGTTCATACAGTACAGAAACTAGAGAAAGCTAGCAGAGGCTCACGTATATTGCCCGGCTGCCGCCTGGACAAACACATAAAAACTTTACGCAAATATTAAAAATAAAACTTTAACGCAAAGTTCTAAGTAATTTACCTCAATCGGACTTACCATTGCAGAGATAATGGGTACCCGAAAACTTTAACGCATATCTTACGGGCGCAAATTTCTAAGTAATTTTACCTTGAGCTTGGACATGAAGGCCACATGGGTGTGGTATGGAATGAAATATGGATGATGATAAGGAAGTATATGAAGTTTGTAGTCAATCCAACTTACCGTTGCAGAGATAATGGGTACCCGAAAACTTTATGGCAAATCTAACGGACGCAAATTTCTAAGTAATTTGACCTTGACCTAGGAAATGACGGCCGCATGGATGTGGTATGGAATGAAATATGGATGATGATAAGGAAGTAAATGAAGTTTGTAGTCAATCCAACTCACCGTTGCAGAGATAATGGGTACCCGAAAACTTTATGGCAAATCTAACGAACGCAAATTTCTAAGTAATTTGACCTTGACCTAGGAAATGACGGCAGCATGAGTGTGGTATGGAATGAAAATATGGACGATGATAAGGAAGTATGTGAAGTTTGAAGTCAATCCGATTGACCGTTGCAGAGATAATGGGTACACAAAAACTTTAACGTGGGACGGATGGACGGAATTACTAAAACTATACACCCCTCGACATACTTTGTATGCCGGGGGTATAATAATTAATATATCTGCATAGAGGGCACTTAATGATTAAAACTGGAGGAATAGTTACACAATTATACACTTATTTCATTCCTATAAAGAACATTTTGTACTTAATAAACGGGACCCCAACAGTAGGTGGGACTGACCTGTCATGTAGGTGGGACTGACCTGTCATGTAAGTGGGACTGACCTCTCATGTAGGTAGGACTGACCTGTCATGTATGTGGAATTGACCTGTCATGTAGGTGGGACTGACCTGTCATGTAAGTGGGACTGACCTGTCATGTAGGTGGGACTGACCTGTCATGTAGGTGGGACTGACCTCTCATGTAGGTGGAACTGACCTGTCATGTAGGTGGGACTGACCTGTCATGTAGGTGGGACTGACATCTCATGTAGGTGGGACTGACCTGTCATGTAGGTGGGACTGACCTGTCATGTAAGTGGGACTGACCTGTCATGTAGGTGGGACTGACCTGTCATGTAGGTGGGACTGACCTCTCATGTAGGTGGGACTGACCTGTCATGTATGTGGAAATGACCTGTCATGTAGGTGGGACTGACCTGTCATGTAGGTGGGACTGACCGGTCATGTAAGTGGGACTCACCTGTCATGTAGGTGGGACTGACCTGTCATGTAGGTGGGACAGACCTCTCATGTAGGTGGGACTGACCTGTCATGTAGGTGGGACTGACCTGTCATGTAGGTGGGACTGACCTGTCATGTATCTGACTGGGACCGGAGTCATGTAGGTGGGACTGACCTGTCATGTAAGTGGGACGACCTCTCATCCTAGGTGGGACTGACCTGTCATGTATGTGAACTGACCTGTCATGTAGGTGGGACTGACCTGTCAGTAGACTGACCTCTCATTTAGGTGGGACTGACCCTCATAGGTGGGACTGACCTGTCATAAGTGGGACTGACCTGTCCATTAAGGTGGGGACCGAACCTCATGTAGGGGTGGGACTGACCTCTCATGTAGGTGGGACTGACCTGTCATGTAAAGGAGGGACTGACCTGTCATGTAAGTGGGCTGACCTGTCATGTAGGTGGGACTGACCTCATCATGTAGGAGGGACGACCTGTCCTATAAGTAGAACTGACCTGTCATTAAGGTGGGACTGACCGTCCATAAGTGGGACTGACCTCTCAGTATGGGGACTGACCTGGCATGTAAGTGGGACTGACCTTCCCTAAGAGGGACTGACCTGTCATGTATGTGGAACTGACCTGTCATTAGGTGGGACGACCTCATGTATTGGGACTGACCTATCATGTAAATGGGACTGACCTGTCATGGAGGTGGGACTGACCTTCAAGTAGGTTTTGGGAATGACCAGTCATAGGTGGACTGACCTGTCAAGTAGGTGGGACCTGACCTGTCAGTAAGTGGGACTGACCTGTCCATGTAGTGGGGACTGACCTGGTCATGTAAGTGGGACTGACCTGTCATGAGGTGGGGGGACTGACCTGTCATGTAGTGGACTGACCTGTCATTGTAGGTGGGATTGACCTGTCATGTAGGTGGGGCTGACCTGTCATGAAGGTGGGACTGATCTGTGATGTAGGTGGTTACTGACTGTTATGTAGGTGGGACTGGGGGACCCTCAATGTAGGGTGGGACTGACCTTGTCATGAAGGTGGGAGACCTGTCAGGAGGTGGAAATACTGTCATGTAGGTGGGACGTCCAAAACCTGTCATGTAGGTGGGTACTGGTCCTGTCATGTAAGGTGGGATGAGCTGTCATTAGGTTGGGGCTGGCCTGTCCTGTAAGGCCTGGGAATGACCGGCATGTAGGTGGGACTGACCTGTCATGTAGGTGGGGCTGTCCTGTCATGGTAGGTTGATGGTCCTGTCATGGTAAGTAGGACTAACCTGTCATGTAAGGTGGGACTGACCTGTCATTTTTGTATGTGGGAATGACCTGTCCATTGTGTCATGTAGGTTGGGCTGGACCTGATCATTAGGTGGGAGGCCTGGTCATGTAGTGGGACTGGTCTGGTGTGACTGGCCTGTCATGTAGGTGGGACTGGCCTGTCATATAGGTGGGGCTGACCTGTCATGTAGGTGGGACTGACCTGTCATGTAGGTGGGACTGACCTGTCATGTAGGTGGGACTGGCCTGTCATGTAGGTGGGACTGACCTGTCATGTAGGTGGGACAAACCTGTCATATAGGTGGGACTGGCCTGTCATGTAGGTGGGACTGACCTGTCATGTAGGTGGGACTGACCTGTCATGTAAGTGGGACTGACCTGTCATGTAGGTGGGACTGACCTCTCATGTAGGTGGGACTGACCTGTCATGTATGTAGAACTGACCTGTCATGTAGGTGGGACTGACCTGTCATGTAGGTGGGACTGACCTCTCATGTAGGTGGGACTGACCTGTCATGTAAGTGGGACTGACCTGTCATGTAAGTGGGACTGACCTGTCATGTATGTGGAACTGACCTGTCATGTAGGTGGGACTGACCTGTCATGTAGGTGGGACTGACCTATCATGTAAGTGGGACTGACCTGTCATGTAGGTGGGACTGACCTGTCATGTAGGTGGGATTGACCAGTCATGTAGGTGGGACTGACCTGTCAAGTAGGTGGGACTGACCTGTCATGTAAGTGGGACTGACCTGTCATGTAGGTGGGACTGACCTGTCATGTAAGTGGGACTGACCTGTCATGTAGGTGGGACTGACCTGTCATGTAGGTGGGACTGACCTGTCATGTAGGTGGGATTGACCTGTCATGTAGGTGGGGCTGACCTGTCATGAAGGTGGGACTGATCTGTGATGTAGGTGGTACTGACCTGTTATGTAGGTGGGACTGACCTCTCATGTAGGTGGGACTGACCTGTCATGAAGGTGGGACAGACCTGTCATGTAGGTGGAACTGACCTGTCATGTAGGTGGGACGGTCCAAACCTGTCATGTAGGTGGGACTGTCCTGTCATGTAGGTGGGACTGAGCTGTCATGTAGGTGGGGCTGGCCTGTCATGTAGGTGGGACTGACCTGTCATGTAGGTGGGACTGACCTGTCATGTAGGTGGGGCTGTCCTGTCATGTAGGTGGGACTGGTCTGTCATGTAAGTAGGACTAACCTGTCATGTAGGTGGGACTGACCTGTCATGTATGTGGGATTGACCTGTCATGTGTCATGTAGGTGGGCTGACCTGTCATGTAGGTGGGACTGGCCTGTCATGTAGGTGGGACTGGTCTGGTGTGACTGGCCTGTCATGTAGGTGGGACTGGCCTGTCATATAGGTGGGGCTGACCTGTCATGTAGGTGGGACTGACCTGTCATGTAGGTGGGACTGACCTGTCATGTAGGTGGGACTGGCCTGTCATGTAGGTGGGACTGACCTGTCATGTAGGTGGGACAAACCTGTCATATAGGTGGGACTGGCCTGTCATGTAGGTGGGACTGACCTGTCATGCAGGTTGGACTGACCGGTCATGTAGGTGGGGCTGACCTGTCATGAAGGTGGGACTGACCTGTCATGTAGGTGGCACTGACCTGTCATGTAGGTGGGGCTGTCCTGTCAATGAGGTGGGACTGACCTGTCATGTACGTGGGGCTGACCTGTCATGTAGGTGGGGCTGACCTGTCATGAAGGTGGGACTGACCTGTCATGTAGGTGGAACTGACCTGTTATGTAGGTGGGGCTGTCCTGCCATGTAGGTGGGACTGACCTGTCATGTAGGTGGGGCTGAAGGTGGGACTGACCTGTCATGTAGGTGGGGCTGACCTGTTGTGAAGGTGGGACTGACCTGTCATGACTGTCATGTATGTGGGGCTGTCATGTAGGTGGGACTGATCTGTCATGTAGGTGGGACTGACCTATCATGTAGGTGGTACTGACCTGTCATGTAGGTGGGGCTGACCTGTCGTGAAGGTGGTACTGACCTGTCATGTAGGTGGGGCTGACCTGTCATGAAGGTGGGACTGACCTGTCATGTAGGTGGGACTGACCTGTCATGTAGGTGGGGTTGTCCTCTCATGTAGGTGGGATTGACCTGTCATGTAGGTGGAACTTACCTGTCATGAAGGTGGGACAGACCTGTCATGTAGGTGGGACTATCTAGACCTGTCACGTAGGTGGGACTGTCCTGTCATGTAGGTGGGGCTGAGCTGTCATGTACATGGGACTGACCTGTCATGTGTCATGTATGTGGGACTGACCTGTCATGTAGGTGGGGCTGGCCTGTCATGTAGGTGGGACTGACCTGTCATGTAGGTGGGGCTGTCCTGTCATGTAGGTGGGACTGGCCTGTCATGTAGGTGGAACTGACCTGTCATGTAGGTGGGACTGACCTGTCATGTGTCATGTAGGTGGGACTGACCTTTCATGTAGGTGGGATTGGCCTGTCATGTAGGTGGGACTGGCCTGGTGGGACTGGCCTGTTATGTAGGTAGGACTGGCCTGTCATGTAGGTGGGGCTGACCTGTCATGTAGGTGGGACTGACCTGTCATGTAGGTGGGACTGACCTGTCATGTAGGTGGGGCTGACCTGTCATGTAGGTGGGACTGATCTGTCATGTAGGTGGGACTGGCCTGTCATGTAGGTGGGACTGACCTGTCATGTAGGTGTGGCTGACGTAGGTGTGACTGACCTGTCATGTAGGTGGGGCTGACCTGTCATGTAGGTGGGGCTGACCTGTCATGTAGGTGGGACTGATCTGTCATGTAGGTGGGACTGGCCTGTCATGTAGGTGGGACTGACCTGTCATGTAGGTGTGGCTGACGTAGGTGTGATTGACCTGTCATGTAGGTGGGGCTGACCTGTCATGTAGGTGGGACTGACCGGTCATGTAGGTGGGGCTGACCTGTCGTGAAGGCGGGACTGACCTGTCATGTAGGTGGGACTGACCTGTCATGTAGGTGGGGCTGTCCTGTCATGTAGGTGAGACTGACCTGTCATGTAGGTGGGCCTGACCTGTCGTGAAGGTGGGACTGACCTGTCATGTAGGTGGGGCTGACCTGTCGTGAAGGTGGGACTGACCTGTCATGTAGGTGGGACTGACCTGTCATGTAGGTGGGACTGACCTGTCATGTAAGTGGGACTGACCTGTCATGTAGGTGGGACTGGCCTGTCATGTAGGTGGGACTGACCTGTCATGTAGGTGGGACTGACCATGTAGGTGGGACTGACCTGTCATATAGGTGGGACTGGCCTGTCATGTAGGTGGGACTGACCTGTCATGTAGGTGGGACTGTCCTGTCATGTAGGTGGGACTGACCTGTCATGTAGGTGGGACTGGCCTGTCATGTAGGTGGGACTGACCTGTCATGTAGGTGGGACTGACCATGTAGGTGGGACTGACCGACCTGTCATGTAGGTGGGACTGACCTGTCATGTAGGTGGGCACCAGCTGGAGCTGAATCCAGCAATGGTCACTGGGGTCGAGGTGCTTGAACATCGTCTGTGTCACAGTTACCGCCCCGGTCGTCTTGTGACTGCCTCCTGCAATGATGGTACGCCATACACTGCTCTATAATCAAATGGAGGATATCTCTTATTTTCAGTGCAAGATCGATTTATTTTTCATCCAGTGAAGTCACTAATGAAAATTCGGTGTTTGATGTTCAAGAGACGAAAAGTATATCGATCTTACACTGAAATTAGCAAATTTTGTTTTTAATTAATATCTACAGGGTGGTTCAAAATATATGTCCCCATTTTAAATAGACATAACTAGTGTTCTAAGCAAGATAATAATTCATACCCCTGACGTCCCTGAAGCTGGGTAGCCGATTTCACTGAAAATGCTAAGCATTCTTATCTAGCTAAGTATACTTTGAGGGAGTAATCATTATTTTTTCCTGAAATGCATTACTTCATATAGAACTAACGACTGCATATATTTGATGACTAAACATATGCAGAATTGTTAATCTGAATTTATTACATTATCACAGCCAAAATGGCTGTGATAATGTAATAAATTCAGTATAATAACAAGAAACGAGGCAAAGCCACGAAGGCCAGGTTTTTTCCAAGCATAGACACTTGCATAACATAATTATACCCACGTTTTGTAGACTAGATGGCCGTGGCCTGCATGTCGCGCCTTGGGGCGAGGCATGGACTAAAAAAATAGATATAGTAGATGGAAAAACTTTAACCAAAAAACTTTAACCGGACACACGGACGTACGGACGGACGGACGTATGCCAAAATGCCGACTATATCGTGCTTTCCGCAAGCGGGTGCGACAATGACGATAAACACCCATGTGAAGTATCAAGGTAATGGGTAAAGCAGTTGCAGAGATATAGTACACGAAAAAACTTTAAGAAAAAATTCAAAGTAATTTGACCTTGACATTGGGCACAGGGGCCGCACGGTTGGGGGGTAGAATGAAAATATGGATGATGATAAACACCCATGTGAAGTTTCAAGGTAATGGGCGAAGCAGTTGCAGAGATATAGTACATTGTATAACGAAAAACGTTAACCAAAAAACTTTAACCAGACGTACGTTAAAAAGTTAACGTTGAAAATGGCTAAGTCCATTACGTAGAAATAATAGGTCAAGGTAAAAACAAGAAACGAGGCAAAGCCACGAAGGCCAGGTTTTTTCCAAGCATACACTTGGATAACATAATTATACCCACTTTTTGTAGACTAGATGGCCGTGGCCTGCATGTCGCGCCTTGGGGCGAGGCATGGACATTAAAAAAATAGATATAGTAGATGGAAAAAGTTTAACCAAAAAACTTTAACCGGACACACGGACGAACGGACGGACGTATGCCAAAATGCCGACGATATCGCGCGTTCCGCAAGCAGGTGTGACAATGATGATAAACACCCATGTGAAGTATCAAGGTATTGGGTGAAGCAGTTGCAGAGATATAGTACACGAAAAAACTTTAACAAAAAAATTTAAAGTAATTTGAACTTGACATAGGGCACAGGATCGCGCTTTCCGCAAGCAGGTGTGACAATGATGATAAACACCCATAGTGAAGTATGAAGGTATTGGGTGAAGCAGTTGCAGAGATATAGTACACGAACAAAACTTTAACAAAAAAATTCAAGTAATTTGACCTTGACATTGGGCACAGGATCGCGCTTTCCGCAAGCAGGTGCAACAATGATGATAAAACACCCATGTGAAGTTATCAAGGTATTGTGAAGCAGTTGCAGAGATTATAGTACACGAAAAAACTTTAACAAAAAAATTCAAAGTAATTTGACCTTGACATTTGGGCACAGGATCGCGCTTTCCGCAAGCAGGTGCACAATGATGATAATAACACCCATGTGAAGTATCAAGGTATTGGGTGAAGCAGTTGCAGAGATATAGTACACGAAAAAACTTTAACAATCAAAAAAATTCAAAGTAATTTGACCTTGACATTGGGCACAGGATCGCGCTTTCCGCAAGCAGGTGCAACAATGATGATGAAACACCCATGTGAAGTATACAAGGTATTCGTTTTGTTGAAGCAGATTGCAGAGAATATGTACACGAAAAAACTTTAACAAATTCAAAGTAATTTGACCTTGACATTGGGCACAGGGAGGCGCGCTTTCCGCAAGCAGGTGCGACAATGATGATAAAACACCCATGTGAAATGATCAAGGTATTGGGTGAAGCAGTTGCAGAGATATAGTACACAAAAGAAAAAACTTTAACAAAAAAATTCAAAGTAATTTGACCTTGACATTGGGCACAGGATCGCGCTTTCCGCAAGCAGGTGCGACAATGATGATAAACACCCATGTGAAGTATCAAGGTATTGGGGTGAAGCAGTTGCAGAGATATAGTACACGAAAAAAAAATTTAACTAAAAAAAAAATTCAAAGTAATTTGACCTTGACATTGGGCACAGGATCGCGCTTTCCGCAAGCAGGTGCGACAATGATGATAAACACCCATGTGAAGTATCAAGGTATTGGGTGAAGCGCAGTTGCAGAGATATAGTACACGAAAAAAACATTTAACAAAAAAATTCAAAGTAATTTGACCTTGACATTGGGCACAGGATCGCGCTTTCCCGCAAGCAGGTGCGACAATGATGATAAACACCCATGTGAAGTATCAAGGTATTGGGTGAAGCAGTTGCAGAGTATAGTACACGAAAAAACTTTAACAAAAAAATTCAAAGTAATTTGACCTTGACATTGGGCACAGGATCGCGCTTTCCGCAAGCAGGTGCGACAATGATGATAAACATCCCATGTGAAGTATCAAGGTATTGGGTGAAGCAGTTTGCAGAGATATAGTACACGAAAAAACTTTAACAAAAATATTCAAAGTAATTGACCCTTGACATTGGGCACAGGATCGCGCTTCCGCAAGCAGGTGGGCGACAATGATGATTAAAACACCCATGTGAATTATCAAGGTATTGGGTGAAGCAGTTGCAGAGATATAGTACACGAAAAAACTTTAACAAAAAAAATTCAAAGTAATTTGACCTTGACATTGGGCACAGGATTCGCGCTTTCCGCAAGCAGGTGGGCGACAATTGATGAATAAACACCCATGTGAAGTATCAGTATTGGGTGAAGCAGGTTGCAGAGATATAGTACACGAAAAAACTTAACAAAAAAATTCAAAATAATTTGACTTGACATTGGGCACAGGGGCCGCACGGTTGGGGGTTAGAATGAAAATATGGATGATGATAAACATCCATGTGAAGTTTCAAGGTAATGGGCGAAGCAGTTGCAGAGATATAGTATAACGAAAAAGTTTTAACCAAAAAACTTTAACCAGATGTACGTTAAAAAGTTAACGTTGAAAATGGCTAAGTCAATTACGTAGAAATAATAGGTGAAGGTAAAACAATTGTCACATGTTGGATAGTTGTATGTGGTAGGCACCCCTTGGTTATGAAGCTGTGAAAGTTTGGTGGTCCTAGGTGGTACAGTACACCAAAGAAATGGACTTAAACACGAAAACTTAACATTGTAAACGCGAAAACTTAACATTGAAAATGGCTAAGTCGACTGCGCGGAAAAAATGGGTGAAGTTAAAAAAAAAAGTAACATGTTGGATAGTGATATGTGGTGGGCACCCCTTGATTATGAAGCTGTGAAAGTTTGGTGGTCCTAGGTGGTACAGTACCAAAGAAATGGACTTAAACACGAAAACTTAACATTGTAAACGCGAAAACTTAACATTGAAAATGGCTAAGTCGACTACGCGGAAAAAATGGGTCAAGATATAAAAAAAAAGTAACATGTTGGATAGTGATATGTGGTGGGCAGCCCTTGATTATGAAGCTGTGAAAGTTTGGTGGTCCTAGGTGGTACAGTAACAAAGAAATGGACTCAAACACGAAAACTTAACATTGATTGTGGAGCCCGCCGCCCGCCGCCCGCCCGCCCGCCCGCGCCCGCCCGCCCGCCCGCCGCCCGCCCGGCTTTCGCCAATCCAATAGCCTGATTTTTTTTCAAAACCCTAACTGGCTTTAAAAATGGTCACATGTTAGATAGTTGTATGTGGTGGGCACCCCTTGGTTATGAAGCTGTGAAAGTTTGGTGGTCCTAGGTGGTACAGTACCAAAGAAATGGACTTAAACACGAAAACTTAACATTGTAAACGCGAAAAGTTAACATTGAAAATGGCTAAGTCGACTGCGTGGAAAAAATGGGTCAAGTTCAAAAAAAGGTAACATGTTGGATAGTGATATGTGGTGGGCACCCCTTGGTTATGAAGCTGTGAAAGTTTGTTGGTCCTATGAGGTACAGTAACAAAGAAATGGACTCAAACACGAAAACTTAACATTGATTGTGGACGCCGCCCGCCGCCCGACGCCTGACGCCTGACGCTCGCCCGGCTTTCGCCAATCCAATAGCCTGGGGTTTTTTTCCAAAAAAAAAACCTGGCTAAAAATTAATAAATTTATCCTTAAATTGAACATTTCTCCCTCAAATTGTACTTAGCAAGATACATATTTATCCCGTCAACACAGTGCGTATGCGCCGTGAAACATAGTCCCGTTTCCTGAGCCTTGCCAGATATTTTTTCCCATTCACGGCACTAACCTACTATTCTCTATCTATTTTCCTTATTTCTGAACCAAAGTATATGTTGTGACCACTCATTTGAACCGTCTCGGCGAGACGGTTCAAATGAGTGGTCACAACATATACTTCTGATGAGAAATAAAGAAATTCTTGAGCCTTGCCGGATATTTTTTCCCATTCACGGCACTAACGTACTATTCTCTATACACCGTACCCCTGACGTCCCTGAAGCTGGGCAGTGGAGGTTCAAGCACGGTGACGTCAGCCAGCTGTGACAGGCCCTTCAATACCAGGGTGTCTTTCACACAACAGCTATCCACACTGTCACTGCCCGCACTGAAATCCCACTTGACAAAGTTGCAGTCATCGTCCACAGAGTAAGTTCGAATCTACAAAAAAAACAAATTATACCACAATAACCCTAAATATTCATACATAATTTACCCATTTCCCACAATGATGCACACCCCAATATCTATGGTTAGCATTATTGCACTGATGTATCATGTTAAAGGTGCATGCCCACTCAGTAAGCACAAAATGTTCTTTATAGGAATTAAATAAGTGTATAATTGTGTCACTGTTCCACCAGTTCTAAAAATTACGAGTGCCCGGAAAACAGATATAATCATTTAGTAATATTTATTTTACTGATAGTGACGCGCGTTGGTATCAGGCTATTTTTATATGCAAATGAGGAATGATATTTTTTAATTATTTATACTAATGAAATGCGCCACCTGAAAAAATAATATTTTAGACAGATTATAAAGTATGATCATTGCACATCAAAAAATAAATACAGAGAATAAATAGTAATGTCCGTTAACATTGTCAGGAAACACGGTTATCGCCCCTGATATCAGTGTGAAATGTTTTGTCTAAAATAAAATATATAATAATGCCAACCAATACATGGGGTAATGGCGAATGAATGTTTACTTTGCCAGAAAATGTCATACGTACAGAATATACAAAATTATCTGTATCACTATATTATAACCTACTGTGTGGGCATGTACCTTTAACAAGATACAGTCTACACTCGTTACCTCAAACTCTCTTAAGTCAAACTACTGATAACTCAGTCAAACTCAAAGCACATGTTTTCCTAATAAATATAATAATAGGCAGTTAGTCATTTCAAAATCTATCAAATCATTCAAATATCACAATCATACTACATGTTAATGGGGCATTTAAATCTTCAAATCCTGAAAAAATAAATCTCTTAAAAACATTTTTATTCACATTATTTCAATACCATGTCAAACGAAATTATTGTTGCTGCTACCGGTAATCTTTGTCTGTTTTCATGATATTAGTGTAATTACGGCCCTTTAATTCCACCGATTATTATTTATAGAAATTATCATTAATAGTTTTTTTTCTGTTATTATTACAAAACTTGACAAATAAGAATAATGGTAATCTCTATTTTGTTTACTTTAGAAATAATTTATACCTGAATCATGTTTACAAATGAATTTATTTATCTAAATTATGTAGCAAATGTATATGTAGGATTTATGTACAGCATACAATTTCCTTTTGATAGTGAAATGACCTGCATTCTGGCTGTAACACACAGAACATTTGGGTTACTTGTTGTCATGCTAGCTCAATTAACCTCAGGCTGGAAATTACAAATTTGAGCTACAAATGTAAGTTTCGTTGGAGGCTAATACTCGTCTCTATTGAGTAGCCTTCAAGTCATCTTGTTGTTGAGACAAATGTAAATAAGCGCCACGACGGTAGTTGCAAATTGCATATCTATATTGTTTGTTACAAGTATGAAGGGTCAACACCAGTAGCAAATTCCATAAACCCCATTTCTCCAGTTAAGACCACATATATACTCTATAGTCCGATCGAAGTTGGTTATGTAGTAACATAAACGTTGCTAGATTGACCCAATGACGGCTCGTATAGCGACTTTATGGCGGGGATGACTTTACTTTATGGCGGGGATTGACTTTATGGTGGGGGATGACTTTATGGTGGGGATGACTTTATGGTGGGGGATGACTTATGGCGGGGATGACTTTATGGTGAGGGATGACTTTATAGTGGGGGTGACTTTATGGTGGGGGATGACTTTATGGCGGCGATGACTTTATGGTGGGGGATGACTTTATGGTGAGGATGACTTATGGTGGGGATGACTTTATAGTGGGGGATGACTTTATAGTATGACTTTATGGTGGGGATGACTTTATTTATGGCGGGGATTGACTTTATGGTGGGGGATGACTTTATGGCGTGGGGGATGACTTTATGGTGGGGATGACTTTATGGCGGCGATGACTTTATGGTGGATGACTTTTATGGTGGAGGATGACTTATGGTGGGGGATGACTTTATAGTGGGGGATGACTTTATAGTATGACTTTATGGTGGGGGATGACTTTATGGTGGGGGATGACTTTATGGTGGGGATGACTTTATGGCGGGGGATGACTTCATGGTGGGGGATGACTTTATGTGGGATGACTTTATGGTGGGATGACTTTATGGTGGGGGATGACTTTATGGTGGGGAGACTTTATGGTGGGGGATGACTTTATGGTGGAGGATGACTTATGGTGGGGGATGACTTTATAGTGGGGGATGACTTTATAGTATGACTTTATGGTGGGGGATGACTTTATGGCGGGGATTGACTTTATGGTGGGGGATGACTTTATGGTGGAGGATGACTTATGGTGGGGATGACTTTATAGTGGGGGATGACTTTATAGTATGACTTTATGGTGGGGGATGACTTTATGGCGGGATTGACTTTATGGTGGGGGATGACTTTATGGCGGGATGACTTCATGTGGGGGATGACTTTATGGTGGGGATGACTTTATGGTGGGGATGACTTTATGGTGGGGATGACTTTATGGCGGGGATGACTTCATGGTGGGGGATGACTTTATGGCGGGGGATGACGTTTATGGTGGGGTATAACTTTATGGTGTGGATGACTTTATGGTGGGGGATGACTTTATTGCGGGGGATGACTTCATGGTGGGGGATGACTTTATGGCAGGGATGACTTTATGGCGGGGGATGACTTTATGGTGGGGGATGACTTCATGGTGGGGGATGACTTTATGGTGGAGGATGACTTCATGGTGGGGGATGACTTTATGGTGGGGATGACTTAATGGCAGGGGATGACTTTATGGCGGGGGATGACTTTATGGCGGGGGATGACTTTATGGTGGGGGATAACTTTATGGCGGGGGATGACTTTATGACGGGGGATGACTTTATGGCGGGGGATGACTTTATGGCAGGGATGACTTAACTTTATGGTGGGGGATGACTTTATGGTGGGGGATGACTTTATGGCGAAGGATGACTTTATGGTGGCCTCACCTTGGAGAGACCACTGAGGCAGGGACTGGGTGTGGTGGAGCTTCTGTCCCCAACACTTGAGTATCCCAGACTGGCAATAGTCTTTTTCATATGGCCCGGTGTAGCCTCGGTCATGGAGCCTGTTGTAGTCTGTGTCATGGAGCCTGGTGTAGTCTGTGTCATGGTGCCTGGTGTAGTCTCAGTCATGGAGCCTGGTGTAGTCTGTGTCATGGTGCCTGGTGTAGTCTCAGCCATGGAGCCCGGTGTAGTGTGTGTCAAGCTGTCGTGTCTAGCCTCTGTGATGGAGCTGCTGTCTGTGGCGGGCTGCTGGTGACTGACGCTGCCCTGGAGCACACTGGAGATACGCCTCCTGTAGCCCGGGGAGAAGGCGGGGCTGGCCGGGAAAGTGGAGGGCGGGCCCGAGGGGGCATGGGTGGACGGGGCCTCGTCCGAGTAGGTCACCTTCAGCACCTGTACATGGAGTGGATATATGGATGAACTGATGGCAGGCAGGAATCAGAGATCTTAAGAAAAGTAGATCTGGGCCAATTCTTATGTAGTAGGAAGGCAATGTGTCATAAAGTGAAAAATATATTGGCGGCTGGGTCGAACCAAAGTTCATTGGCACCACTGTAGTGGGAAGGGAATGTGTCATAAAATAAACAAGAAAATGTGGCCTGTCCCCGAATGCCCCCGGTGGCAGATAGAAGAAACGGTGACAAACTTAATAATAATTTGTTATGTGAGAAAAAGTTCAAAGATGTGAAGGTCAAATGGTCATGGTCATATTAAGGACAGCATGGACATGTGGTATTTGATCCAGAGGAGAATGTGACATTGAGTTCATGTGTTTTAAAAAAATAGTGCTATTTTTAGATGGCGATCATCTTGGATTAAGCGATGACTCATGGACCAAATCTGACAATGCTTCCCCCAAGGATCTTAAGTTCCTATGAAGTTTGGCCAGCATCGGTCATGTTGTTCCTGAGTGAGTGAGTGAATAGGGTTTAACGTCCGCTTTTCTGACATAGAGGTACAAGCCTCAGGGAGTCTACACGCAGACGGGTCAACGGGGTCGAGTCCCATATCCACCTGTCCAAGGGGGGTAAATCCCAACTTCAGAACTCAATATTTACAATCAAAATATATATTCAGTCCTGAAATTAGAACAACCTGATCTGGTGCCAGGCCCTCGCCACACCAGCATCATTTATCCCATCCCCTAAAAGTAATAGGATTAGCGCTAATCTTACTTTTATATATGGGGCATAGCCCGACTCAACTCTCACATACAAGAAAGCCAAAAATGTACATGAGGGCCAAATCCGGTATAGTGGGTTCCGGAAAGTATGAACCCAATCGTTAAGCCAGTTTAGTCGCCTTTTACGACAAGCAATGGCTACTGCAGCACTATTCTCAGGATCAGTTGATCCCGCCCCGGTGCCTGCACGGGGCATGTGGTTCCTGAGAAAATGACGTTCAAAATCTTGAATAAAATGGACCTTTTGGTGGCCATCATTGATGACATAATCATCCGATTCCGACAAATATTGCACCAGAGCAATCGCCTCATCGATACCTTCAATTTGATATATGACATGAGCATATTCGGTCAAAAATAAAATTTGACCCCAATTTGACCCCACAGGGCCACGCCAATTTTTGACCCCGGGGTCACCATTTTAACAAATTTGAAAGAGCATTGTAAATTGATCATTCCTACCAAGTTTAGTCGAAATCCGGCCAGCGGTTCATGAGAAGAACATTTTTTAAGAATTTATGCTATTTTTAGATGGCGGCCATCTTGGATTAGCGATGACCTCCATTTTAACAAATCTGAAAAGGCTTCACCCATGGACCATAACTTTTAAGTTTGGCTACCATGGGCCAAGCGGTTCATGTGAAGAAGAATTTTGAAATCTCTAATAAAAGAACGACCTTTTGACATTTCGGCGGCCATCATGGATGACATAACAATACGATTTCGACAAAAAAATGTACCAGAGTGATCGCCTCATTGATACCTTCGATTTGATATATAACATGACCATATTCGGTCAAAAATAAAATTTGACCCCAATTTGACCCCACGGGCCACGCCCATTTTTAACCCCGGGGTCACCATTTTAACAAATTTGAAAGAGCATTGTACATCGATCATTCCTACCAAGTTTCGTCGGAATCCGGCTAGCGGTTCATGAGAAGAAGATTTTTTAAGAATTTATGCTATTTTTAGACGGCGGCCATCTTGGATTAGCGATGATCTCCATTTTAACAAATCTGAAAAGGCTTCACCCATGGACCATAACATTTAAGTTTGGCTACCATGGGCCAAGCAATTCATGTGAAGAACAATTTTGAAATCTCTAATAAAAGAACGACCGTTTGACATTTCGGCAGCCATCTTGAATGACATAAGAACCCGAAAATGACAAAAAAAATGTACCAGAGTTATCGCCTCATTGATACCTTCGATTTGATATATAACATGACCATATGCGGTTCTTGTGAAGAAGAATTTTGAAATCTCTAATAAAAGAACAACCTTTTGACCTGTCGGCGGCTATCTTGGATGACATAACAATCCGATTTCGACAAAAAAAGCACCAGAGTGATCGCCTCATTAATACCTTCAATTTGATATATGACATGACCATATTCGGTCAAAAATAAAATTTGACCATAATTTGACCCCACGGGCCACGCCTATTTTTGACCCCGGGGTCACCATTTTAACAACTTTGAAAGAGCATTGTACATCGATCATTCCTACCAAGTTTTGTCGAAATCTGGTTGGCGGTTCTTGAGAAGAAGATTTTTGAAGAATTTGTGCTATTTTTAGACGGCGGCCATCTTGTATTACGTAATGACGTCATTTTTACAATTTTGCATGAAACATTACAAATTCAACACTCATAATGGTAGTTAACCTAGTAAAAACAATTTGCGAAATTGATCCATCAAGTAGAACTCGAGTTATTGTGCGAACAGGCTGTGCCAACCTGCCGCCCGCCTGTATCAAGTGAATACAAATGTACTAGAGCCACTGAGCCGGGGTGCACAGATACAAATATTTTCTAAGCTTTAACCTTTGGCATCAAAGCCGCATGGATGGGCTATAGAATGAAAACATGGATGATTACAAAGAAGTATTCAAACTTTCAAGTCAATCCAACTTATAGTTGCAGAGATAATCGGTAGCCGAAAACTCTGATGTAAATCTTACGGACGGACACACAAAAACTATATACCCCTGAACATATTTAATGATTTTGTATGCCGGGGGTATAACAAGGTACAATCAAGTTCTAGGACTGTGTGGACATCTTTGGAACCATGTAAGTAGTTTCATCCAATGCTCTATACTTTTGTTGATGGACTGGCACTTGTATATTTGCTGTATTTAGCACATATCTGGTTAACAATGCCATTCAACACTTGAATCATTTCATGGATCATTTAAATGCAGAGTTCCAGATAAGGAGCGTATTTGCGTAAATACCCAATTAAAATTGCCAAAAACCCAATTGAAATCAGAAGTAGTGAGTATCAAAAAACAATGAAAAAATTTGTGGTATCTTTATCATGCTACAGAAAACAATAAACAGACCACAAATATAGCATATTTTTCCATGAAAACACATCTTGGTATTTCATTAGAATTGTCTCCAAGGAGACAATTCTAATGAAATACCAAGATGTGTTTTCATTTAGATGCAAACATTTCAGTAAGTGTAGTCTGCTGATGTGTAAACAGTAGTATGATTCTATTTTACAGTTAAATTTTGAAATACCCAATTGCTTCAGAAATGATGGGAGTGACAATACTCAATTACTAATTGCTTATCTGGGACTGTAAATGTAGGTGTACAATAGACCAGCATCATTGTTTCATCATTGTTTCATCATTGTTTCACCATGTTCTCTACACAAGAGGGAGTTGCAGTCTTTTATGTCATACACATAAAAATAGCCAAATCACATTGCTCCGTCCTTTGACACTATTAATTTGAATATCCTGCAATACCTATCTGTGTTTTACATCACTTCTCAAACACAGTCCAACAGGACCAGGGCGTAGTGCAGACAGTTATTTGGTGAAAAGAGAAATGTAGCGTCTGGTGCCGTATAATACTTAACACATTTATCAAACTAGAAAACAAGATATTTCATGATTATGAAATGCTGGATTTTTCAACTACACCGTACTGAAGTTATTTCATTGCTACAGAGCTCCAGATAAGCTGCGTATTTGCTTAAATACCCAATTAAAATTGCCAAAAACCCAATTGAAATCAGAAGTAGCGAGTATCAAAAAGCAATAACCATTTTGTTGCAGAAATCATGCTGCAGAAAACAATAAACAGACCACAAAGATAGCATATTTTTCTTATTTTCCATGAAAACACATCTTGGTATTGCCAAGACATGTGTTCATTTCGAAGCAAACTATTCAATAATTGCTTTCTGTTGATGTGTAAACAGTAGTGTGATTTTATTTTACCCAATTAAAATTTTGAAATACCCAATTGCTTCAGAAATGATGGAGTGAAAATACTCAAATTCCTTATCTGGAGCCCTGTTGCTATAGTATTTTGTGCAAAAGGTTTATCCAAAAGAATGGTCTTCTTTTTAAAGCCATTCCATTTTACAATATGTCATTAAAAGATGAACGATGTGACAGGTATATCAATATTTTACCTAAGAAGGTCAGCAAACTTTATGACTGTATCTCATATATAATACATCCCGATTGTTGTCAAACAGTCATATAAAAATGCATAAAGTGCTCCTGTAGGTGGCATTTTGCACATTTTCTCAGTTATAAATGTTGTAACTATATAATTTAATATATAAATCAGTAATAAATTCTGTGTTATTTTTAAATTGATTTCTGTTGTACAATTTTGATTAAGAGATTACTGCGGTGCATCACAGCTAGAAGAATTAACCAGCCATCATTGTCACAATGAATAGCGGGAGTGCTGAGAACTTGCCTGCACGATGTCGAGGGATGACACGGCGATGAAGTGCTCACAGACGTCAACGACCGTGATGAAATCAGCGAACACCAGCTCGAGGAAGATCTCCACGTCGAGGAAGGTCGTCTGGCAGTTGGCGATTGTCTTCTCCACGAGGCGGTACACACTGACTACGTTCTGGCACACAACCGCCAGGTTACCCGTCTGTTGGCACGTCCCGATATAACTGGCCGGCTTCGCGCTCGGAATATCGATCACCTAGTGGCATATACTGTAAGTTAATAGTTTGCATTTATCTTACACATATTTGGCAATGTCATGTTCCAGTATACCTATTACAAAGGCGACTATCTCTGGAATTTGATTTAGACCTTTCCACGGATATATGACACAAACGTCAACAATCTCCAGTTTCTATAAAACTATGCACATGAACGCAAAAGTTTGCGACTGGTTGTAGTATCTACAAAATCATATTTTCAAGGTTAATGGAGTATATAAGTCAAATGGCTTTTCACTATACCGGTATATGTCGACTCTGGTGTATAAATTGACTACATATGGAATGTCTGAAGCCTATTTCACCAACATTGCAAAGTATACTTTTCTAGCAAAGTAGACTTTGAGGGAGAAATGTTCAATTTTAGGATAAATTTATTAATTTTTATTATACTGAATTTATTACATTATCACAGCCATTTTGGCTGTGATAATGTAATAAATTCAGTATAATAATTCTGCATACTTTTAATCATCAAATATATGCAGTCATTAGTTCCATATGAAATAATGCATTTCAGGTAAAATAAATGATTACTCCCTCAAAGTATACTTTGCTAGAAAAGTATACTTTGCAATGTTGGTGAAATCAGCTACTGATCATCTAAAGGGCCCATAAATGTCTTGGATGGTTACTATGGCACGGTTACCAATGACAGCTTTGTGTTTGAACTACCTAAAACGTTAAGTGTTTTGCTATACAGATGTTTGGCCTCTTTTTGAAAACAGTTACCTGGCCCTATAGGTCTGTACTATATTATACAGTGGAATCTCTCTAAACCAGACACCTTGGGAGGTCCCCATGGTGTTCAATATATATTTGTTCCACTATAAACCATACATATCGCCACTTCAAGGCATGTTTCAGTGCTATGCGATCAAGAACAGACAGTACGTCGGCGATAAATAACTGCAACCCATCAAAATTGCCCACACATGGGTGCAAATAATGTTTCAGCCTTGTGTACCTCGAGTCGTTTGCCCATCTCGACTGTCGAGCTCCTGTAACCGAGGCTGGCCACACGCACCCGCGTCCTGTAGTTTGACACGGAATGGCCCAGACCCCAGTTGAGGTACACCTTCACGGACATAAACGCACTTGCTCGCGTCGTCTTGCATTCCAGTGTTGCAATATAATCACCTGTAATCACACGACAATCAAATGAAAGAGCTGCATGTTAAAAGTGAAAGTGAAGCTTAACGTCCCAGCAACAACTAATAAGACATTTTAGCATTTGGCAAGGAAATTTTCATTAACAAGCTAATTTTCGAAAATAATATACCAGGCATTGAACATCACAAAAAAAGTCCCCGAGTTTTCAAGGGTGCTTCCAAGATCAAATATGAAAAAAAATTATAAACAAGAGCTGTAGGAGAACAGCATAGCTCGACTACGAGGGTTGTCGAAGTACACATAGCTTGACAAACAAGGTCGCCGCAGCCTGCATAAAAACCTTAACCAAGGTTGACTAAAAACCGTAACCAAGGGAAATTAAGTAAGTAATTCAAGGTTAAATGTAGGTCAATGTCAGATATAGATCAGGGGTTATTGATGTACATCACTAGGAGATGAAGTTTTCCAAGTATGGTTGCTGTAGGCCCAGGAGTATTCCATATACAAGCTTGACTAAAAACCTCAACCAAGGGGAAATAACTAAGTAATCCAAGGTTAAATGTAGGTCAAGGTCAAATATAGGTCAGGGGTTGTTGATGTACATCACTAGGAGATGAAGTTGTCCAAGTATGGTTGGTGTAGGGCCAGGAGTATTCCATCTACAAGCTTGACTAAATAATTTAACCAAGGGGAATTAACTAAGTAATTCAAGAGGAAATGTAGGTGAAGGTCAAATATAGATCAGGGGTTATTGATGTACATCCCTATGAGAAAAGGTTGTCCAAGTATGGTGTCTGTATGCACACTAGTATTCCATGTACAAGCTTGACTAAAAACCTTAACCAAGGTTGACTAAAAACCTTAACCAAGGGGAATTAACTAAGTAATTCAAGGTTAAATGTAGGTCAAGGTCAAATATAGGTCAGGGGTTGTTGATGTACATCACTAGGAGATGAAGTTGTCCAAGTATGGTGGGTGTAGGGCCAGGAATATTCCATATACAAGCTTGACTAAAAACATTAACCAAGGGGAAGTAATTCAAGAGGAAATGTAGGTGAAGGTCAAATATAGATCAGGGGTTATTGATGTACATCCCTATGAGAAAAGGTTGTCCAAGTATGGTTTCTGTATGCACACTAGTATTCCATGTACAAGCTTGACTATAAACCTTAACCAAGGTTGACTAAAAACCTTAACCAAGGGGAATTAAGTAAGTAATTCAAAGTTAAATGTAGGTCAAGGTCAAATATAGGTCAGGGGTTGTTGATGTACATCACTAGGAGATGAAGTTGTCCAAGTATGGTGGGTGTAGGGCCAGGAATATTCCATATACAAGCTTGACTAAAAACATTAACCAAGGGGAAGTAATTCAAGAGGAAATGTAGGTCAAGGTCAAATATAGATCAGGGGTTATTAATGTACATCCCTATGAGAAAAGGTTGTCCAAGTATGGTGTCTGTATGCACACTAGTATTTCATGTACAAGCTTGACTAAAAACCTTAACCAAGGTTGAATAAAAACCTTAACCAAGGGGAATTAAGTAAGTAATTGAAGGTTAAATGTAGGTCAAGGTCAAATATAGATCAGGGGTTATTGATGTACATCACTAGGAGATGAAGTTGTCCAAGTATGGTGGGTGTAGGGCCAGTAGTATTGCATATACAAGCTTGACTAAAAACCTTAACCAAAGCGTGACGGTGACGCCGACGCCGACGCCGGGGTGACAACATAAGCTCTAGCTATTCTTCGAATAGTGGAGCTAAAAATCTTATTCATATGAGAAAAATTATTGAATATGACACGAAGGAACATATTAAATATGCCGATTTTCTGACTAACTTTTTTTCAACATGGTCAGTATAATGGCCGACAAAATGGCTGCCAAATCACGCATTTAGTGGTTAAATATGGAAAAAAATATAAAAAAGTATTATTCATATGTGGAACAAGAATGCCGAAGGTCACAATATACGCCCGCCGAGGCAAGGCCAGTCAACAAAGGGAGATAAGTCACTGGAAACCAATAGGGTTCTTCATTTTACCTTGATAAATATGTAATCCGAATTTGGATACGATCCGTCAAGTATAACTCAAGTTATTGTGTGGATAAGGATACAGTGTCCGAAAATTAAAAATGGCCGCCAAGGGGAGTAAGTCATCGCAAATATTTGCAAACCATTAGGCTTCTTCGTCTTGCCGTGATAAACATGTATACCGAATTTGGTTAAGATCGGTGTAGTAGAACTTGAGTTATTGCGTGGACAAGGATACAGAGTGCCAAAATTAAAAATGGCCGCCAAGGGGATATAAGTCATCGAAAAAATAAAAATCAATAACCTTCTTCGTCTTGCCGTGATAAACATGTATACCAAATTTGGTTACGAGCGGTGAAGTAGAACTTGAGTTATTGCGTGGACAAGAATACAGAGTGCAAAAAATCAAAATGGCCGCCAAGGGGCGATAAGTTATCGAAAAAAATCAAAATCAATAGGCTTCTTCATCTTGCCGTCATAAACATGTATACAGAATTTGATTACAATCCGTCAAGTAGAACTCTAGTAATTGTGTGGACAAGCTGTGCCTGCCTGCCGCCCACCCGTACAAGGTGAATACATAATACGTCCCGTTTTTTCAAACGGGCGTGTAAAAATACAAAATATTATACAGAGGAACATATTAAATATGTAGATTTTCTGACTAGCTAGTTTTACAGAGGGACAAAAATATGGCCGACAAATCTATGTTTAATGTTTTATAATTATGTACATGTACATGTTTCAACGAGAAATATGTTCTTTTTTGTCTAAAATTATAATAAAACATGCTGAACATCGAACTGCATATCTCTGCATATCCCTCAAAATGCCAGCCAAGATGGCCACCAAATTGGCCGCCAAATTGTGTTTTGTATATTTAACAAAAATATCAATGTGTGACAAAAACGTAGCATACTACACGAGGATATATTAACGGCTCCGGTTTCTTTTACGCATTTTCTTTCCATATGGCAGACAAAATAGCTGCCTTGGCCACTCCATGTTCCGTATAGGATACAGTAATGAGGCAGTATTCACATATACATATGTTATACATATATTCCATCACATTTACAGAGCAATTATCTTTGAATCAAACGATGATCAGGTATAGAATGGGTCCTTAAATGTAGCGCTGAAATGAAAATGTCGGAATGTTGTTTGCATGCTGGGTGCACACTAATTTAGCACAGTTCAGTGACTCGGCTGCTCGTGTGCCTTCAGCAAGTTTAATGCCAGGTGCATTAAAGCATGCACTCATGCAATCTGTACACATATCGGAGCACACCATGCGAACCTTCCTTCAACCACATGCATTTTTACAACAGGACTTGCAAGGACAAAGTTGATCAGCTTTTGTAGAGCTGTAGGCTGATCGTTAGGGATCGGACGAACACCGACTTGTGGTGCTGAATAACATATGCCGTGTAACAGTTGTATACATCAAGATAAGTTGTATGTTGTGGCCAAACTATTGTATGTAGCAGATAGGCTCCATTAATATGAATGTTGCATCCTCAGCAATCGCATTGGCTCCAACAACGAAGGACTTCAACATGCTTCCCAGTGCACTCTTTGTCGTTTTCCGCTCAGTAGTCTGGAGGAATTATAGCAAATGTACTACAACTTGACCCATTCAAAAAATGTGAGCAACCGAAGTGCATACCCAAACCTGTTGTATGTCGGTCAAAGCTTAGTAAACTGTATATTGTATACCTTTAAACAAATAATCTTTGATTTAGAACTAGTAAATTGTCAAAAATAAAAGAACAGGGAAAACATTTTCCCATGGAAGCCATCTTTTCTCTTGATGTTGTTCAACATTCAACATAACGAAATGAAGCTTTCAGATTTACAAGATACATGTATACATGTAAATGTCAGATAAACACTGTGACACGGTAAACTAACCAATTTATGCATGTGTATGTTCTTTATTAATAATTTAATGATACAGCTTTGACAGTTTTATATCACTAACATATCAATCACGCCGGATAACCAATTGAAAAAATCACTCTTCCATGTGTTACATTAAAGAGATGGGGTTAAATTGCTACCCTCATGAGTGGTATGGAGTGGGGTAGCAATTTTGTTTCTAGCCATATTATAGATTTACATTCTTTGTAAACACTTCATAAATTATTAATAGACTGGAAATGTGGCCTGTCGGCACACGAATGCCCCTGCTGGCAGCCAAAGAAAACGAGGCATATTTAAATTATAATAAGCCATTTAACCGAGCGTTAAGGTTTCGAACGCACCAAGTCTGTGACCTTGACCCTGGGCTTAGTGAGGGCGGGACGAATGTGGATTTGTCACAGGGCGGTAGAGGATCATTGGAGCAATGTGTGTGTGAAATTTGAAGCAGATCCAAACAAGGAAACGGGATGGACGTACAGACGTACGGACGCCGGTAACACTATATGCCCCCATCACCATTCGGTGACGTGGGCATACAAATGGGAGCAAGGTCAAGGTCGTGTTAATGGTGGTGCGAGTGGGTGACAAATGTTCAGGTGATTGAAGTGTCCCAAATATTGAAGCAATCCTTCGCGTAATATTGAAGATATTACATGTTGGAGAGACTCTAGACGTAAATGTATATGGACGGACGGAAACTCAAGAGCATCGCAATATACCCACTTTGATATCACATAGGGGCATAAAAATTCAGGTGTGTTCCCTTGCCGCACGTTTTCCACTTTATAGGCAATGGGTTGCTCTATACTGCTACATTGCAACTAATGGTATAGATTTGAGGAATAAGGTTTCAATTTAGCGCACTAAAATGTAGCAATAATCCACTGGACGTTCACATGCATACTTCAATGTATTCTTATTGAAAGTAAAGGCAACAATATGAGACAAAAATATTATCATAAACTTGCCTAATAAAATGTGTATTAGCAAATTTCTTAGGTCACTCTCCATGAAATAGTACTGTCATTTCGGCTTAATTCTGCGCAACGGCTAATACGCAATTCACGTCAAATTTAGCCTTGCGTACGTCATAATAAAATACATTGTATGTGGATTTTGGAATAAACAAGCTGATTAATTGCTACAATGTGGCACAATTGTATCACATTCCGATAGTTTGGTAAAAAGTTATTCAGAATATAGTCAAAATGTGTAAAATAATCACACCCTGCTGACGGCAGCACGATTTACCCAAATCTTACCCAAATATACCCAAATCTTCATTAAAAATAACATTTCTGATTAAATTATATACGTTTTCTATAATATATCATTAGTATATCATACAATAAGCACATTTTGACCGAATAAAAGGAAGAATAAAGCACATATTTCCGCGGGAAAGCGATTAATATACATGTAGCATTATTATAAAGGGAGACTACCGTGATCGAGACTCATTAATTATGTCTCAGTTGTCTAACTTTAAGTAGCCATCGATCATGATTTCATATGGCACATATACTAGTCCACCAGGTCCTGTCTAACCGGTCACCTCCATAGTATTGCAATATTTATTACCGGCCTACAGAAGGGTGTTATTTAATCAGAACCTACAATGGTCACAATTTTATTATATTGTATTGACCAGAACACAGTGTATTTTAGTGGGGTAGCTCACTATATATAGTTGAGTATGTACAATATGGGAAACTGTGTAGATCCTGATTAGATTGTGACTGCATATTTCCCGTACATGTATAGCCTCAACAAGTGGTTATGCACAAAATGGGGAATCGGGTAGACCCTGATCAGACTGTGATTGCAAATTTTCCCTAGAAGGTATAGCCTCAACAAGTGATTGTTATAAGATGGCTATTCGTCCTGGCAGGCAACACGTGGCTTGCTTGTATACGGTATACAGTGATTAACTACAAGATGGAAAACAGTGTAGACCCTGATCAGAATGTGATTGCAATTTCCCTAGAGGTATAGCCTCAACAAGTGATTATGTACAAGATGGCTACACGTCCTGGGGGGCGAAAACGGCTAGTATACGGTCGACATCTTCAAACTGTCTCCTTGTATGTCAACATTAGAGAGGTTCTACAGTTTTTTATTTGTATTTCAATTAAAAATCATCATTCCCATTTAGCATGTTTAGCCATTATAAAGTGGATTATCTTCCTTGGCTTCCTAGTATAAGTTTATCGCGGTACTCTCCCTTTATTAATTTCATATACAAATATTTCCATTTTGCATCAAAACATTAAAATGGGCCCTGAGCAAATTAATGACATACATTATGTAAGTACAGTGCAAACATTGTTATTAGGATGTGTATAGCTTTATTTATTAACACACATAGTAATTATATGAAGATTTGGGTAGATTTGGGTAAGATTTGGGTATATTTGGGTAAATCGTGCCACCCCCCTGCTGATGGAATAGCTGTGTTGTTTACTAACTGTTCAATAAGAAACTAACATGTCATTATGACACTGGATAGTTCTGCTTCAAGTTTAATACCAATTTTGCAATGCTGATCCAGTATACTGTTAGCCATTTTTGTTTACACTATCAGAATTACACCGACTGTACTGATTAGTGAATTACACCGACTATACTGACTAGTGAATTACACTGACGACACTTACGATGAATTACGACTGTTACTGTCTAGTGAAATTACACCGACTGTCTACTATGAATTACACCGACTATACTGACTAGTGAATTACACAGACTGTACTGACTATTGAATTACACAGACTGTACTGACTAGTGAATTACACCGACTGTACTGACTAGTGAATTACACAGACTGTACTGACTAAGTGAATACACCGACTGTACTGACCAGTGAATACATGAATTACAGACTGACTGACTAGTGAATTACCCACAGACTGTACGACTATGTACTGACTATGTGATTACACAGACTGTACTGACTAGTGAATTACACCGACTTTACTGACTATTGAAATTTACACCGACTACTGACTAGTGAAATTACACCGATGTACGACTAGTGAAATTACCACCGACTGTACTGACTAGTGAATTACATTGAATTACAACCGACTGTACGACTAGTGAATTACACAGCCTGTATTGGACTAGTGAATTAACCGACTGTACTGATAGTGAATTACACCGACTGTAATGACTATGAATTACAAACCGACTGTACGATAGTGAAATAACACCGACCTGTACTGACTAGTGAATTACACAGACTGTACTGACTAGTGAATTACACCGACTGTACTGACTAGTGAATTACACTGACTGTACTGACTAGTGAATTACACCGACTGTACTGACTAGTGAATTACATTGAATTACACCGACTGTACTGACTAGTGAATTACACAGACTGTACTGACTAGTGAATTACACCGACTGTACTGGATTGTGAAATTTAAAACAAAAACCGGACGGTAATGACTAGTGAATTACACCGACTGTACTGACAGTGAAAATTAACACAAGACTGTAGACTAGAATTCACCACTTTCCTGGAACTATTGAATTACCAACCAACTGTACTGACTAGTGAACTACACCGACTGTACTGGTGAGTGAATTACACCGACTGTACTGGCTAGTGAATTACACTGACTATACTGGCTAGTGAATTACACCGACTGTACTGACTAGTGAATTACACCGACTGTACTGACTAGTGAATTACACCGACTGTACTGGCGAGTGAATTACACCGATGGTACTGGCTAGTGAATTACACCGACTGTACTGGCTAGTGAATTACACCGACTGTACTGGCTAGTGAATTACACCGACTGTACTGGCTAGTGAATTACACCGACTGTACTGGCGAGTGAATTACACCGACTGTACTGGCTAGTGAATTATGCCGACTGTACTGACTAGTGAATTACACCAACTGTACTGACTAGTGAATTACACCGACTGTACTGACTAGCGGAACAGCTAAACAGCGAAAGGAACCTTCCTTTCGCGAAAGGAAGATTGTTCTACGAAAGGAAGGTTTTGATGTAGTTTAAATCAATTTTAGTTCAACTAAACTAATGCTTACAGTTAAATAAGTGTATTTCATATGTTTATGTATGATTTGATATTATGGGATGTAAAATTTATATGTTTAAAACGGGTTTAAAACCTTCCTTTCGTAGAACAATCTTCCTTTCGCGAAAGGAACTTCGCAACTTCGCGAAAGGAAGATTGTTCTACGAAAGGAATGTTTTGATGTACTTTAAATCAATTTTAGTTCAACTAAACTAATACTTACATTTAAATCAGTGTATTGCATATGTTTATGTATAATTTGATGTTGTGGGATGTAAAATTTATATGTTTGGTGTTAGATGAAGGACAGAACGTTCACTTCTCAGAAGGAGCATTCCTTTTGCGAAAGTAACAATTTTGTTTCTGCGATACGAATGTTTTTTTTCCCCCAAGTTAAATGGGTTTTTTTAATATTCATTAATATTATGTTAATGCATTTTTCATTATAATGCATTAGACATAGTTTTATATTATTATAAAACGTATAAAAAGTAGTATGTGTATATAATTAGTAATATATCTATCATCACATATTAAATTGTAAATAACGAAAACAAAACCATAAAATCATTGTTCACGCTTTTCATGATAGGCTCCACGCTAACAATGGGTGCGGGTGGCACGTCAAATGCCATACCGTCGGCAATCAACTAACTTTCTATTCTCTTATGTGTGAAATAAAATGAGTTAGGATCCTCTTGTTTGGTGTAAATTTACCGGAAAACACTCGCAGTTAAGAACGGACAGTACTAATAGTCTGTTCCTCACAAATAATAGATAATAATAGTATTTTAGGCATGGTATAATAATTATTATAATTAATATAATTATTAAATATTGTGTTTCACATATGATGCTGTCGGATGTAGATAGTGTTATTATTCCAGATTCCAGATTAGCGTGATTATTATATATTACCGGAAAACACATTCGCTGACTCGATTTACCGGAAAACACCTTTGCTGACTCGATGTCCGTGATTTACCGGAAAACACGTCAGGGGAATATACCGAAAACCATTTTGTATAAAAATCTGTTTGTAACGAGATGTCAGTGATTTTACAGGAAAAACACATGTGTACAGTATATGTATGCAAGACGTCATAATCGGCCAGTCAGACTCGTCAGGGGGATATACCAACAAACATTTTTAATATACTAGATGTTTGTGTATGGCATTATATCAGTGATTTACCGGAAAACACGTGCAATGCGCAGAATTTGTACTAGCTGTACCATTATAGATAATGATCAGTTTATGACCATTGTACATCCTGGTGCAATTTGTATAATGTATGCGATAATCTCAGTGTCTACATTGTTCACGAGTTAATCTCTGTGTAACCCTGAATTTGTTAACCAGGTACCACCTACTGTGAAATATTATTGGGCACGCGTCTTTGTGTACTTTAGCGAATATCGCTGCCTAAAGGCGTTAATCATGCCACTGTGTATTGTAGTGTAACTTCAAAGAATTTGTTAAACCAGTTGTACCATCTTTATCACCAGTTTAGATACTCTGTTAGCTAGAATAAGTTAAACACCACTTGCAAACCAGATTATGACCAGTGTACAGTACGTACAGTATGACATTTGCAACCACAGTATGCGTTGTGTCTTCTGTGCTGTGCAGTTCTGTGGCTCTTATGTGCTGTGCAGTTCTGTGGCTATGCTGGTACGAAGTGTCATACGGTATATTTTGTCAGCCAGCCGCCTCAGTAGATGATAGTCACATCCATATTATCTTGGCACACATCTAGATCATGATCAGCGTGTGACCAGTGTTGATCATGATCAGTAATATAGATGTAGATGATCAGCTTGTGACCAGTGTAGATCATGATCAGTACTATAGTTGCACATTTTTACAGACTCCAGACTGCACTTCACGATCATTGATCTACACTGTTCGCTAGCTGACCAGTAGTTTAAATAAGGATCACCTTTTGACCAGTATAGATCAGTAATATAGATGTAGATCATGATCAGCTTGTGACCAATGTAGATCATGATCAGTAATATAGTTGCACATTTTTACAGACTCCAGACTGCACTTCATTATCATTGATCACTTTATGACCAGTATAGGTCAGTAATATAGATTTGCGCATTTTTACAGACTCCAGACTGCACTTCTGTCGAAGAAGAAGAACGAGATGACCAACACTGCCAAGTCGGAGAGAAAGTTGTTAGTAACATACAGTGTATCGCCAAATTATACATCCCACGTACATCCCACTTACACAATTGATTTGGAAGCAGATCAAATTTTGAAAGTATTTCACCCCGCAATGCGACAACAATGCATGCCAGTCACAACAATTGGTGATGGTAATTGCATATACAGGGTAAGGAAAATAAACGTAAGGACGACAACTGCTAAGCGTAGGAAAATTCAAGAGTGAACAATTTCTATATTCTATGTATGTAATGCATGTTATACAGTATGCAATAATTTCTATATTACATGTGCTAGCTTAACAGCTTCATTGTATGTCATTTTATAATAGCTGCAATGCAAACGCCACGAATCCATTATATGGAAGCCTCTTATGAGGTGGTATTGCATTTGCATATATTATAAAATGCTATACAGTATGAAAATAATTTCTATATTAACAGTGGAACCTCTCCAAACCGGACACCCTGGGAGGTCCCCAGGGTGTCCGGTTTGTAGATGTTCCACTGTAAATCAGACATGTGAGCACCTCATGACACATTCTAGTGTTTTTCAATCACAAAGTCACATTTACAGCGAAACACATTTACGGTAAACATCTATATTTTCCCTGAATGTCCGGTTTAGAGGGGTTCCACTGTACATGTGCTAGCATAACAGCTTAATTATACCCACTTTTTTAGGAAAAAAAAATGGGTATATTGTTTTCGTCACGGGTGTCCGTCCGTCCGTCCGTCGTACGTACGTCCGTCACGTTTCTTGTAACTCGAAAAACTTTTTCACCTTCATACCTACGCGCCTGATATTTGGTATGTAGCTTCGTTATCATGTGCAGATGCGCAAAGTGAATTCAGTTTTTGATCCGACCCTCCATCATGGATTATCTCCCCCTTTCGGACTCAGAATTTCCCATTTTTTCCTTGTAACTCGAAAAACTTTTTCACCTTCATACCTACGCGCCTGATATTTGGTATGTAGCTTCGTTATCATGTGCAGATGCGCAAAGTGGATTCAGATTTTTGATCCGACCCTCCATCATGGATTATCCTCCCCTTTCGGACTCAGAATTTCCCATTTTTTCCTTGTAACTCGAAAAACTTTTTCACCTTCATACCTACGCGCCTGATATTTCGTATGTAGCTTCGTTATCATGTGCAGATGCGCAAAGTGAATTCGGATTTTGATCGACCCTCCATCATGGATTATCTCCCCCTTTCGGACTCAGAATTTCCCATTTTTTCCTTGTAACTCGAAAAACTTTTTCACCTTCATAGCTACGCGCCTGATATTTGGTATGTTAGCTTCGTTATCATGTGCAGATGCGCAAAGTGAATTCGGATTTTTGATCCAACCCTCCATCATGGATTATCTCCCCCTTTCGGACTCAGAATTTCCCATTTTTTCCTTGTAACTCGAAAAACTTTTTCACCTTCATACCTACGCGCCTGATATTTCGTATGTAGCTTCGTTATCATGTGCAGATGCGCAAAGTGAATTCGGATTTTTGATCCGACCCTCCAGCATGGATTATCTCCCCCTTTCGGACTCAGAATTTCCCATTTTTTCATTGTAACTCGAAAAACTTTTTCACCTTCATACCTACGCGCCTGATATTTCGTATGTAGCTTCGTTATCATGTGCAGATGCGCAAAGTGAATTCGTATTTTTGATCCGACCCTCCATCATGGATTATCTCCCCCTTTCGGACTCAGAATTTCTCATTTTTTCCTTGTAACTCGAAAAACTTTTTCACCTTCATACCTACGCGCCTGATATTTGGTATGTAGCTTCGTTATCATGTGCAGATGCGCAAAGTGAATTCGGATTTTTGATCCGACCCTACATCATGGATTATCTCCACCTTTCGGACTCCGAATTTCCCATTTTTTCCTTGTAACTCGAAAAACTTTTTCACCTTCATAGCTACGCGCCTGATATTTGGTATGTAGCTTCGTTATCATGTGCAGATGCGCAAAGTGAATTCGGATTTTTGATCCGACCCTCCATCATGGATTATCTCCCCCTTTCGGACTCAGAATTTCCCACCCATTTTTCCTTGTAACTCGAAAAAACTTTTTCACCTTCATACCTACGCGCCTGATATTTCGTATGTAGCTTCGTTATCATGTGCAGATGCGCAAAATGAATTCGGATTTTTGATCCGACCCTCCATCATGGATTATCTCCCCTTTCGGACTCAGAATTTCCCATTTTTTCCTTGTAACTCGAAAAACTTTTTCACCTTCATACCTACGCGCCTGATATTTCGTATGTAGCTTCGTTATCATGTGCAGATGCGCAAAGTGAATTCGGATTTCCCCATGGATTATCTCCCCCTTTCGGACTCAGAATTTCCCATTTTTTCCTTGTAACTCGAACAACTTTTTCACCTTCATACCTACGCGTCTGATATTTGGTTCGTAGCTTCGTTTTGATGTGCTGATAAGCAAAGTGAATTCGGATTTTTTATCCGACCCTCCATCATGGATTACCTCCTCCCCCTTTCGGACTTAGCATTTGGGGAAAGTGGGTATATTGCGATGGCGTGCCATCGACTTTTTCTAGTTGTATGTCATTTTATAATAGCTGCAATGCAAACGCCGCAAATCCATTATCTGGAAGCCTCTTATGAGGTGGTATTGCATTTGCATATATTATACAATGCTATACAGTATGCAAATAATTTCTACATTACATTTGCCAGCATAAAAACATAATTGTATGTCATTTTATAATAGCTGCAATGACAATGTTTATAGCTGCAATGCAAACGCCGCAAATCCATTATATGGAAGCCTCTTATGAGGTGGTATTGCATTTGCATATATTATAAAATGCTATACAGTATGCAAATAATTTCTACATTACATTTGCCAGCATAAAAACATAATTGTATGTCATTTTAAATTAATAAAAGCTGCCAATTTGATCAATTTTATAATAGCTGCAATGAACAATGTTTATAGCTGCAATGCAAACGCCGCGAATCCATTATATGGAAGCCTCTTATGAGGTAGTATTGCATTTGCATATATTATAAAATGCTATACAGTATGCAAATAATTTCTATATTAACAGTGGAACCTCTCCAAACAGGACACCATGGGAGGTCCCCAGGGTGTCCGGTTTTGACCTCCCAGGGTGTCCGGTTTGTAGATGTTCCACTGTAAATCAGACATGTGAGCACCTCATGACACATTCTAGTGTTTTTCAATCACAAAAAGTCATTGTAATCGGAGATGCATAACAGCGAAACACATTTACGGTAAACATCTATATTTTCCCGAGTGTCCGGTTTAGAGGGGTTCCACTGTACATGTGCTAGCATAACAGCTTAATTGTATGTCATTTTATAATACCGTAGCTGCAATGCAAACGCCACGAATCCATTATCTGGAAGCCTCTTATGAGGTGGTATTGCATTTGCATATATTATACTAGAAAAAGTCGATGGCGCGCCATCGCAATATACCCACTTTCCCCAAATGCTAAGTCCGAAAGGGGGAGGTAATCCATGATGGAGGGTCGGATAAAAAATCCGAATTCACTTTGCGCATGTGCACATGATAACGAAGCTACATAGCAAATATGAGGCGCGTATGTATGAAGGTGAAAAAGTTTTTCGAGTTACAAGGAAAAAATGGGAAATTCTGAGTGGAAAAGGGGGAGGTAATCGATGATGGAGGGTCGGATCAAAAATGGGAATTCACTTTGCGCATCTGCACTGATAACGAAGGTACATACTAAAAATATCAGGCGCATCATAGGTGATGAAAAAGTTTTTGAAAAAGTTTTTTCGAGTTACAAGGAAAAAAATTGGAAATTCGGAGTCCGAAAGGGGGAGATAATCCATGATGGGAGGGGGTCGGATGAAAAATCCGAATTCACTTTGCGCATCCTGCACATGATAACGAAGCTACATAGCAAATTATGAGGCGACGTATGTATGAAGGTGAAAAAGATTTTCGATGGTTTACAAGGAAAATAAAAATGGGAAATTCTGAGTGGGAAAAAGGGGGAGGTAATCGTTGAATTGGAGGGTCGGATCTCAAAAATGGGAATTCACTTTTGCGCATCTGCACATGATAAACGAAGGTACATACTAAATATCAGGAGCATAGGTATGAAGGTGAAAATGTTTTTTCGAGTTACAAGGAAAAAAATTGGAAAATTCGGAGTCCGAAGGATGGGGGAGATAATCCATGATGGAGGGGTTTTGGGTCGGATGGATGATCCTGTAATTCACTTTGCGCATCTGCACATGATAACGAAGCTACATACCAAATATGAGGCGCGTAGGTATGAAGGTGAAAAAGTTTTTCGAGTTACAAGGAAAAAATGGGAAATTCTGAGTCCGAAAGGGGGAGATAATCCATAATGGAGGGTCGGATCAAAAATCCGAATTCACTTTGCGCATCTGCACATGATAACGAAGCAACATAGCAAATATGAGGCGCGTAGGTATGAAGGTGAAAAAGTTTTTCGAGTTACAAGGAAAAAATGGGAAATTCTTAGTCCGAAAGGGGGAGATAATCCATGATGGAGGGTCGGATGAAAAATCCGAATTCACTTTGCGCATCTGCACATGATAACGAAGCTACATAGCAAATATGAGGCGCGTAGGTATGAAGGTGAAAAAGTTTTTTGAGTTACAAGGTGAAAAAAAATGGGAAATTCTTAGTCCGAAGGGGGAGATAATCCATGATGGAGGGTCGGATCAAAAATCCGAATTCACTTTGCGCATCTGCACATGATAACGAAGCTACATACCAAATATCAGGCGGGTAGGTATGAAGGTGAAAAAGTTTTTCGAGTTACAAGAAACGTGACGGACGGACGGACGGACGGACACCCGTGACGAAAACAATATACCCATTTTTTTTTTACAAAAAAGTGGGTATAAAAATGCTATACAGTATGCAAATACTACAACGACATATTGATCACAATGACGTCAGGGTGTCCGTTAATTTGCGTTAAATATGCGTTAAAGTTTTCAAATACCTAATATCTCTATAACCGTAAGTCGGATTTGCTGAAAACACTTACTCTGATTTACTTCACACTTCAAATACTTATTTATCATCATCCATATGTTCATTCTATATGCCACCCATGCGGCCCACATGCCTAAGATCAGTATGTAAATAATTTATATATTACATGTGCTAAAACATGTTCATATTGAATACGCGTTTAAGAAGGCTATACATCATTGTTTCCATGGATGTACACATGTTTTGTGTACACGACACCTCAAAACAAAATGCGAACAGATATATGGTAAGACGAATCTGGATTTCCAATGAAAGTTAGGCAGGTCATATTAAACAAAATATTTGGGAAAGAGGGTTTGACGGAATCAAGGAACGGGAAGTTGATGTTTACAACACACGTGTTATGAATATTCAATCGATAATTGATGAAAATGACAATGCTTCCAATGGAAAAAAATTCAGGTTGTATTTTGACAATAAATTACTTTCATTATTAAAAGAGCATGTGATTGAACCCGCAAAACGTGGAAAGATTCAAGCTAATTGGACAAACAACAATTCGGAAAGTGCGAATCACATACTAAAGTCAGCTATTTCCTGGAAGGCCAGAGATATGCCGAAATTTATTGAAATGTTATACACCATTGTGAAGGGGGAAGAAATTGGGATATGGGCAATTTTACACTCACTCATGCTTTCCAACACCATGGCACAGACTTAGATCGCTGGACAAATTTGTCCCAAGACAGCAGAGACAAGAGAATGAAAAGATTTTGTTCAGAAAAGGGTAGGACAAACCCAAATGTCATTGTCTCTACAGACGGAACACGGATTTGCCTATACAACATCATCTGCCGGGAAAAAAGAAAAACCAAATTAAACGGAAACGGTCCGAAAAATCAAGAACAACAATCAAAAAAAAGATCTATAACAGAGATAAAATCTGACTAGAAATAAAAGTGGGGGGGCCTATGAGGCACTATGGGGTTAATGCAGCATATGTAGTTGCAGATGTACAAGGCGTATATAATAGCATGCGAAACGGATTGGACAATGTTCAACTCCTGACTCATAGGGTCTCGCAGTTATTTATGTTTCCTCCGCCATATGTTACCACCCGGTCAGGCAGTCGTTATGCCTCTTGTAACAAGGACTTGTTGTGACATGGTATGTAGCTGCATATGTACAAGGCGTATATATTTAGCATGCGAAACGGATTGGAACAATGTTAAACTCCTGACTCATAGGGTCTCGCAGTTATTTATGTTTCCTCCCCGCCATATGTTACCGCCCGGTCAGGCAATCGTTATGCCTCTTGTAACAAGGACTTGTGACATATTATGATTCAACAGTATCGTGCAAGTCATTGCCTTTGTGGTCAACGCTGCCTGTGTACCGTCTACCATACGTAACGATATATTTATCACCCGTACATTGTATCTCCAAAAGGCCGGGAAGGTACATGCATCTCTCCAAAAAGCGGAAGGGACATGGACCAGGGCATACACTGATACACAAGGATATATTATAAATTCATAACGTGTAATGAGATGTACACACATGCAACATCCTGCTGAGGATGTACTTACAGGAGCATTTAGCATAATATACAAATATTACAATATATACAAATATTAAAAATGGGAAGAAATACATATAGAGCAGGGTCTACATTGACACGCCAGATAGTCTGATAACATAAGGAGAGCATACACTGCAGGTGTATTTGTGACATTTGTTTGTAGTTTGTAAACTATATTTGTGTGTATTTCCCATACAACTGTGTGATTCAGTATAGCATAAATATAAAATATGGCAAAATTTTACTAATTTAACTCTTTTTTTTTCACAATATATGTCAATTACATACTGTACTTTGTCTCGATATATTCTTTACAATACCTATTGACAGTATCTTTGGTGTATAGTATATTTATATGTATATAGCCTGTATTTGGGGTGTTCAGTTTGCATTAATTTAAATAATGGTTAAATTAAACCGATTTTTTTAAATATATATATGTCCATTATATGCTATATTTTATATCAATATATGCTTTACACTACCAACTGATACTATCTATGGTGTATGTGTGGCATATTTATACATATATAGACTATATTTGGGTGTATTTGGGTGTTTCGTGAACCTTCCTTTCGTAACAATCTTCCTTTTGCGAAGGGAACCTACAAGAAATGTGACGGAGACATGGACAGACGGGCGGACACTTGGGACATTTCAGTAAGTGGGTATAATTAAATTTAACTTGTAAAGTATTAATTAGTTTAGGTGAACTTGTAATTATTGATTTAAACTGTGTTAAAATGTTCCTTTCGTAGAGCAGTGTTCCTTTTGCGAAAGGAACGTTATATCTATGTAGCCGGTTAAACCCTCTATGTAACACCAACTATATAAATGTTATATAAAATTTGAGATGAACATATAAATTGTAATTAAATTCAACTTGTAAGTAGTAGCTAAGAGGAACTAATACCGAAATTACTGCATTAAAACCTTCCTTTCGTAGAACAATCTTCCTTTCGCGAAAGGAAGGTTTCTTTCGCTGTTTAGTCAAACCCCTGACTAGTGAATTACCGGCATTGTTGTATGTGATCTGTTTCACGGGGGCTCCAGTCCGGAAAGAACAGAAATGTTGCCATTCTGTTTTCTTCTCTAAGTAGTAGACTTCGACGGTTGAGTATCTTGTACCAATGAACGTTTTGTCCTTGCCAGAGCAGATCACCTGTGGCTCTTCCCCCGATGGTAAAATCGTCTGGCACCTGAAATTGTGGCACCTCAATACTTTAACCATGACGTTTTATGCGCACTGACAGCACGGTGTCATGCAAACTGCTTGTTTTTCATCAGAATACACTGCATTCATCGTCAGGGACGCATTATTTTGGCTGACATCGTGGAAAACATTAAAATGTGAGCACTTAAAATATGTCCATCTGTCTACAGCCGTTTCCACAAAGATGTCATCCACCATTTTAACTGATCACATGATCTATACCCGGATAACATGCTTCATTGGATTAAATGCCAGCGTCTGGACCAATCAGTGTTCAGTGTGCGATGTGCCTAAACAGCGAAATGGTAGAATTTATTGGATAATGGAGAAAATTGGGAACATGACGGCGTAATATACCTGGTTCCGAGGCCTAATTAATGTAAGCATTATGCCATAAGCTTGTAATGGCCCAATCAAGGTGTCTTATCATAGCTAGTACTAGTAGTTTACCTCACGAGGAGAGCGCAACAATTAACTTAATTAAGCTGTAAACGTTTAGTTGTGGTACGTCCATGCTGTATTTATGTTTGATTTAAAACTATTCACACTTTCAACACAGTTTGTAGGAAGAGAGTTCCAGTCATTGACGACACGCTGGGAAAATACACTAGCTCTTTGCTGGGTTATATTACAGTTTGTCAATTTCATGACGTATTCTTTTGTATACTTGAATATACCTAATACCTTAAAATGCCTAATGCCGTAATGGTGGATAATTGTGAGCTATTTTAGAGTCACGCTCAGTATGGTGTATATTTATTTATAAATCTGTTAAAATGATGAATACGGGTGATATTTTACGGGAGCAGATACCCTGGAAAATGTATTAGCAACACCTGTCGATTTCCCCGTCATCATACATTTAGCCGTTTAGGAGTTATTTCGAGAAAACCCTACATTTTGCTGGAAATAATTGCTGAGATATTAAATCGAATATGATCTGGAATGGAGGGCTTTTCCTATCTGATTCAGTGAACCCCATCCAAATAGTTTACAAGTTGGAGTCTGCATTTAAATGCCGTAAAACACAAGAAAGTGCATTTCCGCACATCTAGATTTCTTTTTTTTCCGAGGGGGGGGGGGGGGGTGGGGGGCATGCCGGACCCCTTAGCATATTCGTTCCATTCAGTGGAGCTCGAAAATAGGACAACCCCCTGTTCTCCAAATGCGGGATCCGCCCCTGTAATTATAATTATTGGGGAGCGGGATGGCGTTGTAGTTGCGGACACGAACTCTGCAAAATCTCCCGCATTATCGGCTGTAGCAGCAATTTCGTGGATTACGGGATCATGAACTATATAATAATTATTAAGTATATCATCATTCGCATTATTATTCTTCGGAGATACCGTTTAACTCCAGTTTAACAGTTCAGTTGGAATTCCACTATGATTTATGTGTTGTGTTTTCTTGCTAAACGATGATGCGCTCATGATTAGCGGAATTTGGATCGCAGACGTTGCCCACACTCACCCACCCCAACAGCAACAACTAAATATTTTAATATTTACAGGATGTCAGGAAAGTTATTTATGGACAGTGTAATTTATTCCAATTGCCCCGCCACAAAACCTACCCACAACCATACATCCTGAAAAATCCACAAGAACAACGCTCCTGTAATTTGTATAATATACGTTGCTCCCACCACCTAACAGGACCTAATAATCCACTATGAATCCACTGTATGTGAGACCTGAATTACTCATGTTGCCCTTCTGCACGCGCCTCCAAATAAATGAAACGCTCAAGAATACGCCAATAGAGAATAGAGCAACAATAGCCCCCCCCCCCCCTCCCCCACCCCACATTCCTGTGTTTTATGGCATTTGACTCCATTGATGGCAATTGATATGTTCATTTGATTTAGTATGGAATATATTCAAGCCAATTTCCATTGTTAAATAGTTGATGGTATAATAATCTTGGTGCAATAGTAAACGTTCATGTGCTGGCTATTAGAAGAATGGATTGCCTTTTACAGCCACTATCCAGATGGCTTTTCAGATAACCATTATAACGGTTTACCTAAGGAGTGTCCTGCATTTAAACCAATGCATACTGATACTGTTCCCTAAATGTTTCAGCAGTGTTGTTTAATTCAAGAATAACGATGCCCCAAGATATTTATTGAGTATTTTCAGCCATGTCCTTTAAAATCGGATTACCGACAGTCAGATCATTTCAACATACAACAATTGTCGACCGTTAACGAATGACACACCTACGTGGAATTTTGACCTGGATCATATTTCAACTTTGAAAAGGGAGCCCGTGTCAATTTTCAACAAATGTCGACCGTTAATTAATGACCCACCTCACCCCTGTATAAGCTCAAGAATAGGAATACTTGCTGCGCTATTTTAAGTGAGAATTTGGCTCGATAAAAATACTTCCGGTTGTTCAATGCGATTTAAAAATGGCAAAACAGAATATTCATACTTTATGCAAGATTGCCTAGTTTCCCATATCGTTCGAGAAAACTACCAGACATGTTCGTCCAGGATGCGATTATTTTTTTCATTTTCCCAGCCGCCAAAATCACGAATATACATGTTTCCAAAGTCACTATGCAATGCTAAAATGTGCACAATATAGCTAAAACAACACCCGACAGTCGATGGATTCTCGAAAACGTTCACAGTGGAGCTGTGAAGTCACTTTGGTTGGTGCGTTGACAGCATAACCCGTTTAACCTTGATGCAGATCATACTTTTTGCAGTTTGATGCGAAGACAATCTACTTGGCTTCGTAAGTAGGTTGCTAATGGGTTATAAATGTTTTTTCTGCCTTAGATTAAAGTCACATGTGCATGTATAATTGTGGCCCTGCCCTTATGGTATACATTTTAGCATGGGATTATGAGTGCTTGTGCACACACATACAATGTATTCACACTTGGGTTGAATGCCATTAGACAGCAAGTTTGGCTTGTGCTTGCATCTTATAGCAACTTACCAAATATGTTATGTTAATCTTTATAGGGTGTGCGTAGTGTATCGGAGTTGCGTGAGTCGCTGATTACACGCCGTGTACTTGGTAATGCGTTCCAGTTGTTGATGACACAGTCAATAGAGAATACGTTTTGTCTGATACGAAGTCTACTGTGGCTGTTACTTAATTTGTGTTCATACTTCCTTGTTATGTCACATGTTGGCTGATTGAAGAATATATCGGAGTTCAATTTGTCTATGTCATTTAAAATTGTGTACATTTGTACCATGCCGGTATTTCAATGTTGGTAGACCTACAGTTTTCATATATATTTCTTCGTATGGTAAATCTAAAGCTAATGATTTTCACGTGTTTTGTTGCACAGCACGGTACAGTTCAGTTCAAGCTTGGATTTAACGCCCGTAATTGGTTCGAAGACCTTACATGGTGATCAAATAATTGTAAATGTATTTCTTAAACCAGATGGCCGCGGCCCGCATGTCGAGCCCGCCGAGGCATTTGATGGTCGCAGCGTGTATTTATTTGAAGTTTGAATTAAGTGTTATGGAGATGTAAGGTATGTAAAAGCTTTAACGCAAATTTTAAAGTCATTCTGACCTTGATCTTGGGCATGTGGGCTATAGAATGCAAATATCGATGATAATAAATCATTATTTGAAGATTGAAGTAAATCGGAGTAAGTGTTGTGGAGATATAAGGTATGTAAAAACTTGAACACAAATTTTCAAAGTCATTTGACCTTGGGCATGTGGATCACATGGGCAGGCTATAGAAAGAAAATATGGATAATGAATAAGTAGTATTGGATGTTGGAAGTAAATCGGAGTAAGTGTTGTGGAGATATAAGGTATGTACAAACATTAACACACATTTCAAAGTCATTTGACCTTGACCTTGGGAACATGGACCACATGGGCAGGCTATGGAATGAAAATATGGATGATGAAAAGGAAATATTGGAAGTTGGAAGTAAATTGGAGTAACAATTATTATTATTATTATATATAATGAATATATGGATGATGCCCAATAAGCATACACACTTTCAAGCAAATTTGACTTCTGGTTACAGACATAGTAGCTAAGTATTTGAAAACTTTAACGCAAATTTTGACAGAAACTTTAACGCAAACGTCTAAGTCATTTTACCTTGACCTTGAGGCACAGGGGCCGCATGAGTGGGATACAGCATGAATATATGGATGATGAATAATAAGTTTATGAAGTTTCAAGTCAATATGTTACTTACGACTGCAGAGATATAATTAAGGTATTTAAAAACTTTAACGCATATTTCGGACGGACGCACGGACAGACGCACGGATGTTCCAACATTTTGGGTTTATGGGGATTTCCATTGTTTGAAGATCAAAGAATAAGCCCCTAAACATCAATAGAATTTATGAGCTTATGGAATAAATCAAACGATTCGTTTGTGTTAGGCCACGCCCCTAACCTCTTAAACCCCGGACGTTGGCCCGGACAGACGGACGCACGGACACCCGGACGTCATTGTGATCACTATGTCTCGCTTTCCGCAAGCGGGCTCGACAAAAAATGGTTCCAAAACGAGGGACGCATGTTCCAGATGAGGTCTAATTAGTGTCTTGTAGAGTTGTATGAGCAATTCCTTTTCCTTGAATGTGAAGTTTCTTTCCTAGCACTTTGTTTGCTTTCTTGGTCTGAGTTTAACATGAGTTTACTGAATTGCATGTGAGCGTCAATCCCAAGTGCTTTACTTCTGAAATAATTAAGGAATACAACCATGGGCTATTGCGTTTTCTGGGGTAAACAATACATTTGGTATGTTTAAACTTTAAACAGACCAAATGTATTATATAACCCAGTAAACGCAACAGCCCATAATTGTATTACTTCTATTTACACTGCATTTTCTAATAGTTTCAAAAGTGTAAATACATTGTAACTAATAGAGTGTTAAAATTAAGAGTAATACTGTTTTACGTCATTTTGTCGCAATACCTGGAACAGCGACGTTGACGGTCAATAGCGTGCCATTATTGACAACTTCGTATAAATTAATGACGTCAAACGAACTTTAACCAATCAAGAACATCGCGCGACGTCACGTGTGTCTAATGTATTGTATTGGGATGTAAACACAATACGTCGAATGGATGTTTGCAATATGAATTTATCTTTGTTTGTTTGTTGGGGTTTAACAGCCTATCAACAGCAAAGGTAATTTAAGGCCGGGTCAATGGGTTTAGTACGAAATCCCATATATTACCTGTATGAATGGATGGGGGGGGGGGGGGGGGGGGGTGGTCCCAAAATCAGAACTGAATATTTACAATAACCCGATGGCCGCGGCACGCATGTCGAGCCTGCTGAGGCATTTGATGATCTCGGAGTGTATTTATTTGAAGTTTGAATTAAGTGTTGTGGATATATAAGATATGTAAAAGCTTTAACGCAAATTTTAATTTCATTTGACTTTGATCTTGGACATGGGTGGGCTATAGAATGAAAATATGGATGATAATAAAGAATAATTTGAAGTTTTTAAGAAAATCGGAGTAAGTGTTGTGGATATATAAGGTAAGTAAACAACTTTAACACAAATTTCAAAGTAATTTGACATTGACCTTGGGCATGTGGACCACAATGGCAGGCTATAGGATATGGATAAAATATGGATAATGAAGAGGAAGTATTGGAAGTTGGAAGTAAATTGGAGTAACGATTGTGGAGATATAATTAAGGTATGTACAAACTTTTAACGCAACAATATAATAACGAAAACTTCTAAGTCATTTGACATTAATCAGTGGCCGCATGAGTGGGACACAGAATGAATATATGGATGATGACCAATAAGCATACAAAGTTTCAAGCAAATCTGACTTACGGTTGCAAACTTACCGGCAGTAGGTATGTGAAAAGTTTTAACGCAAATTTGGACAAAAACTTTTAACGCATTTAAATCATTTCACCTTGAACTTGGGGCACAGGGGCCGCATGAGTGGGATACAGCATGAATATATGGATGATGCTAATAAGCATATGAAGTTTCAAGTCAATATGATTTAAAAACTTTAACGCATATTTCGGACGGACTGACGCACGGACGCACACGCGGACATCATTGTGATCACTGTCTCGCTTTCTGCAAGCGGGCTCGACAAAAAACACTATATATTCAGCCCTGAAATCAGAATAATCCTGATCTGATGCCAGGTCCTCGTCACACCAGAATTACTTTGCCCCTTCCCAAAAGCAGTAGGATCAGTATTAATCTTACTACTTTTATAATGGGCAATAACCCTATTCAACTTCCAGGTAACAAAAGAGCCAAAGATAAAAAAACGTACCTGAGGGCCAAGCCAGGTAAATCAGTATTCCTATAAGAAGGAACCCCTACGTTAATTTATGTCGTCGTGTTTGCCTGACCAACCACGGACTATAACGTATACTTCAGTCTGTGCAGAAACATGAAAAATATTTAAAATTTTCAGTCAAAACAATTGAGGCCTCGACAAATCCACTTGTCTGCTCGTGTTGGTGAGTCAATTTTCGATCTGGACGAGCGGTAATTTGAAGAGACAGTGCAGCATGAGCATTATAGGAATGTACGAGTTGAAATCCAATCCAGTGGAAAACTAAATATGGACACTTGTCGACAAACGCATATGTATCCCCCTCCCCAGATACACAAGTAGTTTGAAAAAAGGGTGTTCGAGTTATGCTCCGGAGACAAAATCATGCGCGGAAAAACAAAAGGAGATAACTAAATAATTAGTGATGCAAGAGTTGTCATTCTTGCGTGACACACCTTTAGGGTCGTGGTCTATGCATGTGTGAAGTTTCATGAAAATATTCCAAAGGGTGTTCGAGTTATGCACCGGACACGAAATCAGTGCACGAAACAACAAAGGGAGATAACTATAAGAAATTAACGACGCAAGAGTTGTCATTCTTGCGTGCGACACACCTTTGGGTCGTCTTCTATGCATGTGTGAAGTTTAATAACAAATATTCCAAAGGGTGTTCGAGTTATGCTCCGGACACGAAATCAGTGCATGAAACAACAAAGGGAGATAAGTAAAACAATTAACGATGCAAGAGTTGTCATTCTTGCGCGCGACACACCTTTGGGTCGTGGTCTATGCATGTGTGAGGTTTAATGAAAATATTCCAAAGGTTGTTCGAGTTATGCTCCGGACACGAAATCAGTGCATGAAACAACAAAGGGAGATAAGTAAACAAGAATTCCGCAGAATCAAATGCCTCGCATTGTCCCGCTTTGACCTCGAGCCTGGGCCCGAAAGCAATTTTCACTGGCCCAAACATATTATACAATTATTGACTAGTGAGCCATAGAATATCAGATTACCTTCTATGGCTCACTAGTCAATACTTGTTTTATTATATGATAATAGTCTGTATATAGAACTTACGACCTTATGCTGCTAGACAAAAATTTAAAAAGAATTTAAAAAAAAAATGGGAAAAAAAAATGGAAAAAAAAAGTTTAAAAATTAAAAATAATAATGCTCGCTACTGGAGCCCAGAATTTATTTTAATAGTCCTATATTTATCTACATATCATATCTGCACAGATCCACATATTGTCAACACAGTTTACGGAAATGTAATATAATAATTTACCTGTTAAATTACCTGTAATAAGTTAGTGGTCAGTTAGTGGTCAGTCTGGACATTTGCACATGCTAGCACATGCACAGGTGAATGGTTCTCCCAGTCACTATTGTTCAACCGGAGAAGGCTATTGTTCTCTCTACAGGTAAGGTGTACAGAGCACACGAAAAAAGCGGGTCTTCATGCATTATTGTCCAGTTTGTAGAGTGCGCGAAACAAAAAAGGGAGATAACTAAACAATTAGCTATGCAAGAGTTGTCATTCTTGTGCACGACACACCTTCGGGTCTATGCATGTGTGAAGTTTCATGAAAATATTACAAAGGGTGGTCGAGTTATGCTCAATCAATGTGCGAAACAAAACAAGAGGGCCATGATGGCCCTAATTCGCTCACCTGACTCCATGAACACCAGAGGAGAATGTGACATTGAGTTCATGTGGTTTAAAACAATTGTGCTATTTTTAGATGGCTGTCATCTTGGATTAAGCGATGACTCTCATTTTACAAAATCTGAAAATGCTTCACCCAGCATCGGCCATGTGGTTCCTGAGAAAAAGACGTTAAAAATCTTGAATAAATGGACCTTTTGGTGGCCATCATGGATGACATAATCATCCAATTCCGACAAATATTGCACCAGAGTGATCGCCTCATTGATACCTTCAATTTGATATATGACATGACCATATTCAGTCAAAAATAAAATTTGACCCCAATTTGACCCCACGGGCCACGCCCATTTTCGACCCCTGGGTCACCATTTTAACAACTTTGAAAGAGCAATGTACATCGATCATTCCTACCAAGTTTCGTCGAAATCCGGCTAGCGGTTCATGAGAAGAAGATTTTTTAAGAATTTATGCTATTTTTAGACGGCGGCCATCTTGGATTAGCAATGACCTCCATTTTAACAAATCTGAAAAGGCTTCACCCATGGACCATAACTTTTAAGTTTGGCTACCATGGGCCAAGCGATTCATGTGAACGAAAGAATTTTGAAAACTCTAATAAAAAAAGAACGACCTTTTTGACCTTTCGGCGGCCATCTTGGATGACATAACAATCCGATTTCGACAGAAAATGCACCAGAGTGATCGCCTCATTGATACCTTCAATTTGATATATGACATGACCATATTCGGTCAAAAATAAAATTTGACCCCAATTTGACCCCACGGGCCACGCCCATTTTTGACCCCGGGGTCACCATTTTAACAACTTTGAAAGAGCAATGTACATCGATCATTCCTACCAAGTTTCGTCGAAATCCGGCAAGCGGTTCATTAGAAGAAGATTTTTTAAGAATTTATGCTATTTTTAGACGGCGGCCATCCTGGATTAGCGATGACCTCCATTTTAACAAATCTGAAAAGGCTTCACCCATGGACCATAGCTTTTAAGTTTGGCTACCATTGGCCAAGCGGTTCATGTGAAGAAGAATTTTGAAATCTCTAATAAAAGAACGACCTTTTGACCTTTCGGCGGCCATCTTGGATGACATAACAATCCGATTTCGACAGAAAATGCACCAGAGTGATCTCCTCATTGATACCTTCAATTTGATATATGATATGACCATATTCAGTCAAAAATAAAATTTGACCCCAATTTGACCCCACGGGCCACGCCCATTTTTGACCCTGGGGTCACCATTTTAACAACTTTGAAAGAGCATTGTACATTGATCATTCCTACCAAGTTTTGTCGAAATCTGGTTGGCGGTTCTTGAGAAGAAGATTTTTGAAGAATTTGTGCTATTTTTAGACGGCGGCCATCTTGGATTACGTAATAACGATATTTTAACAATTTTGTAATCCCCCTACCTAAGGACCATGACCATGAAGTTTGGTGACCATAGGCCCAATGGTTACCGAGGAGAAGACGTTTGAAAATGTTCACGGACGACGACGACGGACGACGACGGACACATTGCGGTAACAATAGCTCACATGAGCTTCGCTCAGGTGAGCTAAAAAGAGAGATAACTAAAAAATTAGCTATGCAAGAGTTGTCATTCTTGTGCGCGACACACCTTCGGGTCGTGGTCTATGCATGTGTGAAGTTTCATGAAAATATTCCAAAGGGTGTTCGAGTTTGCTCCGGACAAGAAGTGTCTGCAGCGGACGCGGACGATGTTCGGTGTCAAATCCATAGTATTCCCCCGACTTTCGTCCGGGGGATACAATTCAGAATTTGTTGAGGCCTGCAATTGTGTATCTTCAGCAGGAAAATGGTTAGTGACCGGGGGCTTGGATTCTCAATGGAAAATTAAACATACACTGTCGTCTACTTTCCTAGTTGCGAACAGTAACTTTTGAAGTCTACTCCCGTACCGTCTGGAGTAGATTGCAAGAGTCAATGTTCGCAACTACAACTTACCTAAAATGCAAACAAGTTTTATGCCCTTTTTCTCATTTCTCATCAAAGGTATATAATTACATGTATGTTGTTACCACTCAATTGAACCGTCTCGACGAGATGAGACGGTTCAATTGAGTAGTAACAAAATACATATACATTTTGGGTGAGAAATATGAAAAGTCATCAGCTCTTTCCACATAAATAAGTGGGTTAACTTACCTCGGGAAATTTTAGAGGGGGCGTACGCCGGACACGCCGCCGCTTGGATCCGCTCATGACAGACACAGACAATGGGTGGCTGTTACATAAATACAGAGGACAAGGCCAATCAATGAGGACAACACATTCTATAATTAACATGTTTATTGACACAAAATTGTATACTTAACATGTTTGTCGACATAAAATAGTAAAATACACATGTTGTCCACTCAAAGTAACCCGTCAGCTTATTCGACTAGAATACACATGAGGGTGTTTTAGCATTGTTTGCAGTAAGTGTGTTACAGTGTCCTGCCTAATATAACATACCGGTAATGCTGTTTACCAAAATAATTATGTATTCTACTAATATCACAGTGATGCAACTTGGAATGTTTGGAACATTTACTTGTGTGAATAGAAAGCTATGAGAAAACCAATTGTAAATTGCAGTATGGTATACAGGTATCAATTACTGTTCACATGTGCACAATGGCAACACACTTGCTTATTGAACTAGAGAAAGTGAGCAGGGGCTCACGTATACCCCCAGCCACCGCTTGGACAGACAAATAAAAAGTTTAACACAAATATTTAAACTAGATGGCCGCGGCCTGCATGTCGCGCCTTGTGGCGAGGCATGGACACTAAAAAAAAAGATATAGTATAACGAAAAACTTTAACCAAAAAACTTAACCAAAAACTTTAACCAAAAAACTTAACAAAAAAACATAACCAAAAACATTAACCAAAAACTTAACCAAAAAACTTAACCAAAAACTTTAACCAAAAAACGTAACCAAAAAACGTAACCAAATAACCAAAAAACTTAACCAAAAAACTTAACCAAAAACTTTAACCAAAAAACGTAACCAAAAACTTTAACCAAAAAACTTAACCAAAAACTTTAACCAAAAAACGTAACCAAATAACCAAAAAACTTAACCAAAAAACGTAACCAAATAACCAAAAAACTTAACCAAAAACACCGTTTTTTTGTTTGTTTTTTTTCTCTTTATTTTTGAGGTACGGGCGAATCGCATTATAATTGAGATCGCGATACGCGATCACGATATAAAGGTTGAGTTGCAGTGTATACACTACGGTACCGAGTGTCCGTTGACGTATAGTCAATGTCATTACATGTACTTATATTTTACGTCAGCTGATTACTGGTACAATGTATGTGGTTTTGATAATCAGTTAACTTACAAAAGAATATCATCATAGCGGTACAAAATATAACAGTTTATTACCAGCTCGAGTCGGATTTTAAATCCCGTAAAACCCAGGAAAATGCATTTCAGGACATCTGTATTTCAACCCCCGGACCCCCCTAGCAAACTCGGTCCACTGTGTGCACCTCGAAAACCCCCCCGTTCTCAGAAACCTAGATCCGCGCCTGGGAAGGGGGGTAGAATGAAAATATAGATGATGATAAACACCCATGTGAAGTTTCAAGATAATGGGCAAAACAGTTGCAGAGATATAGTATAACGAAAAACTTTAACCAAAAAACTTAACCAAAAAACTTAACCAAAAACTTTAACCAAAAAACTTAACCAAAAACTTCAAAGTAATTTGACCTTGACATTGGGCAGAGGGGCCGCACGGGAGGGGGTAGAATGAAAAATATAGATGATGATAAAACACCCATGTGAAGTTTCAAGGTAATGGGCAAAGCAGTTGCAAGAGATATTAGTATAACAAAAAACTTTAACCAAAAAACTTACTTAAAAACAAAAAATTAACCAAATAAAAACTTTAACCAAAAAACTTAACCAAAAACTTCAAAGTAATTTGACCTTGACATTGGGCACAGGGGCCGCACGGGAGGGGTGTTGGGGGGGTAGAATGAAAATATAGATGATGATAAACACCCATGTGAGTTTTTCAAGGTAATGGGCAACCGCTAAGTTGCAGAGATATAGTATAACAAAAAACTTTAACGAAAAACTTTAACCAAAAAAAACTTAACCAAAAAACTTAACCAAAAACTTTAACCAAAGAACATAACCAAAAACTTTAACCAAAAAACTTAACCAAACAACTTAACCAAAAACTTTAACCGGACACACGTACGTACGTACGTACGCCAAAGTGCCGACTATATCGCGCTTTCCGCAAGCGGGCGCGACAAAAACTTTAACACAAATTTCTGTGTAATTTTACCTTGACCTTGGACATGAAGGCCGCATGGGTGTGGTATGGAATGAAAATATGGATGATGATAAGGAAGTATATGAAGTTTGAGGTCAATCTGACTTACCATTACATAGATAATGGGTACCCAAAAAGTTTAAAGTGGACGGACGGAAGGACGGACGGTATTACGAAAACTATATACCCCTTGACAAATACTTCGTATGCCGGGGGGTTATTGGGGGTTTTTTTTATTTGTTTGTTTATTGGTGTTTAACGGCCTATCAACAGCTAAGGTCATGTAAGGCCGGGCAAACAGGTTCGATCCCGTTTTAACCAGCTGCATTGGGGGGAAAATTCCAAAATCAGAACTGAATATTTACATTGAGAAACAATATATTCAGCCCTGAAATTAGAATAACCTGACCTGGTGGCAGGTCCATACCACACCAAAGTCACTTGGCCCCTTCCCCTAAAATATGATTACGAATAATCGAAATACTCACATAAGGGGTATAACCAGATTCAACTGTCACATACAAAATGCCAAAGACGTATGTGAGGGCGTATGTGAGGGCCAAACGAAGTCTCCAGTCGGAATTCCAGTAAGGATGAACCCTGATCGTTAAATTACCCATCGCATGCTCCCACCTACCACCCACGTATGCCGGGGTATAATAAAGTAGTATTATGCACCAATTAGAATGATAACAGAAAAATCCAGAATCATGTATATCAAACTTACAGTAGACTTTGAAGGCATGATGATTGTACAGTATTTCATTCTTGAGGTGGTTTGTTTGTTTCTTTGTTTATTGGTGTTTGACGGCCTATCAACATCTAAGGTCATGTAAGACCGGGCAAACAAGTTCGATCCCGTTTTAACCTGTTGCATTGGAGGGAAAATCCCAAAATCAGAGCGGAATATTTACATTGAGAAAAAATATATTCAGCCCTGAAATTAGAATAACCTGACCTGATGCAAGGTCCATATCACACCAAAGTCACTTGGCCCCTTCCCCTAAAATAGGATTACGAATAATCGTAATACTCACATAAGGGGTATAACCAGATTCAACTGTACCACACAAAATGCCAAAGACGTATGTGAGGGCCAAACCATGTCTCCAGTCGGAATTCCGTTAAGAATGAACCCCGATTACCCATCGCATGCTCCCACCTGCCACCCACTCTTGAGGTGGTTGAATTGACATAGGACACTTAATGTGCACACAAAATGATCGAATAGTAAAAAAAAACATATGTTTTTTGTAGATTATATACTTCTGAACCCAATTTTACCTGGAAGTCGCCTAAACAATTGGCTACTTCAGTGATTGAATAGCAAACTGTTTATGCCATGTGTATTTCATTAATGTCTTTTTTTACAAGCGATACATACATGTATATGCAGGTCATAATAATACACGGTAAATCATGAACAATTATGCAACACAAACACCCAAACTTCATGAAATAAATAATATGTCGTCAGCATTTCAACAGATAAAATGGGATAAATAGTATTTAAAACTAAAATGTGTCCATGGGACATGGATGTCCCCATTGGCAGCATATATCATCAAAAGCTCTATAACTAGTGTGCAGTAAAAACAAAGAAGATTTTCTGTAATCAAATGTAGTGTCATGAAATATTCTTGCATAGGAGTCTGAACAAAACCTAAACCAACAAGGGGAACATTATGTCACAGAGATAGAACTCCAAAAGTACAAATTCTAGAGTCATCTGTCTTTCATGTGACACACTGTTAGGCCATGTACGTTTGTGTGAAGCAGTTTGCAGATATTCCAAGCGCTCTACAACTTTTGCCCTGGACAAGGACCTAATTGAAAAAGGTGAGCATTGCATCAAGGGAAATTAACTACAAAATTACAAAATCAAAAGTCATCTCTCTCGCAAGTAACACATCTTTAGGTTGATATGCACACCTGCGTAAAATACCATCATGCTATGGCAAGAGGTATGCGACTTATGTTCATTGTGTAATTGATGGATGGATGGATGAAAAAACAGCATGATGAACACATGGACGAGTATGAGTCAAATATATTGCCACAAATAAATTGGTGAGGCAATAAATATCAGATTACAAAAACAAATTCTTGGCAAAGTGTGTTATCTACAATATTCACTTAATATGTTTATACTTAATATGTTTAATACTTTATGCTTAAATATTTTGAAAGCACAAAATATACTTGTAAGGGAATACAGTGGCGGTAATCAAAGTAATTAAAACCGGATGGCCACAGCCCACATGCATGGCCCGCTTAAGCCTAACCTCAATTCTTTGTCTGTAACGCAGGGCGATTTACAGCCACAACACACAAAGGTCATTACAGACAAATGAAACTGCATACTGTACATAAATCCTGTACATGTAATGACATTTGTAATCAGGTAGAAATTATTTCTTAAGTAAACAAAATAGCGATTTTTTATGTGTGTAGTTACACAATAATAAAACCACCCAAGAATATATGTATTCATTCACTTAAATCCCTAATTTATACTGAGGATAATTATTATAAATAATAGTCGGTGAAATTAAAAGGGGACTAATTATGTTAATATCATTAAAACATTCAATTTCCTTTTGACATGGTATTAAAATAATGTGAATAAAAACGTTTTATGATAGATATTTGTTCAGGTTGTTTTGAAGATATAAATGTCCCATTAATATGTAGTATGAAGGAACTTGTGATATTTGAATGATTTGATTGAATTTCAAATGAATAACTCGCTGAGCCCGCTGGAGCAGGAAGAATTTACAGAAAAAGAACCTTTGGCTGCAAGTACAGACAGAAAATTTGGGTTAGCTGAAGCCTTGGTCCTCCCAGCATGTATTGATGGGGCCCAGGTGTACTGATGGTCCCAGAGTTTATGTATGCGATTTTAAAGTTGATATAAAAAACAAAATTTGTAAGAACTTTAAGGCAAATTCCAACATCATTTGATCTTGGGCACGAGGGCTGTATGGAATAGGCTATAGAATGAAAATATGGATAATGATAAACGACCACGTGCCATTTCAAGTCAAATCTCACTTATGGTTAGGTCATAACTAGATGGCCGCGGCCTGCATGTCGCGCCTTGTGGCGAGGCATGGACACTAAAAAAAAAGATATAGTATAATGAAAAACTTTAACCAAAAAACTTAACCAAAAGCTTCAAAGTAATTTGACCTTCACATTGGGCACAGGGGCCGCACGGGAGGGGGGTAGAATGAAAATATAGATGATGATAAACACCCATGTGAAGTTTCAAGGTAATGGGCAAAGCAGTTGCAGAGATATAGTATAATGAAAAACTTTAACCAAAAAACTTAACCAAAAACTTTAACCAAAAAACTTAACCAAAGAACTTAACCAAAAACTTTAACCAAAGAACTTAACCAACTTAACCAAAAACTTTAACCAAAAAACTTAACCAAACAACTTAAAAAAAAACTTTAACCGGACACACGTACGTACATACGTACGTACGTACGTACGTACATACACCAAAGTGCCGACTATATCGAGCTGTCCGCAAGCGGGCGCGACAAAAAACTACTTTGGTTTTCAGACACAGGGTTTGCATAATGTGATGTGGGAGGGCCGATTGTTTTAGTATATATTATATTATAACATTTGTAGACATGAAAAATCATGAGATTTTCATCAGACATGATTGGATTTAACATATTTTTGCATGGCAGTGTCTTTTATTGATCATGTGGCGAATTTACAGTAGTTTTATTTCTCTATGATGATAAAATACTCTAAGCACGAGGATTTTTCTGATGCGGCGATATCTGAGAACCAAAGTACTTTATTTATGGCCTTAAGTTAAAACTGTAACACAGATTTCTCATGGATGCATGCATACAGACATACAGACTCCATTGTGATCACTATGTCGGGCTCTATGCACGCCTGCTCAATAAAACTATGTGGGCCACAAAATGTGTAATTATTATGTGAAAACATGGATGACAACTAGGTAAACAAGACAAGTGAATGGATACAGGATACACTTATACACAGGTAAAACATATTACACACGAGGTTTGACATGTACCAACAATGACAATGCACCATTAACATGATAACATACAACCTTGGAACCAATCAAACACCACTGGCAGAGTCAAGGTATTGATATCCTGTTGAAATAAGTAATGTACCATCTCTACAAGCAATACATTAATGTAAGATGTGTCAATATCTTATATGCATCATACCATAACACACTATGTTGTGACGTAAAGTGATGTTGAAGGGAATAAGAACATTATAGGATATATTTCATCTCAGATATACATGTGATACCATTTATCACATTTTGACATCATTTCTTATGTTTGTGTCACAACAGTTATATTCTCACATCATTTCTTGTGTTTGTGTGACAACAGTTATATTCTCACACCATTTCTTGTGTTTATGTGACAACAGTACTCTCACCCTTTCTTGTGTTTAAATGACAACAGTTATATTCTCACACCATTTCTTGTGTTTAAATGACAACAGTTATATTCTCACACCATTTCTTGTGTTTATGGCAGCAGTTATATTCTCACACCATTTTCTTGTGTTTATGTGACAACAGTATTTTCTCACCCATTTCTTGTGTTTATGTACAACATTTATTCTCACATTCATTTCTTGTGTTTATGTGACAACAGTTTTTATATTCTCACACCATTTCTTGTGTTTTATGTGGCAGCAGTTATATTCTACACCATTTTCTGTATGTGACAACAGTTATATTTCTCACAACCATTTCTTGTGTTTATGTGCAGCAGCAGTTATATCACACCATTTATGGTATTGTTTTCGCTGCAGTTATATCAAACCATTTCTTGTGTTTATGTGCAACAGTTATATTCTCACACCATTTCTTTTGTGTTTATGTACAACAGTTTTATATTCTCACCATTTCTGTGTATGTGGCGCAGTTATATTCTCACCATTTCTTGTGTTTATGTGACAACAGTATTTAGTTCTCACACCATTTCTTGTGTACAACAGTTATATCTCACACCATTTCTTGTGTTTATGTGCTAATGTGACAACAGTTATATTCTCACATCCATTTCTTGTGTTTATGTGACAACAGTTATATTCTCACACCATTTCTTGTGTTTATGTGACAACAGTTATATTCTCACACCATTTCTTGTGTTTGTGTGACAACAGTTATATTCTCACACCATTTCTTGTGTTTATGTGACAACAGTTATATTCTCACACCATTTCTTGTGTTTATGTGACAACAGTTATATTCTCACACCCTTTCTTGTGTTTATGTGACAAACAGTATATTCTCAACACCATTTCTGTGTTTATGTTGACAACAGTTATATTTCTCACACCATTTCTTGTGTTTATGTGACAACAGTTATATTTCTCAACAGACCATTTCTGTGTTTATGACATGTGACATACTGTTATATTCTCACACCATTTCTGAGTGTGTGAACATTTCGTTTTATATCACCACATTCTTGTTTGTGTTTTTATGTGACACAGTTTTATATTTTCCTCACACCATTTCTTGTGTTTATGTGACAACAGTTATTATGACTCACACGTTATTGTGTTTATGCAGCAGTTATATTCTCACACCATTTCTTTGTGTTTGTGTGAGTATATTTTCTCATAAATTCTAGTGTTTATGTGCAGCAGTTATATTTCTCACACTATGTGTGATGTGACACGTCTTTCACACATTTTTGTGTTTATGTTGTCAGCAGTTATATACACCATTTCTGTTGTATGTGCAGCAGTTATCTCATCTTTGTGTTTGTGTTTTGTGACACAGTATTTCTACACATCCATTTCTTGTGTATTTATGTACGACAACAGTTATATCTCACATTTCTTGAGTATGTTTGACAAAACGTTATTTTATCACATCATTGTGTTTGTGTTGTGACAACAGTTATATTCTCACACATTTCTTGTGTTTATATTGGCAAACAGTTATATTCTCACCAACACACCATTTCTTTTGTGTTTGTGACAACAGTTTAATTTCTCACAAAACCCCATTTTCTTTTTTGTGTGACAAACAGTTATATTCTCACACCATTTCTTGTTTTTAATAGACAAACATTAATTCCTCACAACCATTTCCTTGTGTTTGTGTGACAACAGTTATATTCTCACACCAATATTTCTTGGTTTTGTGGACAACAGTTAATTTATCCCACACCATTTCCTTGTGTTTAGTGACAAAACAGTTATATTCTCACACCATTTCTTGGTGTTTATGTGGACAACAGTTATTTTCTCCACCACCATTTCTTGTGTTTTGTGGACAAAACAGTTAATATTCTCACCACATTTTCTTGGGTTTGTGTGACAACAGTTTATATTCTCCAACACATTTCTTGTGTTTTTATGTGACAACAAGTTATATTTCCACACCATTTCATTGTGTTTAGTGACAACAGTTATATTCTCACACCAATTTCTTTTTGTGGTTTATGTGACAACAAGATATATTTCTCACACCATTTCTTGTGTTTTGTGTGACAACAGTTATATTCCTCACCCAATTTTCTTGTTTGTGTGACAACAGTTATATTCACCCCCCCCCCCTTCTCTTAACCACCATTTCTTGTGTTTATGTTACAACAGTTATATTCTTCACACCATTTCTTTGTGTTTTTGTGACAACAGTTATATTCTCACACCCATTTCTTGTGTTTTGTGAACAGTTTATATTCCCACCACCTTTTTGGGTGTTGACAACAGTTATATTCTCACACAATTTCTTGTGTTTGTGTGGACAACAGTTATTTTCTCACACCAATTTCTTGTTGTTTTGTGTGACAACAGTTTTATAATTCTCACACCATATTCCTTGTTGTTTGTTTATTGACAACTAGGTTATAATTCTCCACAACCATTTCTTGTGTTTAAATACAAACAGTTATATTCTCAACACCATTTCTTGTGTTTAAATGACAACAGTTAATATTCTCACCAACTCAATTACCATTTCCTTTGTGGTTTATGTGGAACAACAAGTTATATTCTCACAGCAGCCATTTTCTTTGTGTTTGTTTAAATGACTAACAGATTATATTCTCACACCATTTTCTTGTGGTATTTATCGTGACAACAGTTTATAATTCATCACACCAACCATTTCTTTTGTGTATTTTGTGTGACAAACAGTTATATTCTCACAAACCATTTCTTGTGTATTTATGTTTGACAACAGTTAATATTATTCCACCACAACCCATTTCTTGTTGTTTTAGTGTGGACAACAGGTTATATTCTCCACAAACCATTTCTTGAGTATAATGTTGACCAACCAGTTAATATTCTCACACCCCATTTCTTGTGTTTATGTGACAAACAGTTTATATTTCTCACATCATTTCTGTGTATATGTGACAACAGTTTTTATATTTCTCACACCATTTCATTGTGTTTATGTGACAACAGTTATATTCTCACACCCATCTCTTGTGTTTATGTGACAACAGTTATATTCTCACACCATTTTCTTGTGTTATGTGACAACAGTTAGTATTCTCACACATTTCTTGTGATTTATGTGACAACAGTTATATTCTCACACCATTTCTTGTGTTTATGTGACAACAGTTATATTCTCACAACCATTTCTTGTGTTAAATGAAACAACAGTTATTCTCTACACCATTTCTTGTTGTTTTATGTGACAAAACAGTTATATTCTCACACCATGTCTTGTGTTTATGTGACCAAGCATTATATTCTCACACCATTCTTGTGTTTTAATGTGACAACAGGTATTAATTCCTCACAACAACCCATTCTTGTGTTTAATGTGACAACAGTTTATAATTCCCACACCATTTCCTGTGTTTATGTGACAACAGTTAATTCTCACTCCATTCCTTTGTGTTTAAATTGACAAACAGGTTATATTCTCACAATCACCATTTCTTGTTTTATGTTGACAACAGTTTATATTCTCACACCATTTCTTGTGTTTTATGTGACAACGTTATATTTCCTCACACCATTTCTTGTGGTTTATGTTGACTAACAGTTATATTCTTTCACACCATTCTCTTGTGTTTATGTTGACAACAGTTATATTCTCACACACCAATTTCTTGTGTTTAATGTGACAACAGTATATTCTCACACCATTTCTTGTTTATGTGAACAAGTTAATTACTTCACAAATTAACCATTTTCTTTGTGTTTATGTGACAACCAGTTTATATTCTCACACCATTTCTTGGTTTATTGTGACAACAGTTATTCTCACACCATTTCTTGTGTTTGTGTGACAACAGTATATAATTCTTCACAACAAATTTCTGTGTTTCTGTGGCCAGCAGTTATATTCGCACAAAACCATTTCTGTGTTTTGTTTTTTTGTGGAACAACAGTTATAATCTTCACACCCCATTTCTTTGTTGTTGTACAAACAGTTATATTCTTTCACACCCAAATTTCTTGTGTTTATGTGCAAGCAGTAATTTATTCCACACCATTTCTTGTGTTTGCTGTGACAACCATTATTTAATTCTTCACAAACCATTTCTTGTGTTTTTGAAGTGACAACAGTATAATTCTCACACCATTTCTTGTGTATATGTGACAACCAGTTATATTCCTCAACACCAATTTTCTTGTGTTTTTATGTGACCACAGTTATATTCTCACAACAATACCATTTCTTGTGTATATGTTGACAACAGTTATAATTCTCACATCAATTTCTTGGTTTATGTACAACAGGTATATTCTCACACCATTTCTTGTGTATATGTGACAACAGTTTAAAATCTTCTCACAACCATTTCTTTGTTGTTTAAATGTGACAAACAGTTATATTCTCACTTCAAATTTCTAGTGTTTATGTACAACAGTTAATTCTCACACCATTTCTTTGTTTAATGTCAACATTAGATTCTCACCCATTTCTTGTGTTTAAATGTTGACAACAGTTAAATATTCTCACACCAAATTCCATTTCTTGTTTTATGTTTGACAACAGTTTATATTCTTCACACACCAATTGTCTAGTGTATTTAAATGGTTGACAACAGTTATATTCTACACCATTTCTTGTGTATTTATTGTGACAACAGTTATTAAATTCTCACAACATCCATTTCTTGTTTATGTTGACAACATTTATAGTCTTTCACACCATTTCTTGTGTTTTAAATGACAACAGGTTATATTCTCACAACCCATTTCTGTGTTTAAAATGACAACAGTTATATTCTCACAAACCATTTCCTTGTGTTTTATGTGACAACAGTTTATTATTCTCACACCCACCATCCTTCACATCACCATTCTTTTCTTGTGTTTATGTTGGCAGCAGTTTTTATATTCTCACATTCCATTTCTTGTGTTTAATGTGACAACAGTTTATTATTCTCACATCACCCATTTCTTTGTGTTTATTGTAACAACAGTTATAATACTTCACACCATTTCCTTTGTGTTTGATGTGGACAACAGATATTCTCACAAACCATTATTTCTGTGTTTTATGTACAACAGTTTATATTTCTCACCAACCATTTCTTGTGTTTGTGTGACAACAGTTTTATTTTCTCACACATTTCTTGTGTTTTTATGTGGCAGCCATATAATTCCTTTCTCACATACCATTTCTTGTGTTTGTGTGACAACAGTTTTATATTCTCACCACATTTCTGTTGTTTTGTGTGACAACATTATATTCTCACACATTTCAAAATTGTTTTATGTGAGCGCATTATTATTCTTTCACAACCAAGCCATTTTCGTGTTGTTTGTGTGACAAACAGTTATATTCTCACACCATTTTCTTTTTGTGTTGTGTGACAAAACAGTTATATACTCACACCATTTCTTGTGTATTTATGACAACATTTAATATTTTCTCACACACATTTTTCTTGTGTTTATGTGACAACAGTTATAATTCTCACACCCATTTCTTGTGTAATTTATGTGACCAACAGTAGATTCTCACATCCCCATTTCTTGTGTTTTATGTGACAACAGTTATATTCTCCACACCATTTCTTTGTGTATATGTGACAACGTTTATATTCTCACACCATTTCTTGTGTTTATTGTGAACAAACATTATTTATTCTCCACATCATTTTATCTTGTGTTTATTTTTGTGACAACAGTTATATTCTCACACCAATTTCGTTGTGGTTTTAAATGACCCCAACATAGATTCTCACACCATTTCTTGTGTTTAATGTTACAAACAGTTATATTTCTCCACATCATTTCCTTTGTGTTTTTTATGTGAAAACATTTTATAATTTCTCACACCATTCTTTTTGTGTATATGTGACAAACAGTTATATTCTCACAACCATTTCTTGTGTATATGTGAACAACAAAGTTATATTTCTTCACATCAATTTTCTTGTTTGTTTAATGACAACAGTTTATATTCTCACATAACATTTCTTGTGTTTTAAATGAACAAACATTTAATTTCTCACACACCATTTATTCTTGTGTTTATGACAACCTTTATATCTCACAACCAGGTAACTGAAGTGTTGTTTATGTGCAACAAGTTTATAGTTTTCTCACAACCATTTCTAGTGTTTATGTGGCAGCAGTTATATTCTCACACCATTTCTTGTGTTTATGTGACAACAGTTATATTTCTCACACATTTACTTGTGTTTAAATTGACAACAACATTATATTCTCCCACCATTTCTTTGTTTAGTGACACAGTAATATTTCTCACGACCATTTCTTGTGTTTTATGTGACCAACCATTATATCCACACCATTTCTTGTGTTTGTGTGACAACAGTTATATTCTCACACCATTTCTTGTGTTTATGTGACAACAGTTATATTCTCACACCATTTCTTGTGTTTAGTGACAACAGTTATATTCTCACAACCAATTTCTTGTGTTTATGTGACAAACAGTTTATAGTTCTCACACCATTTTTCTTGTGTTTTTATGTGACACAGTTATTTTCTTCTACACCATTTCTTTGTTGTATAATGTGACAACATTAATATTCTCAACAACCATTTCCCCCCCCTTGTTGTATGGGTGACAACAGTTAATTATTTCTCCACATAAAAACACATCACACCATTTCCTTGTGTATTAAGTGACAACATATATTCTCCACATCATTCTTTGGTTTATGTGCAACAGTTTATATTCTCACACCAATTTCTTGTGTATATGTGACAACATTTATATTCTCACACCATTTCCGTGTGTATATTTGACAACAGTTTTTATATTCACGACATCATTTCTTGTTTTGTTTATGTGACAACAAGTTTATATTCTCACACCACCATTTTCTTGTTGTTTAAATGACAACAGTATATTCTTTCACACCATTTCTTGGGTTTAGTGACAACAGATATAATTCACACAATCATTTCTTGGTTTATGTGACAAACAGTTAAATTCTTCACACCATTTTCTTGTGTATATGTGACCAACGTTATATTCTCACACCATTTCTTGTGTATTTATGAGACAACAGTATATTCCTCACACCATTTCTTGTGTTTATGTGACACAGTTATTATATTCGCATCACACATTTCTTGTGTTTATAAAAAGACAACATGTTAGTATTTCTCACACCATTTCTTGTGTTTATGACAACAAAATATCAATTTCTCAGTTATATTCTCCACCATTTCTTGTGTTTAAATGTGACAATCAGTTATATTCTAACAACATCATTTTTCTGTGTTTATGCAGACCAACAGTATATTCTAACACATCCATTTCTTGTGTTTGTGTGACAACAGTTATATTCTCACACATTTTCATTGTGTTTATGAAATTTGGACAACAGTTATATTCCTCACACCATTTCTTGTGTTTTTGTGAGACAACAGTTATATTCTCACACCATTTCTTGTGTTTATCAAATGACAACAGTTTCTATATTCAACACACATTTCTTGTTGTTTAAATGACAACAGTTTTATATTCTCACACCATTCTTTGGGTTTGTTGTGACAACAGTTATAAATTCTCACACATTTCTTGTGTTTATGACCAACAGTTTATATTCTCACACCATTTCTTGTGTTTATGTGACAACAGTTATATTCTCACACCATTTCTTGTGTTTATGTGACAACAGTTATATTCTCACACCATTTCTTGTGTTTAAATGACAACAGTTATATTCTCACACCATTTCTTGTGTTTATGTGACAACAGTTATATTCTCACACCATTTCTTGTGTTTATGTGACAACAGTTATATTCTCACACCATTTCTTGTGTTTATGTGACAACAGTTATATTCTCACACCATTTCTTGTGTTTATGTGACAACAGTTATATTCTCACACCATTTCTTGTGTTTATGTGACAACAGCTTATACTTTCTCACTCACATTTACTTTGTGTTTATGTGACAACAGTTATATTCACACACCATTTCTTGTGTTTATCACAACAGTTAGTTTATATCACACATCATTTCTTGTGTTTATGTGACAACAGTTATATTCTCACACCATTTCTTGTGTATATGTGACAACAGTTATATTCTCACATCATTTCTTGTGTTTATGTGACAACAGTTATATTCTCACATCATTTCTTGTGTTTAAATGACAACAGTTATATTCTCACATCATTTCTTGTGTTTAAATGACAACAGTTATATTCTCACATCACCATTTCTTGTGTTTATGTGACAACAGTTATATTCTCACATCATTTCTTGTGTTTATGTGACAACAGTTATATTCTCACACCATTTCTTGTGTTTATGTGGCAGCAGTATTCCTCACACCATTTCTTTGTGTTTAAATGACAACAGTTATATTCTCACACCATTTCTTGTGTTTATGTGACAACAGTTATATTCTCACACCATTTCTTGTGTTTAAATGACAACAGTTATATTCTCACATCATTTCTTGTGTTTAAATGACAACAGTTATATTCTCACACCATTTCTTGTGTTTATGTGACAACAGTTATATTCTCACACCATTTCTGTTTTATGACAACAGTTATATTCTCACACCATTTCTTGTGTTTATGTGACAACAGTTATATTCTCACACCATTTCTTGTGTTTAAATGACAACAGTTATATTCTCACACCATTTCTGGTGTTTAATAAAATGACAACAGTTATATTCTCACACCATTTCTTGTGTTTAAGTACAACAGTTTATATTCTCACACCATTTCTTGTGTTTATGTGACATATTCTCACACCATTTCTTGTGTTTTGTGACAACAGAATATATTCTCACACCTTCTTGTGTTTGTGTGACAACAGTATTCTCACACCATTTCTTGTGTTTAAATACAACAGTATTCACACATTTCTTGTGTTTATGACAAAGTATTATATCACACCATTTATTGTGTTTAAATGACAACAGTTATATTCTCACACCATTTCTTGTGTTTAAATGACAACAGTTATATTCTCACATCATTTCTTGTGTTTAAATGACAACAGTTATATTCTCACACCATTTCTTGTGTTTATGTGACAACAGTTATATTCTCACACCATTTCTGTTTATTGTGACAACATTTATTCTCACACCATTTATGTGTTTAAATGACAACAGTTATATTCTCACAACCATTTCTTGTGTTTAAAATACAACAGTTTATATCTCACACCATTTCTTGTGTTTAAAAAATGACAACAGTATATTCTCACACCATTTCTGTTTAAAATGACAACATTATATTCTCACACCATTTCTTGTGTTAAATGACAACAGTTATATTCTCACACCATTTCTTGTGTTTATGTGACAAGTTATATTCTCACACCATTTCTTGTGTTTGTGTGACAACAGTTATATTCTCACACCATTTCTTGTTGTTTATGTGCAGCAGTTTATATTCTCACAAATCATTTTCTTGTGTTTTAGTGACAACAGTTTATATTCACACCCATTTATTGTGTTTAAATGACAACAGTTATATTCTCACACCATTTCTGTGTTTAAAATGACAACATTATATTCTCACAACCATTCTTTGTGTTTAAATGACAACAGTTATATTCTCACACCATTTCTTGTGTTTATGACAACAGGTTATATTCTCACACATTTCTTGTGTTTATACAACAGTATTCTCACATCATTTCTTGTGTTTATGTGGCAACAGTTATATTCGCACACCATTTCTTGTGTTTAAATGACAACAGTTATATTCTCACACCATTTCTTGTGTTTAAATGACAACAGTTATATTCTCACACCATTTCTTGTGTTTATGTGACAACAGTTATATTCTCACACCATTTCTTGTGTTTATGTGGCAGCAGTTATATTCTCAAATCATTGTTTTGTGTTTGTGTGACAACAGTTATATTCTCACATCATTTCTTGTGTTTATGTGACAACAGTTATATTCTCACACCATTTCTTGTGTTTAAATGACAACAGTTATATTCTCACATCATTTCTTGTGTTTAAATGACAACAGTTATATTCTCACAACATTGTTTGTGTTTATGTGACAACAGTTATATTCTCACACCATTTATTGTGTTTATGTGACAACAGTTATATTCTCACATCATTTCTTGTGTTTATGTGACAACAGTTATATTCTCACATCATTTCTTGTGTTTATGTGGCAGCAGTTATATTCTCAAATCATTGTTTTGTGTTTGTGTGACAACAGTTATATTCTCACACCATTTCTTGTGTTTATGTGGCAGCAGTTATATTCTCATCATCATGTATTTGTTGTGTTTATGTGACAACAGTTATATTCTCACACCATTTCTTGTGTTTATGTGACAACAGTTATATTCGCACACCATTTCTTGTGTTTATGTGGCAGCAGTTATATTCTCACATCATTTCTTGTGTTTATGTGGCAGCAGTTATTTATCGTCACACCATTTCTTGTTTTAGTTTAAATGACAACAGTTATATTCTCACATCATTTCTTGTGTTTATGTGACAACAGTTATATTCGCACACCATTTCTTGTGTTTGTGTGACAACAGTTATATTCGCACACCATTTCTATGTGTATGTGACAACAGATTTGATTATTCTCACACATTTCTTGTGTTTATGTGACAACAGTTATATTCTCACACATTTCTTGTGTTTTAAATGACAACCATTTATATTCTCACATCATTCTGTGTTTATGTGACAACAGTTTTATATTCTCACACCATTTCTTGTGTGTGTCACAACAGTTTTATACAACATACCATTTCTTGTGTTTATGTGACAACAGTTATATTCTCACACCATTTCTGTTTATGTGGGCAGCAACTAAGTCTCACACCATTTCTTGTTGTATGACAACAGTTATATTTCTCACATCATTTCTTGTGTTTATGTGACAACAGTTATATTCTCACACCATTTCTTGTGTTTAAATGACAACAGTTATATTCTCACACCATTTCTGTGTTTATGTGCACAACAGTATTATTCTCCACATCATATTCTTAGTGTTTATGTGGCAGCATTATATTCTCACACCATTTCTTGTGTTTAAATGACAACAACAATTATATTCTCACACATTTCTTGTGTTTATGTGCAACAGTTTATATTCTCACACATTTCTTGTGTTTATGACAACATATATTCTCACACATTTCTTGTGTTTATGTGACAACAGTTTATATTCTCACACCATCTTGTGTTTATGGACACAGTTATACCTCACATCATTGTGTTTATTGTGACAACATTTATATTCTCACACCATTTCTGTTATTGTGGCAGCAGTTATATTCTCACACCATTTCTTGTGTTTATGTGACAACAGTTATATTCTCACACCATTTCTTGTGTTTATGTGACAACAGTTATATTCTCACACCATTTCTTGTGTTTATGTGACAACAGTTATATTCTCACACCATTTCTTGTGTTTATGTGGCAGCAGTTATATTCTCACACCATTTCTTGTGTTTAAATGACAACAGTTATATTCTCACACCATTTCTTGTGTTTATGTGACAACAGTTATATTCTCACACCATTTCTTGTGTTTAAATGACAACAGTTATATTCTCACACCATTTCTTGTGTTTAAATGACAACAGTTATATTCTCACATCATTTCTTGTGTTTAAATGACAACAGTTATATTCTCACACCATTTCTTGTGTTTAAATGACAACAGTTATATTCTCACATCATTTCTTGTGTTTAAATGACAACAGTTATATTCTCACACCATTTCTTGTGTTTAAATGACAACAGTTATATTCTCACACCATTTCTTGTGTTTATGTGACAACAGTTATATTCTCACACCATTTCTTGTGTTTATGTGGCAGCAGTTATATTCTCACATCATTTCTTGTGTTTATGTGGCAGCAGTTATATTCTCACAACATTTCTTGTGTTTATGTGACAACAGTTATATTCTCACACCATTTCTTGTGTTTATGTGATAGCAGTATTTTTGCATTGAACAGCATGCGCTATCAATGAAAGGAAAGCATATATAAAAGGGAAGCTCTTGAACATGTTAATACCAGACACCCAGGAGACATCAGTGTGCTTAACTGTCCGATGGTTTGCACAAAACAGTATCTCTAATGATTGTGTCTGTTCAGCACCAAATTATGTCATGGCATACTCACATACTTGAATTACGGTGGCACCTCTCTAAACAGTAAAAGGACACCCTGTGTCATGTTGAGGAGCTGGATAATTTAAATGAAGTAATATTGACACATCATCAGACAGTGGTGACAAATAGAGAACAAGATACCGAAAGGAGACACATGATCACATGTAAAGAAACTTACGCCATACATCAGGATAAACACCCAACATGCGCACATCTTATTCAGCTAAAATAGGAGTAAAATAAATCCATGCAGTTTTTAATATGTGATAACAACAATGAAGAGAATAAAAGGCCATTAACAGCTGGTGGAGTTTATCAGAGCATGTATTACTTGTGCACTCATCAACTCCTGTATATATCATTACATGTATATTCAAGAGAATATGGAACAACGGTGAATCATCTGGTATCCATACCAATATATAGGAAATACAGTAAAATGGAGTGGCAGCACTGTACAGTGCTGTACAGGTCTGTAGTGTTGAACATGTTAAAGTATCATTGGTCCAGGGATAGCTACCACTTCCTCAGCTGCCACTCCATTTTACTGTATTTCCTATATTTTAGTATGGATACCAGATGATTCAAGTTGATATCCCAAGCAGTCACAGAGACATAGCAATTTGAAAAACTTTAACGTAAAACTCGGACGGCGGACGGCGGACAAAGCAGTAACTATATGCTCCCCTGAAAAAAATGTTTTGGGGAGCATAAAAATGGACTAGTCTCAAATTCATATTGTCGTGACTGTTTGGTCGGAAAATAACATATCACAGTCTATGCCGGTTATTTAGGGCTGAAAGGGTTAATACAGTAGGTGGGCTGTTTAACACACCCTACGGTTAATGTCTGTCCATGTGTTTCGAGGGACATTCCAAATGGTTTTGTTTGTTTGTTTGTTGGGTTTAACGGCCGATCAACAGCTAAGGTCATTTAAGGTCAATAGGTACCAAATCCCATATATTACCTGTACAAGTACATGTACTTGAAAATGGGGGAAAATCCCAATATCAGAACTGAATATTTACAATAACAAAACTATATATTCCGCCCTGAAATCAATAATCCTGATCTGATGCCAGGTCCTCGCCACACCAGAATCACTTGGCCCCTCCCAAAAGCAGTAGGATCAGTAGGATCTTACTACTTTTATAATGGGCAATAACCCACTTCAACTCCCAGGTAACAAAAGAGCCAAAGATAAAAACGTACCGGAGGGCCAGACCAGGCAAATAGTGATTCCTATAAGGTATAATGGTATTCGAGATAGGGATTCTGTCTAGACTGCTGTGCCACCTACACAGGACAGAGCTAATTGCCATATGCACACACCTGTTCATTCTGGGACTAAAACCTAACAGTAGGGAGTCATGTCTTCATAGTGCTATGTAGAATATAATTCTACATGGAAGACTGCCATAGCTAATTAGGCACCAAATGGGCATATTTACAGAGAGACTGTTTAAAACAAACATCATAGTGGGGCATAACCATTTAAATTAATATTTACATCAGAGATATCACAAACTAAATTTAAAATAACATTACAGAGAACAAAATTGGTATTAAAAAATAAAAATTGCATCAATGTGTGAACATGTGTATGCTTGTAGGTTTGGTCATGCAAACATAACAAGGGCATCATTATCACTAAGGTAATCAATCCCCTTGCTGGCAGCCTTGATAAATACAAATGGAACATGTTTGCCTTACAAACAAGGTGAACATAAGTCCGCAGTGACCTTGACCTTGGGTGGTTGGACATGGGTCGTATGAAAAACAAAGCACCATCCCTAGACACACATTGTGGCCAAATATTATCAAAATCGGTGAAAAGGTTCAAGAGTTATTGAAAGATGAACATACATACATGGAATAACGCTATATCCCCTCTTGCCCATCAGTGAGGGAATAAAAAAACATATTTTCCACAAGTAAGTCTTAACAAGAGGCCTGTATCACTCACCTGAGTTTATGACCTTCACCCAAATGAACATATTTTCATTTTTGGCAGACTCAAACTCGCAAGTAAATTGTCTGGTTTGGCCAAAAAAGTAATATGTAATACAAAGACATTAGATGAAATTAGACCTATTTGACTACCTGGGATGCGTCTATTTCATGCATGGGTGCCCATTTTAACAAATTTGAAATAACAACCTTCAACTAACATGGCTACCTTTGCCACAAAAATAAAAATTGACGCCACCCCTCTTCCTGGCAGGCTCCACTCACTTTTGAAATCATTGACCATCTCGATAACAATCTCCATTTTCACTAATCTAAAAAATGTTTCACACATCGATCACCCTGTGAAAATTGGCTAACATTAGCCCAGCAGATCCCAAGAAGACCTTTAAATTTGATAAATAAAATTATAAGCGAAGCCAATAGGTGGTCAGTTCAGCTTGTCTACAACAATAAAACATCAATACCTTTGGTTTGATATATCACATGACCAGTTCTGTCTGAAAATGAAATTTCATCCATAAATGACACTCTGGTCCCTGTCATGTTTATGCTGGCAATCAATTCTACTTTCAAGATGTCCACTTGCATCATGTTTGCACATCTGACTAGTATGAGAATGGAGTACATATCCAGAACGTTGTATGTACATGTGCCCTGGCTCCATTTCTGATGCGAGAGAATGTTCTCGCTGTGCCCACTATTCATAACAGTAGGAAATCATCCTTCATTAACCCTTACTCTGCTGAATTAAATGTCGTCGTCTGTTGCTTATTTTCGATTTTTCTCATCAAAACGTGCTTTGACAGAGTGCTGTCAAACCATGTTTCACTGAGAAAGAAGGCAAAATATAAAACAACAACAAACAGCAATTTGTGTTCCCAGCATTCTAAGAGTTAAAACAAGTACAGTTCCTTACAGAACCTGAGGTGACGCTCAAATAAACAATTCTACCCAAATAATAACAAACAGCTCTTCATAGTTTACCACTATTATCATTCAAGCATCTTCCATTCATTATTGCAGTACCCATTTCTGAAAATCCTGATATTATTTAGTTCATACACGCACACGTAATGTACTGTATTGCTGTCCGAAGAATAATGTGTGATGCATGTTCATTAACTTGAACTACATACATTGCATATTATATGGGTAGAAATGTTTACTTTGGCCAAATGACCAAGTGATGGACAGTCAAATGGACAACCAGACCCCAGTTACATCTATGTAACAACAAGCTCCAATGAATGTGACTAGGGCTAAACATGTAGATACAAAACCATACGTATCGCGTAACTCACAAACTAATAACTACGAGACAGAGTATATCATGGTTGTGCATTTATAATATGGCTCATTTATCAATTTCAGAACATGCATGTATATGTGGATGTGGCTGGAGAAATGGGGCTTATTGGTTTAGTGACCAGTGTAGATCCAGCTCAGCCTGTGCATCCGCAGTCTGAGCAGTGTTTGTCACTCCATCAATGAAACACTCGGCATTCTTCTTACAAGAAATACAGATCATTATCAGGCTACAGGAGTGTGCCATTTGATCAGGATCAGGGTCACAAATCCATGCGCCCCATTTCTCCAGTCACAGCCACATATGATAAAGCAGATAATCTCATGGACCCAAAAAGCTGAAACAAAATATACACAACACATAATATGCAGCCCAATACTCCTGGTATTGAATTACATAGGGAGTGGTAAAAAACAATCAGCAGCAAAGAATACCCCAATCCTAATCTACCCTATTCTGCCTGATACTTGAAAACATAATTATCTTTGTGTCGAGTATAGAGTACATAGGGAGCAGCAGTGGAATAAAACAGCGTTGTCGGTCAATGACACAGACAGTGTTGTCAGTTAATGGTGCCGACGGGATGTATGTGGACCTCGACGGTCAGGTCCTGGTCATCTACGTCCACCGGCTGCTTGACCAGCGTGTTGAAGTCACGACCACTGTAGTGCCAGAACTGCACCAGCAACTGGTGATGGTTAAGGAAAAGATCAAGACTGCTAATTCAAGTACATGTATCTTCAAATGGGCCCTGGTTGACAAAGACCACCTTACAATGTTTCTACAACTACGGCTGCGATGGAGACATGGAGCGTATGGCATGTCTGTTCAGACTGGCTCCTTACTATATCTTAAAGGAGATATAACCAGGTTCTGTTTTCTCGATACACTTGTGTATTTATTGTTTATATATCGATTAACAAAAATTTCAGTTATCCAACAATTATGTGTCATTCTTTTACGGATTTCATATTCTGGACAGCCAGTTCTTCCAGCCATCACTGCATGACTAAAACTTCCCCTTGTTTTGCTTAACACAGTTATTTCCCTTAGCGGTCACATGGGAAAAATGACGCACGCGTAGTACAGCCGAAATGTAGGCATCATGCGATTAGTCTGTTTAATAGTTCAACAGACTTCTTAGCACTCAAGTTTATTAGAGTGCTGGTATAACATACATACCCAAGTTGTACTGTATAAATATAAGAATGACATAGTAACAGACGTTGGATACCAGTCTGTATAATATGTGTATCATGTAACTCTATCAGGTTACAATTTTTTTTTTCATGATAGTAGTTATATATAATGCTAAATCAGTCACCAGGAGAGTAGACACTTATCAGAGCTGTCAGATGTGTAGATGGATCGGACGCTATGCTGGTCAAAATATCATAAGGTAACACTTGTGGGCGGGCCATTGTCCATTTACAATGCTGTACAATGGGGTCAAATTAAGGAAAGCCAAATTAGGGGCCAGTAGCTGGGAAAAAAATCCCTATCTGTCAAACTGGATTCAACCAATCAGCTTGGAACAGGTGTGGCCGTGCGGATTCAATATACACCTGTCCCAACATCCACTAAATTAATTAATCCCAGCGGTCAAGTCATCAGATAAGTGGTTTTCTATGCCGCATTGTTGGTGACATCTGGCAGGCAAACGTTTGAACGTAGCTTCACATGTTTGTCATGGTTTACGACTGATAAAAAAGGATCGATCAGCATGAAATGGGTGTGGCTTCGTTGATTTCAGAATGCACCTGTCCCAAAATCCACCACCCTATTTCCCAGCGGTGAAATCAGCAGATAAGTTGTTTGCTATGCCGGACAATTGATGACAATCGGCGGCATCTGTTCGAATGTAGCTAGACATGCGTGTTACTGATTATGGCAGCTCAAAATAAAGAATTCATTTCATCTCGAAATTGTCAAAACACTAGTATGCTTAACTGACACATATCTGTAATGCATTGTAGAATCAATCTACGACATGTCTGATACATTTTGTAACAAAACAAGACAATTTGTAACAAAATACCAATTAGCATTTAATTCCTCATTTTTCGGATTCTGGCTCGGCTGTCTGTTTGACTGTGAAGTACAACCGGCTGACGTACAGATCATCGTTGCCGCCGATTGCAACCGACATATAAATAATCAAAGTATAACTAGTTGAGTGAGTAATCATGATTAACGAATATATTAAACGATAAAAACGAAATTATGCAACAAATAAATGATGTTAAATCCACACGTTATTCTATAAGAAACCTGTATCGACCAATCAGGGAAACTGTACTACAACTATGTCACAGCGATAAGCGATGACTAATTAATTGCCTGGCTCAGCATAGGTGTCAGATACGCCATAGTGATTATTTTCACAGCACCCAGTAGGTCGCATAAACAGGAGAGATAAGTGATGACTAATTCATGGCTCAGCATAGGTGTCAGATACGGTGCGATGTGAGAAATCTCAATATTACGAAAAATACAAACAAACCGGAAATCGATTGTTAGGGTCGTTTTTGGTGTTTTCAGAGTATTTTGAAGGAAATAAGTGATATTTGGTAATGTGACCTTTAACGAAAAGTATCCACTGAACCGGGAATTTCAAAGTTATTTGACCGTGACCTTGGGCAGGGGTAGCATGGGTGGTGTGGGTAATGAAAGTGAATGGGTTTAACGTCCCAGCAACAGCTAAAGTAATAAATTATAGAGATGGGACCACAGTTAAAAGTCTCATCCAACAAACCAGTGGGATGGAAATACTGTATAAGTATTTTTCACGCCTATGGTGAGGATTCAACTCACAACCTCTGGTATTGAAGTTCAATGCCACATCCCCTAGGCTACGGCCGATCCATATATGAATATTGGAAACAGGCATATGAAGTTTCGAGCCAATCAGTGATACCAAAAAGAGAGTTAAACAACATTAAACAGGAATGCCGCCAATAACATGTATTCCATCGCTGTGGTGGTTGGATGATAAACATGCACATCAAGCTTCACGTCAATTGTTGATTTTGTAAAGACGTCATTTATCCTTGACCTTTGGCATAGGGGAACATGGGTCAAGTGGTAAGTGAAAATATGGATGATGAAAAACGTGTACATAAAATTTGACGCGAATCGCTAATACGGTAAAGAAGTTATAGCAGAATGAATATACTGAACCGATTTTAAAATATACTACAGCTGACATTTCAAGGTCATTTGACCTTGATCTTGGGAACGGGGGTAGTATGGGTAGGGCAGGAAATTAAACAAGAGCTGTAGGAGAACAGCATAGCTCGACTACGAGGGTTGTCGATGTACACATAGCTTGACAAAGAAGGTGGCTGTGGCCTGCATAAAAACCTTAACCAAGGTTGACTAAAAACATTAACCAAGGGAAATTAAGTAAGTAATTCAAGGTTAAATGTAGGTCAATGTCAGATATAAGTCAGGGGTTATTGATGTACATCACTAGGAGATAAAGTTTTCCAAGTATGGTTGCTGTAGGCCCAGGAGTATTCCATATACAAGCTTGACTAACAACCGTAACCAAGGGGAGATAACTAAGTAATCCAAGGATAAAAGTAGGTGAAGGTCAAATATAGGTCAGGGATTATTGATGTACATCACTAGGAGATGAAGTTGTCCAAGTATGGTTGATGTAGGCCCAGAAGTATTCCATATACAAGCTTGACTATAAACATTAACCAAGTAATTCAAGGTTAAATGTAGGTGAAGGTAAAATAAAGGTCAGGGGTTATTGATGTACATCCCTATGAGAAAAAGTTATCCAAGTATGGTGTCTGTATGCACAATAGTATTCCATCTACAAGCTTGACTAAAAACCTTAACCAAGGTTGAGTAAAAACCTTAACCAAGGGGAATTAAGTAAGTAATTTAAGGTTAAATGTAGGTCAAGGTCAAATATAGGTCAGGGGTTGTTGATGTACATCACTAGGATATGAAGTTGTCCAAGTATGGTTGGTGTAGGGCCAGGAGTATTCCATCTACAAGCTTGACTAAAAATGTTAACCAAGGGGAATTAAGTAAGTAATTCAAGAGGAAATGTAGGTCAAGGTCAAATATAGATCAGGGGTTGTTGATGTACATCACTAGGAGATGAAGTTGTCCAAGTATGGTGGGTGTAGGGCCAGTAGTATTCCATATAGAAGGTTGACTAAAAACCTTAACCAAAAGGAATTAAGTAAGTAATTGAAGAGGAAATGTAGGTCAAGGTCAAATATTGATCAGGGGTTATTGATGTACATACCTATGAGAAAAGATTGTCAAAGTATGGTGTCTGGATGCACAATAGTATTCAATGTACAAGCTTGAAAAAAAACCTTAACCAAGGTTGATTAAAAACCTTAACTAAGGGGAATTAAGTAAGTAATTCAAGAGGAAATGTAGGTCAAGGTCAAATATAGATGAGGGGTTATTGATGTGCATCACTAGGAGATGAAGTTGTCCAAGTATGGTGGGTGTAGGGCCAGTAGTATTGCATATACAAGCTTGACTAAAAACCTTAACCAAGGTTGACTAAAAACCTTAACCAAGGGGAATTAACCAAGTAATTCAAGAGGAAATGCAGGTCAAGGTCAAATATAGATCAGGGGTTATTGATGTACATCACTAGGAGATGAAGTTGTCCAAGTATGGTGGGTGTAGGGCCAGTAGTATTCCATATACAAGGTTGACTAAAAACCTTAACCAAGGCGTGACGGTGACGCCGACGCCGACGCCGGGGTGACAACATAAGCTCTACTTATTCTTCGAATAGTCGAGCTAAAAATTAAAAATGTAGATGACAAACATGCACCTGAAGTTTGAAGTGAATCGAACATAAAGTAAAGAAGTTATAGCAAAAGTGAAATGAACAGACAGATGGACGGACAGTTAAAGAGATGGATGACATGTCCCTAAATCCCATTTTCAGTATGCGATGGGATAATGTTGGAGCTCAATTGAGCCCAATGACAAATGCAGTTAAACGGCAATTCCTCCGGGAAGGATACGGATATGTCGAGCAGGACGACTCCGAGACTACCGATGAGCCAGGGCAGGTGTTTGAGGATGTAGGTGGTGTCCAGCTGGCGCACGATGATCGAGATGCCGTACGTCAGGTTACCCAGCACCGCCAGCACAAACATCAGCATTGACAGGCCCTCCGTCGACTTGCGCTTATACTGAAATAAACAGAACCTCCGTCGGAATGTGCTTAAACCGAAATAGATAGGCCATCTGTCGACATGCGCTTATACTGAAATAGACAGGCCCTCCATCGACATGTGCTTATATTGGAATAGACAGGCCCTCCGTCAACATGCGCTTATACTGAAATAGACAGGCCCTCCGTCGACATGCGCTTATACTGATAGACAAATAGCGGCCCTACCTGCACATGCGCTTATACTGATTATACAGATAACTCATCCGTCGATGCGCTTTACTATTGATAGACAGCCCTCTCGACTGCGTCAAATACAGCATGCATCGTCCGACAGCTCTACTGAAATAGAGTCAGGCCACCGTCGACATCGCTTGTACTGAAATATACAGCCATCGGTCGACATGCCGTATACTGAAATAGACAAGCCCTCTTATCGACATGTACTATATATTGAATAGAAAGGCCTTCCGTCGACATGCACTTAACTGAAATAGACAGGCGCTCTGTAGACATGCGCTTATACTGACATAGACAGGCCCCTCCGGGGACATGCACTTTACTGAAATAGACAGGTCATCCATCGACAGTGCTTAATACTGAAAGAGACAGGCCATCCTCGACATGCGCTTTACTGAAATCAACACTCTACCCTCTGTGACATGCGCTTTACTGAAATAAACAGGCCATCCGTTTGAACATGGCCTTATACTGAATAAACAGCCATCCATCGACTTGTGGCTTATACCTGAAATACACAGGCCATCCGTCGACATGCGCTTATACTGAAATAGACAGGCCCTCCGTCGACTTGCACTGATACTGAAATAGACAGGCCCTCCGTCGACTTGCGCTTATACTGAAAACGACAGGCCCACCATCGACATGCGCTTATACTGAAATAGACAGGCCCTCCTCTCCGTCGAATTGCGCTTATACTGAAAAAGACAGGCCCACCATCGACATGCGCTTATACTGAAATAGACAGGCTGCCCCCCTCCGTTGACCATGCGCCATACATACTGAAATAGACAGGCCCTCCGTCGACATGCGCTTGTACTGAAATAGACAGGCCATCGGTCGACATGCGCGTATACTGAAATAGACAGGCCCTCTATCGACATGTACTTATATTGAAATAGACAGGCCTTCCGTCGACATGCGCTTATACTGAAATAGACAGGCCCTCTGTCGACATGCGCTTATACTGAAATAGACAGGCCCTCCCCTCCGTTGACATGCGCTCATACTGAAATAGACAGGCCCTCCGTCGACATGCGCTTGTACTGAAATAGACAGGCCATCGGTCGACATGCGCTTATACTGAAATAGACAGGCCCTCTGTCGACATGCGCTTATACTGAAATAGACAGGCCCTCCGTTGACATGCACTTATACTGAAATAGACAGGTCATCCATCGACATGTGCTTATACTGAAATAGACAGGCCATCCGTCGACATGCGCTTATACCGAAATAGACAGGCCATCCAATGACATGCGCTTATACTTAAATAGACAGGCCATCCGTCGACATGTGCTTATACTGAAATAGACAGGCCATCCATCGACATGTGCTTATACTGAAATAGACAGGCCATCCGTCGACATGCACTTATACTGAAATAGACAGGCCTCCATCGACATGTGGTATTACTGAAATAGACAGGCCCTCCATCGATATGTGCTTATACTGAAATAGACAGGCCCTCCATCGACATGTGCTATTACTGAAATAGACAGGCCCTCCATCGATATGTGCTTGGAATGTATACTGAAATAGACAGGCCCTCCGTCGACATGCGCTTATACAGAAATAGATAGGCCCTCTGTCGACATGCGCCTATACTGAAATAGACAGGCCCTTCGTCAACATGCGCTTATACTGAAATAGACAGGCCATCCATCGACATGTGCTTATACTGAAATAGACAGGCCATCCGTCGACATGCGCTTATACTGATATAGACAGGGCCTAAGTCGACTTGCGCTTATACTGAAATAGACAGGCCCTCCCCTCCGTCAACATGCGCTTATACTGAAATAGACAGGCCCTCTGTTGACATGTGCTTATACTGATATAGACAGGTCCTTTGTCGACCTGCGCTTATACTGAAATAGACAGACCCTCTGTCGACATGCGCTTACACTGATATAGACAGGCCCTTCGTTGACTACCGCTTATACTGAAATAGACTGGCCCTCCGTTGACTTGCGCTTATACTGAAATAGAGACCCTATGTTGACATGCGCTTATATTGATATAGACAGGTCCTCTGTCGACATGCGCTTATACTGAAATAGACAGACCCTCTGTCGACATGCGCTTATACTGAAATAGACAGACTAGATAGATAGACCCTGATCCACACAAGTCTACAGGGAACAGTGAATGCTCTGATCAGACAGTGTGGATCTGCCGGCTGACTGGGGCTAGAGTAGTCACTAACTCAATAAGTGGCTCTTTCTGAGTGCATATTATCATGACATCAATTACAGTGTGCTATATCAACAGTGTCCATAGTGACTTCTATCATTATCCTCTCGCTGATAGGCATGAGAGGATATAGCGTTAGCCCATGTATGTACGTAACACCTTTCATTTCTTAATGACTGATTTAATAAGTACATGTATTTGGCCACAATGTGTGTCATGGGATGGTGCTTTGTTTACCACACTCCACAAATCTGAACAACCAATGTCAATTAAGATTTATGTTCATCTTGTTTGTAAGGCAAATGTACTGAAGTTTTTTGTTTTCTAAATAACTACTTAACCCCTTCATTGATTTGAACCCTTTCTACACTAGACCTCTTTCCTGATATTTGTAAGCAGTGTAGATTCAGATGAGCCGGCTCGTAATCAGGATCTGCACGTTTTGCAAGTAATTTTCATATTTTTTTTGAAAAATAACACCACTTCTTAAATCATTTTCTGACAATTGGATTGGTCGACAAATTAACATATCACAGTCTATTCCACTTACTTAGGGTTGAAAGGGTTAATGTTATTTGGCCACAATGTGTCTACTGTCTGTTCCACGTTTTGCTGCCGATGAACTGATGGCTGTTAAACATATTAAATCTAAAAAATATTTAAATGCAAGTACTTTTTCATCAATAACAAAAAAGTCACCCTCCCCAAATTTTTTATTTGATGAAATTCCATAATATATTGACTTTATTGCGAAAAAAAGATTTTCCTATGGGAATTTAACATGGGGCAAAAAAACAAAAGAAATTGGAAATTGACTACGAAACTAGAAATAAAACAAGAGGGCCATGATGGCCCTAATTCGCTCACCTGACTCCATGAACACCAGAGGAGAATGTGACATTGAGTTCATGTGTTTTAAAAAAATTGTGCTATTTTTAGATGGCGGTCATCTTCGATTAAGCGAAGACTCTCATTTTACCAAATCTGAAAATGCTTCACCCAAGGATCTTTACTTCCTATGAAGTTTGGCCAGCATCGGTCATGTGGTTCCTGAGAAAAAGACGTTAAAAATCTTGATTAAATGGACCTTTTGGTGGCCATCATGGATGACATAATCATCTGATTCCAACAAATATTGCACCAGAGCAATCGCCTCATCGATACCTTCAATTTGATATATGACATGAGCGTATTCGGTCAAAAATAAAATTTGACCCCAATTTGACCCCACGGGCCACACCCATTTTTGACCCCGGAGTCACCATTTTAACACGTTTGAAAGAGCATTGTACATCGATCATTCCTACCAAGTTTCGTCGAAATCCGGCTAGCGGTTCATGAGAAGAAGATTTTTTAAGAATTTATGCTATTTTTAGACAGTGGCCATCTTGGATTAGTGATGACCTCCATTTTAACAGATCTGAAAAGGCTTCACCCATGGACCATAACTTTTAAGTTTGGCTACCATGGGCCAAGCGGTTCATGTGAAGAATAATTTTGAAATCTCTCATAAAAGAACGACCTTTTGACCTTTCGGCGGCCATCTTGGATGACATAACCATCCGATTTCGACAAAAAATGCACCAGAGTGATCGCCTCATTGATACCTTCAATTTGATATATGACATGACCATATTCGGTAAAAAATAAAATTTGACCCCAATTTGACCCCACGGACCACGCCCATTTTTGACCCTGGGGTCACCATTTTAACAACTTTGAAAGAGCATTGTACATCGATCATTCCTACCAAGTTTTGTCGAAATCCGGTTGGCGGTTCTTGAGAAGAAGATTTTTGAAGATTTTGTGCTATTTTTAGACGGCGGCCATCTTGGACTACTTAATGACGTCATTTTAACAATTTTGTAATCCCCCTACCTAAGGACCATGACCATGAAGTTTGGTGACTATAGGCACAATGGTTACCGAGGAGAAGGCGTTTGAAAATGTTCACGGACGACGACGAACGACGGACGACGACGGACACATTGCGATAACAATAGCTCACATGAGCTTCGCTCAGGTGAGCTAAAAATAGTAAAAATAATATATTTTTAGCTCCCGTGTTAAATTCCCATATGAAAATCTATATCGCAACAAAATCTATATTTGATGGAATTTTATCAAATAAAATTTTCTGGGGAGGGTGACTTTTTTGTTATTGATGAAAAAGTATTTACATTTAAATATATTTTACATTTAATGTGTTTAATAGCCAAAAGTTTGTCGGCACAAAAACGTGGAACAGATAGTAGGGATGGTGCTTTGTTTTCACAGACAGGGTGCTTTATGAAGTACCTGCACAATAGGTCCAACAGAACTGTGATTGTTACGAGGAGGTGATGGTTAACACTGATTTGACAATACCTTATACAATACTATCCACTCGTTAGTTATCTTATATTTAAGGGTAGGAATTGGCATATGAGCCCAGAAAATGTGCCGTTCCAATGGCCATTGGCCTGTTTTTCTTTCCAAATTTATTATTAGTTGCAATGCAGTCGAAATGTGTGCTTTAAATTAAGGAGATTATTTAATTTAATTTAACCTAGCTAGTTCATCCGCCAGTTTGTCAGACCGTGTTAAGGGCAGAGTAGGAGTGCATATGATATATGAGGACTCAGCCATAACAGTGTTATCCTATATGATGACACTGTTTGAGAGTTGGTCAGGACAAAGCAGATCAAGCAGGGAAGGATCTATATAGGGTTGGGTTATGCAAGATGATTATGTTTTGGGACCCAGCTACGATCTTTTCGCGGCTTGTTGTTATACACAAAATGCTACTATTCACATTATATTAGGTTAGATGACAATTTGTTACACTCATTCTGAAGACAAGAGAAAAAGAGAAGATAATACACAGCGATATGGCATTTTCCCCTATGTCAGTGACGTGTGAGTGCAAGTATCCGGCTGGCAGTTGTTTAGCCGTCTGAGCCAAATCTTGCAGCTTATAAGTTTCGTGGAATTGAAAAGGAAAGGAGCACGTACCATACCGCCGGTCACGGTCCAAAATTTTAAAATTTGATTTCATACAATGCATATCACAGTCAATGATGTTTGATCTAGAGTAATGTGGGCATTCCATAATAATTACTCTGTGAGATTTTTGGTGGGGAAACCGGAATACCCTGGGAAAACCACCTCACACCGGCAAGTAATGACTTTTTCACATATGTCCGTGAAGAGCTGTGATCGAACAGCTACCGGGTGACCAAATTCGGCGTTTTACTGCCGGTCTAAAACGGCATCAGCTATTGATGCTACGACATTCGGAGCAACTAGCGTCTAGCTACACCGCAATGATGTCCATTTGGTCCTACAACATATCTTTTACATGTATGGTTAAACAGGTTAATAACACTACTACTAGATCTAGCCTACTAATAATACATAGCAGCATGTCGGGATTGGTGGGTAGACCTCCGTACATACATTGGGTGGTGTTACTTGTATGTTAATTTTGGATATTGTTATCCTAAAGTGGTCCTCTCAGCCGCAAGAGGACGGGAACCCTACATAGAGGCCAGCCTTACAGTATAGTGGCACCATCCTCCCGAGGTCCAGTTCACATGTTCCGTTCGGGAGTTAACCCTTAGACCGCTACTCACAACGATTGTCGTCTGCTGTTGCTTTTATATCTTGCCATATTTCTAAAAACAAACATGCTTTGACAGCACTTCAGAATCATTTCCAATGAAAATGATTCTGAAGTGCTGTCAAAGCATGTTGTAAATTATTCTAAAGCATGTTTTTGATGATAAAAATGGAAAATAGAAAATAAACAGCACACGACAAAAAAAATAAGATAGCGGTCTAAGGGTTAATATAATGTCCAGCATGGGGGAGGCAGCTTGCAGGAGAGAGTTAAAATATTCTAGGGCTGGCTGTGTGTTAGTTACTATCCACTGTATATAGTTAACACATATACAGACTCAACAATGCATGGAAGACCAGATAAAACAAGTTCCAGACACAGAACCAGCTGATAAGACGTGATACAATACGCACGACATGTATAATGTTTACAAACCCACATTGGATACACATGTGATTGATGGATCTAATAATGCAGAAGTTACTCACGTTTTTAATCATTTGTCCGATTCTGGAGACAGTGTAGAAGACACTAGAAACAAGACCTATGGCATAACCAACTTTATCCTCTAGTTCTGGAATAGAAAGGAGAACAGGTATATGTATATACATGTATATATTTTCAATATCAAACGGCAATATACACGAAAGGGGAATATATATTTATTATACCTCATCGTAATTTCTAGGCATATCATTGGTCAGATTGCCGTCACGTGGTATTACCCAATCTGGGATGTTCCCCTTTCGTGTATATTGCCGTGGGATATTGCCGTGGCATATTGAAAATATCCCCCGCTGTGGCCGTCATACATTATTACAGAAACAGCCGAACGTCGTTGCGTGGTGTTAACGTTGAAGGAAATTGTGGTACAAGTCATTGATGTCGTAGGGATCAGGGGTTCCACCACAGGCATATTTTTATTATTATTATTATTTGCATCAATATTTTATTGGATAAAATCCGATAATATTGATATTATTTTGCAATGAGTATTTTATACTATGTTGAAAGAAAAGCTAGTGGATGGTGCGGCATAAAAATCGAGGAAAAATGGGCAATATTTGTGTTTGAATATTTCTCCGACTTATTACAGTTCGGCACTAGCTGCATTTATTTAATACCTGTACTGAATGAAGTTGACGTTGCAAACATGCAGTGGTGATGTCAAATATCTCACAAATCACGTCATTTACTGACGTCATAACTACATTATACAACGTAATACCTACGCAGATGTTTTGAGCTACAATGAAGCGTTAGGAAATTTGGACTGAATATGTGCATGGTGATGACTGATGACACAAACTTTCTTCTGAAAAAGTTTATGTCCGCAGAATTAGCGGACACCATGGTAATTTCAAAATGTTCGATCTTCAATGTTTATGTCTATTATTTAACCTTGTATCTATATGCCATCAAAATTATATTCAGTATAATAAATTAAATAGTGCCCTTTGTTGAGGGGAATATTGTGGATTATCTCAACAAAGGGCACTATTTATATAATATATTTGTTAGAATATCACCCACAGAAAATATGAACTACTGTCTGTTTCACAAAAGCTGCCCAAATTTTACGGCTATAAAAACAATTAAAAAACAAGATTTCTTTTGATAATATTAAATTAAAGGAAAAATTAAGAATGAGCCTTCTTTTTATTTCGTGAAATTTGGTCAAATATTGATTTTATTGCGAAAACAAAATTTCCCCATAGACATCTTCACGGAGTAGTGAAGATGTCTATGGGGATTTAACATGGGGACATTTTTTAGAATTTCAGAAATACTGGACCGATTTTTAAAATTTAACTTTTGTTTTCTTAATTAGATCATTTCCCAGCTATCTAGCCAGGTTTCAGAGTCAATTTCCCAAAAAAATTGTTTTTTGACTCCTCCCACAAGTTCTCTACCTCTTTTCCCCCCATGTTAAATTCCCATAGAGAAATCAATTTTTCGTTATAAAATCAATATTTGACCAAATTTCACGAAATAAAAAGAAGGCTCATTCTTAAATTTTGCTTTAATTTAATATTATCGAAAAAAATATTGTTTTTGCATTGTTTATATAGCCGTAAAATTTGGGCAGCTTTCGTGAAACAGACAGTAAATTGCCGTGGCCCGTATGTCGCGCCCGCCGAGGCTTTGATAGTATACCAAAAAACTTTAACGCAAAACTTTAACCCGGACCAACGTACGTACGGACATACGTATGCCAATGTGCCGACTATATCGCGCTGTTCGCAAGCGGGCGTGACAAGAACTAGAGAAAGTGAGCAGGAGCTTATGGATAATAACCCCGGCTGCCGCCTGGACTGACTTAAAGTTGGACAGACGGACAAACATTATACTTACAAGGAACCTGGATATACAGTATCTGAGACATTATACAGTCCAGTTCTTTTAGGCCCTTCTGGAGAGCTTATGCTTTACAGCTTGGAATAACTAGATGGTCACATGTGTATATGAAGTTTCAAGCTGATATCCCAAGCAGTCACAGAGATATAACAATTTGAAAAACTTTAACGTAAAACTCGGACGCGGATGCCGGACAAAACGGTAACTATATGGTCCCCCTGGAAATTTTTTTTGGGGAGCATAAAAATGTTTTGCGATATTCTTTGTTGATTGCTTTATGGTTTTCACTCCAAAGTACTATAATTACACAATCAAAATCATACGAAAATCGTGTCAGAAGTTTATATTTTTCCTGTTTCTGCCAGAATTTTACTTGTCAACGAGACTTTCGAAATTATCGAATTCCTTAGACTGGCTTGTTTATTCCGTTTGATAACTAGATATGTCAGTAAGCGAGGCTTACGGAATAACCCCCGCGTGGGCCAAGGTACCCCTACATACGTGAAATATTAAGTCTCAATGAAGGAAATAAAAGTTATAACCAATTTTTTTAACTAAGTTTTATAAAGAGACTAAGTATGTGACCTTGACCATGGGATCAGCAGAGGTTGGACGGTCGTGGATCTGTCACAGCATGATAGTACAACCTTAGAGGAATGCATGCATGAAATGCTAAGAATTTTCTACAAAGGAAATAGAAGTTGTAACAGAATTCTCCGATGTTAAGTTTTGTGAAGAGACTAAGTAGTTGACCTTGACCTCGACATCAGCGGGGGTCGGACAGTCATGAATTTCTCACAGCATGATAGTAGACCCTTAGAGGAATGCATGCGTGAAATATTAAGCATTTTAGATGAAGGAAATAGAAGTTATAACATATTTCTCTGATGTTAAGTTTTGTAAAGAGACTAAGTAGTTGACCTTGACCTTGGGATCAGCGGGGGTCGGACAGACGGACAGTCATGAATTTCTCACCACATGATAGTAGACCCTTAGAGAATGCATGCACAAAATATTAAGCATTTTAGATCAATGAAATAGAAGTTATAACATATTTCTCTGATGTTATGTTTACTCGTTGCGGGGTGTATAACTACATAGTTATGCTTGTTCATTGACTTCGATAAAAGACATGAATGTGTCTTCTTCATTACGATGTAGTGTGGCCGATTTGTTGGCGATTTGAAAATATCACTGTTTTTTACTCTGAACAAAGATTGTCAGGCACTAACATTGCGGAAATTATTTTCATTTCCAAACACTTTGCTAAAATTGTATAATATATGTTGAAAACATGACTAATCTATTCCTGGTTCAGTTGCCCAGCTACAATGTATGTCATTTATTTGCATAATTTTCTCAACGTTATCTGCGTCTTTAATTCAAATCAGCAGTTACCACATTTCGTAGTCTCCACTCCGGCACTGAAAGGAGCCACACATTTTCTGACTGGTTGGTAAAAATGCACTGGCTTCCTATAAATGCACTATCGCATTTCTGCAGTTGTTTTCTCTCTTATTCCTTCTATTTAAATATACCCCATTTGTTTTTTGTTGTGATTCTGACCGCTGTGACAAATGATGACGTCATAATGACATCATGTACTGTATCAACGTATTGAACGTTACGTAAATGCGAATAACGTTAATGAATGCAAGTGCCAAATTTTATTTAAGTTGGATGAGTTGTTACAAAGATAATGGTTGAGTGACACGACTTATTGACCCGCCCTTGTATATACGGTATCCGAGACATTATACTTACACGGCACAGGTATATACGGTATCCGGGACATTATACTTACACGGCACAGGTATATACGGTATCCGGGACATTATACTTACACGGAACAGGTATATACGGTATCTGGGACATTATACTTACACGGAACAGGTATATACGGTATCCGGGACATTATACTTACACGGCACAGGTATATACGGTATCCGGGACATTATACTTACATGGAACAGGTATATACGGTATTGGGGACATTATATTTACACAGCACAGGTATATACGGTATCCGGGACATTATACTGACGGCACGGTATCGGATCCGGGACATTATACTTACACGGCACAGGTATACTACGGTATCCGGGACTTTATACTTACACACAGGTATATAGGTATCCGGGACAATTGGAATACTCACGGAACAGGTATATACGGTATCGTAACATTATACTTACATGCACAGGTATACGGTATCCGGACTTATATTACAGCACAGGTATATATGGTATCCGGGACATTATACTACACGGAACAGGTATATACGGTATCCGTGACATTATACTTACATGGCACAGGTATATACGGTATCCGGGACATTATACTTACACAGCACAGGTATATATGGTATCCGGGACATTATACTTACACAGCACAGGTATATACGTTATCCGGGACATTATACTTACACGGCACAGGTATATACGGTATTCGGGACATTATACTTACACGGAACAGGTATATATGGTATCCAAGGTTAGTGGACATGAGACTCCGGCCAGCTGGGTGCCGTATATGTGACATCGTGGGTGCCAGACTTTGTTGTGAACTCAGCATATAAAGCGAGCCTTGAAAACCTAACAGAAATGTCCCAGCTATACACAACACCACATGCGATGGCCCATTGGCCAAACCGTTCGGTAATATTTCCTCATAACCTGCAACAGAAAGTAATCATAGAATACTAAACATTATGTTTGTACAACATGGATATGCCTCCATGGATACTTGACAAATTGGCTAAGTGTTTCAGCGACATTTCGAGAGTGACAACAGTCAAGGTCATGTTAATGGTGGCACGAGTGTGTGACAAATGTTCAGCTGATTCAAGTGTCCAAGTATTGAAGCAATCCTTCACGTAATACTAGTATTGAAGACATTACATGTTGGAGAAACTCTTACCAAATTTTTGTCGTAACAGCTAAGTGTTTCAGCGACATTTTGAAGGTGACAAAGGTCTATCTATCGCATAGGGGGCATAATAACTACAGTGGTACCTCTCCAAACAGGACACCCTGGGAGGCTACTGTAATTCAGGTATATAAGAACTCCAAGACGTGACTGTACGGTCTCCAAAAGACCAGTGAGATGGAAATACAATGAAAGTATTGTTCATGCCTAAGTCTAGGATTGAACCCATAACCTCTGGTACTGATGCAGAGCTCTAACCGCTAGACCCCAACCAATCTCTAATTTACAGTGAAACCAATCCAAATTACACAGCCAAAGGTATCCATGGTGTCCAGTTTAGAGTTTGTTTAATGTCTAATGGCCTATCAACAGCTAAAGTCATTTAAGGCCAGGCCAATGGGTTCACATTTAACCTGCTGCATTGTGCATGGGGGGGGGGGTTGTACTCAGATAAGGGATATAACCAAATTCAACTGTCGCATACGAGAATGCCAACGAGGGCCAAACCAGGTGTCGGTATTCTGGTAAGGATGAACCTCGATCGTTAAAATACCTATCGCACAATCCCACCTGCCACCCACCCAGTTTAGAGAGGTTCCACTCCAATAATCTCACCAACATTACACGCACATATATCATTACCAACAGTCCTGCTAACAGTAATTGGATCCACAGGTCCAACGTTCCACAGGTCAAAGATTCAGCCCATATAGTTCGGGGGCAATTGGTCAGAATCCGGCACCTCATGTTCATTTTTCTTTCATAGTGGTTTCATAGTGGTTTTGTATTCATCTGGGATCCAACTTTCCGAAAAATCCGGGTGCGATTTTTTTTCAGACACTTTCAAGGTCATTCAAAATCAAGGTAGAAATTCTAGTAGTTACGCCATAAAACCGAGGAATTAATCCATTTGAAGTATCAATCTCTTCGGTAATATGCATAACAATAATTACAAATCAACTGTAATCAATAAATAAACTAGAAAATGTGTTCATAGAACACGGATACTCCACATATCGCTTTGATAATAAATGAGGCTAAATTCCAAGTCAAAATTTTGGGACACACAAGCGTTTTTCTTTTTTTTAAAGTTTTGTGACGGACAGATGGATGGACGGACGGGACGGGACGGGACGGGACGGGACGGGACGACGGGACGGAACGGGACGGGACGGACGGACAAGGGTAACACTAAATGCCCCCTCCACTATCGTGGTGGGGCATAAAAAATAAATAATCAAGGTCAAGGTCACAAAACTATACTTTCAAGGTCAACAAGTGAAAACGGGCATGAATTCATCTTTGTAATATTGTTTCTGTACTATGGCATACATATACCACTGCTTATTACCATAGCAAATATATATTTCACAGATATGTGGCATACTGTTCATTAGGTCAGCAATTGTGACAAAAAGGGACTTACTTTGTTTCTTATTAGTGTATGTCATGATGGGCGAGTACACAAGTACACCCCTGTATAATTCCAGCACAAAAATGTTTACACAATTCCCTAACATTTGATTGGTCCATAGCAAGTCTCTGTCCAAAATGTATATCCCAGTAAACTCCCACGCCGAACTACTTTCCGTAACCATCAGGCGCAGTTAAAATAATTCTTAAGAAAACGGAAAATAAACACATTTTCTAGATGAATTTAATTAAAATGCTGGAATTATAAGGAATGAATGGCCTTTTTGCGGAATTTATCAGGGATATAAACTTGGAAAAGTCGCGGGAATACTGGACGAGGCCTTCCGGCCTTCGTCCAGTATTCCCGCGACTTTTCCAAGTTTATACCCCGATAAATTCCACAAAAAGGCCGTTCATTCCTATAGTAAATCTAACGTTTTGTTAAAATTCTGAGGCAATCAGAAACCAGCGCTTCATGGTACATGTATTTGTGTTCGTGGTTGTTGTATAAAGGTTTATCTTTCAGACAAATGTGGGTGTCATTGTTTCCAAATACGTTCAATGTCATTTCAAGGTGCAATACATATAAGATGCGATATATATACAAAATGTTCTTTAAAACATATTAATTCATACAATTGCCAATAGTATTCATTATTATTGGACATATTGATATTATCAAATTTATTTATGGAATAGGACATCAGTCGCCACATTTCAATGTCACAGAAAGGTCGAGAATGTTGATACGTTTAAACTCAACCATTAGCAATGCATACTTTTCGAAGTTTTGTCATAAGTCTGCACGTATTTCTATGACAAAATATCTTCACAAATGTAGTTATCAAATGTATTTGTATTTATTTTTATTTTTGTCAAGTTGAATGCCAGCTCAAAGTTGGCAATTAAGAATAATGCAGTATTTTATTTATCTAATGCAAAATAAAATGACAAATAACAGATCTGGAATACTGAAAGGGCCAATTGTAATACATTACCATGTTCAACTATGACAGTATTCAACTATGGCATGCTGTTGCTATTGTGTATTGCTTTAGAGTTATGTTTACATGGGTTCATCGGTCTCCTCAATGTCTGTTATTTTCTATTGTTGATAAGGTCTGTCGGGTCAATATCGTCGAAAAGTGCCGACTGAATTCCTAAATTTAAACTACGAATATTTAAAACTAGAAATGTACGCTTGTCGACAAGCGCATGTGTATCCCCCTCCCCAGTTACACAAGTAGTTTGAAAAAAGGGTGTTCGAGTTATGCTCCGGAGACAAAATCAGTGACGGAAAAAACAAAGGGAGATAACTAAAAAATTAGTGATGCAAGAGTTGTCATTCTTGCGTGACACACCTTTAGGGTTGTGGTCTATGCATGTGTGAAGTTTCATGAAAATATTCCAAAGGGTGTTCGAGTTATGCTCCAGACACGAAATCAGTGCACGAAACAACAAAGGGAGATAACTAAGAAATTAACGACGCAAGAGTTGTCATTCTTACGTGCGACACACCTTTGGGTCGTCTTCTATGCATGTGTGAAGTTTAATAAACTAGAAAATGTGTTCATAGAACACGGATGTCCCACATATCACTTTGATAATAAATGAGGCCAAATTCCAAGTCAAAATTTTCTTTTACCTGAGAGTTAAAGTTTTTGAAGCACCAAGTATGTGACCTTGACCCTGGGCTTGGCGGGGGCAGGACGAATGTGGATTTGGCACAGGGCGGTAGAGGACCATTAGAGCAATGTGTATATGAAATATGAAGCTGATCCGTGAAAGAAAACAGAAATTATAAGATATTTACCTGAGCGTTAAAGTTTTTGAAGCACTAAGTATGTGACCTTGACCCTGGGCTTGGCGGGGGCAGAACGAACGTGGATTTGGCACAGGGCGGTAGAGGACCATTAGAGCAATGCGTATATGAAATATGAAGCTGATCCGTGAAAGAAAACAGAAATTATAAGATATTTACCCGAGCGTCCAAGTATGTAACCTTGACCCTGGGCTTGGCGGGGGCAGACGAATGTGGATTTGGCACAGGGCGGTAGAGGACCATTAGAGCAATGTGTATATGAAATATGAAGCTGATCCGTGAAAGAAAACAGAAATTATAAGATATTAACCCGAGCATTAAAGTTTTTGAAGCACCAAGTATGTGACCTTGACCCTGGGCTTGCCGGGGGCAGGACGAACGTGGATTTGGCACAGGGCGGTAGTGAACCATCAGAGCAATGTGTATATGAAATATGAAGCAGATCGGTCGAAGGATGAAGAAATTATGAGACATTTACCCGAGTGTTAAAGTTTTGTGACGGACGGACGGACGGACGGACGGGAGGACGGGATGCACGTTCCTACGAATGAATACTTGTTGGGTTTTTACTGTATAAAAATACCCAACAAGAGTACCCAACACTATCCTAACCCTACCCAATAAGATCCCCGTACGCTTACAACAAGTACCCATTCGTGTGTGCGGACGGACGGACGGACGGACAGACGGACGAGGGTAACACTAAATGCCCCCTCCACTATCGTGGTGGGGCATAAAAATATTCCAAAGGGTGTTCGAGTTATGCTCTGGATACAAAATCAGAGCACGAAACAACAAAGGGAGATAAGTAAACAAGAATTCCGCGGAATCAGATGCCTCGCCTTGTCCCGCCTTGACCTCGAGCCTGGGCCCGAAAGCAATTTTCACTGGCCCGAATATATTATACAACTAGAAATGGACGCTTGTCGACAAGCGCATGTGTATCCCCCTCCCCAGATACACAAGTAGTTTGAAAAAAGGGTGTTCGAGTTATGCTCCGGAGACAAAATCAGTGACGGAAAAACAAAGGGAGATAACTAAAGAATTAGTGATGCAAGAGGTATCATTCTTGCGGGACACACCTTTAGGGTCGTGGTCTATGCATGTGTGAAGTTTCATAAAAATATTCCAAAGGGTGTTCGAGTTATGCTCCAGACACGAAATCAGTGCACGAAACAACAAAGGGAGATAACTAAGAAATTAACGACGCAAGAGTTGTCATTCTTACGTGCGACACACCTTTGGGTCGTCTTCTATGCATGTGTGAAGTTTAATAAACTAGAAAATGTGTTCATAGAACACGGATGTCCCACATATCGCTTTGATAATAAATGAGGCCAAATTGCAAGTCAAAATTTTCTTTTACCTGAGCGTTAAAGTTTTTGAAGCACCAAGTAGTGACCTTGACCCTGGGCTTGGCGGGGCAGGACAAACGTGGATTGGCACAGGGCGGTAGAGGACCATTAGAGCAATGCATATATGAAATATGAAGCTGATCCGTGAAAGAAAACAGAATTATAAGATATTTACCTGAGCGTTAAAGTTTTTGAAGCACTAAGTATATGATGTTAACCCTGGGCTTGGCGGGGGCGGGACGAACGTGGATTTGGCACAGGGCGGTAGAGGACCATTAGAGCAACGCATATATGAAATAGGAAGTTGATCCGTGAATGGAAAGAAAAATTATAAGATATTTACCTGAGCATTAAAGTTTTTGAAGCACCAAGTATGTGACCTTGACCCTGGGATTGGCGGGGGCAGGACGAACGTGGATTTGGCACAGGGCGGTAGAGGACCATTAGAGCAATGCGTATATGAAATATGAAGATGATCCATGAAAGAAAACAGAAATTATAAGATATTTACCCGAGCGTTAAAATTTTTGTTTTGAAGCACTAAGTATGTGACCTTGACCCTGGGCTTGGCGGGGGCAGGACGAACGTGGATTTGGCACAGGGCGGTAGACGACCCATTTAGAGCAACGCGTATATGAAATATGAAGTTGATCCGTGAATGGAAATTAAAAATTATAAGATATTTACCTGTAGCGTTTTAAAGTTTTTTGAAGCACACAAGTATTGTGACTTGACCATGGGATTGGTGGGGTGGGGCAGGGCAGGAACGAACGGTGATGGCCACAGGCGGTTTAAGACCGGAACCATTAAAGAGGGCAACCGTTATAATGGAAATATTTGGAAGGTTGGATCCGTGAATGGAAATTAAAAATAAAAGAATATTTACCTTTTGAGCGTAGTTTGGGTGGGAAGCAAGTATGTGACCTTGAACCCTGGATTGGTGGGCAAGGACGAACCGGTGATGCACAGGGCGTAGAGGACCATAAGAGCAAATGCTATTATTAAATATGAAGATGATCCATATCCATGAAAGAAAACAGAAAGTATAAGATATTTACCCAAGCGTTAATGTTTTTGAAGCACTAGTATGGGTTGACATTGACTGGGCGGTTGACGCGCTTATAAGATATTTACCACGCGTTATTGGAGGGGGCACGAAGGTTTATGTTGACTGACCTGCTGACGCAAGACGACTTATTAGGTATACAACGTTATGTGGAAGCACTTAAAGTTTTTATGTTGACCCTGGGACGCTTTGGACCAAGAAGGAGGCCAAAACACCCGCGTAGACATTGAGGGTTGCAATGCGTTAATATATGCGTGTTCGAGTTATGCTCTGGATACAAAATCAGAGCACGAAACAACAAAGGGAGATAAGTAAACAAGAATTCCGCGGAATCAGATGCCTCGCCTTGTCCCGCCTTGACCTCGAGCCTGGGCCCGAAAGCAATTTTCACTGGCCCGAACATATTATACAATTATTGACTAGTGAACCATAGAATATCAGATTATATTCTATGGCTCACTAGTCAATAATTGTTTTATTATATGATAATAGTCTGTATATAGCACTTACGACCTTATGCTACTAGACAAAAATTGAAAAAGAATTTGAAATAAAATATGAAAAAAAAAAATGGAAAAAAAGTTTAAAAATTAAAAATAATAATGCTTGCTACTGGAGCCCAGAATTTTTTTGAATAGTCCTATATTTATCTACATATATCTGCACAGGTCCACATAATGCCACAATATTTTCAACAGTTTACGGAAATGTAATATAATCATTTACCTGTATAAATTACCTGTAAGTGGTCAGTGGTCAGTTGCACATGCTAGCACATGCACAGGTGAATAGTCTGTATATAGCACTTACGACCTTATGCTACTGGACAAAAATTGAAAAATAATTTGAAAAAAAAAAATGAAAAAAAAAATGAAAAAAAAAAGTTTAAAAATAACAATGCTTGCTACTGGAGCCCAGATTTTTTTTCCAGTCAAATTGAAAAATAATTTGAAAAAAAAAATGAAACAAAATAATGAAAAAAAAAAAAAAAAATTACAATTTTTTTTTTAAAAATATTAATGCTTGCTATTGGAGACCAGATTTTTTTTAATAGTCCTATATTTATCTACATATATCTGCAGAGGTCCACATAATGCCACAATATTTTCAACACAGTACCCAATGTAGTGATTTACCTGTATAAATTACCTGGTCAGCAGTGGTCAAGCACTGGACATCTGCACATGCTAGCCCATGCTTAGCACATGGTTCTCCCAGTTTCTACTTGATCTCTCTACAGGTAAGGTGTACAGAGCACACGAGAAAAGGTATACAGAGCAGACGAGAAAACAGGTCTTCATGCATTATTGTCCAGTTTGTCGAGTGCGCAAAACAAAAAAGGGAGATAACTGAAAAATTAGCTACGCAAGAGTTGTCATTCTTGTGCGCGACACACCTCCGGGTCGTGGTCTATGCATGTGTGAAGTTTCATGAAAATATTCCAAAGGGTGGTCGAGTTATGCTCCGGACAGGAAATCAGTGAGCGAAAACAAAAAAGGGAGATAACTAAAAAATTAGCGATGCAAGAGTTGTCATTCTTGTGCGCGACACACCTTCGGTTCGTGGTCTAATTGAATGTGTTAAGTTTCATGAAAATATTCGAAAGGGTGGTGGAGTTATGCTCCGGACACGAAATCAGTACGAGAAACAAAAAAGGGAGATAACTAAAAAATTAGCTATGCAAGAGTTGTCATTCTTGTGCGCGACACACCTTTGGGTCGTGGTCTATGCATGTGTGAAGTTTCATGAAAATATTCCAAAGGGTGTTCGAGTTATGCTCCGGACAAGAAGTGTCTGCGGTGGACGCGGACGCGGACGCGGCGCGCTGTCAAATCCATAGTATCCCCCGACGGAGTCCGGGGGATACAATTATTGACTAGTGAGCCATAGAATATCAGATTATATTCTATGGCTCACTAGTCAATAATTATATGATAATAGTCTGTATATAGCACTTACGACCTTATGCTACTAGACAAAAATTGAAAAAGAATTTGAAAAAAAAAAAATGATTTTTTTTTTTAAAAATTAAAAATAATAATGCTTGCTACTGGAGCCCAGAATTTTTTTTAATAGTCCTATATTTATCTACATATATCTGCACAGGTCCACATAATGCCACAATATTTTCAACACAGTTTACGGAAATGTAATATACAAAAAAAAAATAATAATAATGCTCGCTACTGGAGCCCAGAATTTTTGTTAATAGTTACGGAAATGTACCTGTATATATTACCTGTAATAAGTTAGTGGTCAGTTAAAACATTGAAAAAGAATGGAAAAAAAAAAATGGAAAAAAAAAATTAAATTTAAAAAAAATAAAAGAATAATGCTCCCTACTGGAGCCCAGAATGTTTTTTAATAGTCCTATATTTATCTACATATCATATATATACAGGTCCACATATTGCCACAATATTTTCAACACAGTTTACGGAAATGTAATATAATCATTTACCTGTATAAATTACCTGTAAGTGGTCAGTGGTCAGTTGCACATGCTAGCACATGCACAGGTGAATAGTCTGTATATAGCACTTACGACCTTATGCTACTAGACAAAAATTGAAAAATAATTTGAAAAAAAAAAATGAAAAAAAAAAATGAAAAAAAAAAATGAAGAAAAAAAATGGAAAAAAAAAGAATGAAAAAAAGAAAAAGAACGAAAAAAATAAATTAAAAAAAAAAAAAATGGAAAAAAAAAGTTTAAAAATAATAATTCTTGCTACTGGAGCCCAGATTTTTTTTTAATAGTCCTATATTTATCTACATATATCTGCACAGGTCCACATAATGCCACAATATTTTCAACACAGTACCCAATGTCGTAATTTACCTGTACATTTGCACATGCAAGCCCATGCTAGCACATGGTTCTCCCAGTCTCTATTGTTCTCTCTACAGGTAAGGTGTACAGAGCACACGAGAAAAGGTATACAGAGCAGACGAGAAAACGGGTCTTCATGCATTATTGTCCAGTTTGTAGAGTGCGCAAAACAAAAAAGGGAGATAACTCAAAAATTAGCTACGCAAGAGTTGTCATTCTTGTGTCCACTCCGGGTCGTGGTCTATGAATGTGTTAAGTTTCATAAAAATATTCCAAAGGGTGGTCGAGTTATGGTCAATCAGTGCGCGAAACAAAAAAGGGAGATAACTAAAAAATTAGCTATGCAAGAGTTGTCATTCTTGTGCGCGACACACCTTCACCAAAATGCCGACGATATCGCGCTTTCTGCAAGCGGGTGCGACAATGATGATAAACACCCATGTGAAGTATCAAGGTAATGGGTGAAGCAGTTGCAGAGATATAGTACACGAAAAAACTTTAACAAAATAAATCAAAGTAATTTGACCTTGACATTGGGCACAGGGGCCGCACGGTTGGGGGGTAGAATGAAAATATGGATGATGATAAACACCCATGTGAAGTTTCAAGGTAATGGGCGAAGCAGTTGCAGAGATATAGTATAACGAAAAACTTTTAACTTTTAACTTTAACCAGACGTACGTACGTTAAAAAGTTAACGTTGAAAATGGCTAAGTCAATTACGTAGAAATAATAGGTGAAGGTAAAAACAAGAAACGAGGCAAAGCCACGAAGGCCAGGTTTTTTCCAAGCATAGACACTTGGATAACATAATTATACCCACTTTTTGTAGACTAGATGGCCGTGGCCTGCATGTCGCGCCTTGGGGCGAGGCATGGACACTAAAAAAATAGATATAGAAGATGGAAAAACTTTAACGAAAAAACTTTACCCGGACACGGACGGAAGGACGGACGTATGCCAAAATGCATAAAATGCGCTTTCCGCAAGCGGGTGCGACAATGATGATAAACACCCATGTGAAGTATCAAGGTAATGGGTGAAGCAGTTGCAGAGATATCGTACACTAAAAAACTTTAACAAAAAAATTCAAAGTAATTTGACCTTGACATTGTGCACAGGGGCCGCACGGTAGGGGATTAGAATGAAAATATGGATGATGATAAACACCCATGTGAAGTTTCAAGGTAATGGGCGAAGCAGTTGCAGAGATATAGTATAACGAAAAAGTTTTTACCAAAAAACTTTAACCAGACGTACGTTAAAAAGTTAACGTTGAAAATGGCTAGAAAACGTTGAAAACGTAGAAATAATAGGTGAAGGTAAAAAAATGGTCACATGTTGGATAGTTGTATGTGGTAGGCACCCCTTGGTTATGAAGCTGTGAAAGTTTGGTGGTCCTAGGTGGTACAGTACCAAAGAAATGGACTTAAACACGAAAACTTAACATTGTAAACGCGAAAACTTAACATTGAAAATGGCTAAGTCGACTACGCGGAAAAAATGGGTCAAGATAAAAAACAAGAAACGAGGCAAAGCCACGAAGGCCAGGTTTTTTCCAAGAATAGACACTTGGATAACATAATTATACCCACTTTTTGTAGACTAGATGGCCGTGGCCTGCATGTCGTGCCTTGGGGCGAGGCATGGACACTAAAACAATAGATATAGTAGATGGAAAAACTTTAACCAAAAAACTTTAACCGGACACACAGACGAACGGACGGACGTATGCCAAAATGCCGACGATATCGCGCTTTCTGCAAGCAGGTGCGACAATGATGATAAACAAAAACCATGTGAAGTATCAAGGTATTGGGTGAAGCAGTTGCAGAGATATAGTACACGAAAAAACTTTAACAAAAAAATTCAAAGTAATTTGACCTTGACATTGGGCACAGGATCGCGCTTTGCGCAAGCAGGTGCAACAATGATGATAAACACCCATGTGAAGTATCAAGGTATTGGGTGAAGCAGTTGCAGAGATATAGTACACGAAAAAACTTTAAAAAAAAAAATTCAAAGTAATTTGACCTTGACATTGGGCACAGGATCGCGCTTTCCGCAAGCAGGTGCGACAATGATGATAAACACCATGTGAAGTATCAATGTATTGGGTGAAGCAGTTGCAGAGATATAGTACACGAAAATACTTTAACAAAAAAATTCAAAGTAATTTGACCTTGACATTGGGCACAGGATCGCGCTTTCCGCAAGCAGGTGCGACAATGATGATAAACACCCATGTGAAGTATCAAGGTATTGGGTGAAGCAGTTGCAGAGATATAGTACACTAAAAACTTTAACAAAAAAATTCAAAGTAATTTGACCTTGACATTGGGCACAGGATCGCGCTTTCCGCAAGCAGGTGCGACAATGATGATAAACACCCATGTGAAGTATCAAGGTATTGGGTGAAGCAGTTGCAGAGATATAGTACACAAAAAATCTTTAACAAAAAAATTAAAAGTAATTTGACCTTGACATTGAGCACAGGATCGCGCTTTCCGCAAGCATGTGCGACAATGATGAATAACAAACATGTGAAGTATCAAGGTATTGGGTGAAGCAGTTGCAGAGATATAGTAAACGAAAAACTTTAACAAAAAAATTCAAAGTAATTTGACCTTGACATTGGGCACAGGATCGCGCTTTCCACAAGCAGGTGCGACAATGATGATAAACACCCATGTGAAGTATCAAGGAAAAAAAAAAAAAAAAAAAAAGGTATTGGGTGAAGCAGTTGCAGAGATATAGTACACGAAAAAACTTTAACAAAAACATTCAAAGTAATTTGACCTTGACATTGGGCACAGGGGCCGCACGGTTGGGGGTTAGAATAAAAATATGGATGATGATAAACACCCATGTGAAGTTTCAAGGTAATGGGCGAAGCAGTTGCAGATATAGTATAACGAAAAAGTTTTAACCAAAAAACATTTAACCAGACGTACGTTAAAAAGTTAACGTTGAAAATGGCTAAGTCAATTACGTAGAAATAATAGGTGAAGGTAAAAAAATGGTCACATGTTGGATAGTTGTATGTGGTAGGCACCCCTTGGTTATGAAGCTGTGAAAGTTTGGTGGTCCTAGGTGGTACAGTACCAAAGAAATGGACTTAAACACGAAAACTTAACATTGTAAACGCGAAAACTTAACATTGAAAATGGCTAAGTGGACTGCGCGGAAAAAATGGGTGAAGTTTAAAAAAAAAAGAACAATGTTGGATAAGTGATATGTGTGGGTAGGCACCCCATTAGATTATGAAAGCTGTTACAAAGTTTTGGGTTGTTCCTAGGTGGTACAGTTCTACCAAAGAAATGGACTTAAACACGAAAACTTAACATTGAAAACGCGAAAACTTAACATTGAAAATGGCTAAGTCGATTGCGCGGAAAAAATTGGTCAAGTTAAAAAAAAAGTAACATGTTGGATAGTGATATGTGGTGGGCACCCCTTGATTATGAAGCTGTGAAAGTTTGGTGGTCCTAGGTGGTACAGTAACAAAGAAATGGACTCAAACACGAAAACTTAACATTGATTGTGGACGCCGCCCGCCGCGGAAAAAAATGGGTCAAGTTAAAAAAAAAGTAACATGTTGGATAGTGATATGTGGTGGGCACCCCTTGATTATGAAGCTGTTAAAGTTTGGTGGTCCTAGGTGGTACAGTACCAAAGAAATGGACTTAAACACGAAAACTTAACATTGTAAACGCGAAAACTTAACATTCAAAATGGCTAAGTCGACTGCGCGGAAAAAATGGGTCAAGTTAAAAACAAAGTAACATGTTGGATAGTGATATGTGGTGGGCACCCCTTGATTATGAAGCTGTGAAAATTTGGTGGTCCTAGGTGGTACAGTAACAAAGAAATGGACTCAAACACGAAAACTTAACATTGATTGTGGACGCCACCCGCCACCCGCCGCCCGCCCGCCCGGCTTTCGCCAATCCAATAGCCTGGATTTTTTTCTTCAAAAAACCTGGCTAAAAATGACGAGAACAATTGGCTATACTATTATAAATGTAACATCTGGACTGTCATCCAATGGAATAAACACAGTTTAATTAATTATTGGTTCTACCTCGAAACTAGAACAAGAGGGCCATGATGGCCCTAATTCGCTCACCTGACTCCATGAACACCAGATGAGACTGTGACATTGAGTTCATATGTTTTAAAAAAATTGTGCTATTTTTAGATGGCGGTCATCTTGGATTAAGCGATGACTCTCATTTTACCAAATCTGAAAATGCTTCACCCAAGGATCTGAACTTCCTATGAAGTTTGGCCAGCATCGGCCATGTGGTTCCTGAGAAAAAGACGTTCAAAATCTTGAATAAATGGACCTTTTGGTGGCCATCATGGATGACATAATCATCCGATTCCGACAAATATTGCACCAGAGCAATCGCCTCATCTATACCTTCAATTCGATATATGACATGAGCATATTTGGTCCAAAATAAAATTTGCTCCCAATTTGACCCCACGGGCCACGCCCATTTTTGATCCCGGGGTCACCATTTTAACAACTTTGAAAGAGCATTGAAAATCGATCATTCCTACGAACTTTAGTCAAAATCCGGCTAGCGGTTCATGAGAAGAAGATTTTTTAAGAATTTATGCTATTTTTAAACGGCGGCCATCTTGTATTAGCGATGACCTCCATTTTAACAAATCTGAAAAGGCTTCACACATGGACCATAACATTTAAGTTTGGCTACCATGGGCTAAGCAGTTCATGTGAAGAAGAATTTTTAAATCTCTAATAAAAGAACGACCTTTTGACATTTTGGCGGCCATCTTGGATAACATAACAATCCGATTTCGACAAAAAATGTACCAGAGTGATCGCCTCATTGATACCTTCAATTTGATATATAATATGACCATATTCGGTCAAAAATAAAATTTGACCCCACGGGCCACGCCCATTTTTGACCCCGAGGTCACCATTTTAACAACTTTGAAAGAGCATTGTACATTGATCATTCCTACCAAGTTTCGTCGAAATCCGGCCAGCGGTTCATGAGAAGATTTTTTAAGAATTTATGCTATTTTTAGACGGCGGCCATCTTGGATTATCGATGACCTCCATTTTAACAAATCTGAAAAGGCTTCACCCATGGACCATAACTTTTAAATTTGGCTACCATGGGCCAAGCGGTTCATGTGAAGAAGAATTTTGAAATCTCTAATAAAATAATGACCTTTTGACATTTCGGCGGCCATCTTGGATGACATAACAATCCGATTTCGACAAAACATGAACCAGAGTGATCGCCGCATTGATACCTTCGATTTGATATATAAGATGACCATATTCGGTCAAAAATAAAATTTGACCCCAATTTGACCCCACGGGCCACGCCCATTTTTGACCCCGGGGTCACCATTTTAACAACTTTGAAAGAGCATTGTACATCGATCATTCCTACCAAGTTTCGTCAAAATCCGGCTAGCGGTTCATGAGAAGAAGATTTTTTAAGAATTTATGCTATTTTTAGACGGCGGCCATCTTGGATTAGTGATGACCTCCATTTTAACAAATCTGAAAAGGCTTCACCCATGGACCATAACTTTTAAGTTTGACTACCATGGGCCAAGCGGTTCATGTGAAGAAGAATTTTGAAATCTCTAATAAAAGAACGACCTTTTGACCTTTCGGTGGCCATCTTGGATGACCTAACCATCCGATTTCGACAAAAAATGCACCAGAGTGATCGCCTCATTGATACCTTCAATTTGATATATGACCTGACCATATTCGGTCAAAAATAAAATTTGACCCCAATTTGACCCCACGGGCCACGCCCATTTTTGACCCCGGGGTCACCATTTTAACAACTTTGAAAGAGCATTGTACATCGATCATTCCTACCAAGTTTTGTCGAAATCCGGTTGCGGTTCTGGAGAAGAAGATTTTTGAAGAATTTGTGCTATTTTTAGACGGCGGCCATCTTGGATTACGTAATGACGTCATTTTAACAATTTTGTAATCCCCCTACCTAAGGACCATGACCATGAAGTTTGGTGACTATAGGCCCAATGGTTACCGAGGAGAAGACGTTTGAAAATGTTGACGGACGACGACGGACGACGGACACATTGCGGTAACAATAGCTCACATGAGCTTCGCTCAGGTGAGTTAAAAACGGCACCAAAATATAGAATCACTGATATACATAAATGTACGCTTCTACGTGTCAAATAGACTAGCCTATCTGAAAACGTACTAGCAGCATGTATAATAGCTATTAGTTTGATCTTCTGAGCAATTTATACCATTATTGGGTGAATGGGAACTTCAGATTATCCTATACATATCACTTTTTGGACACCAAACTTGCATGAAGTTCAATGACCTTGAACATGATTTGAAATAATGGCACCCAGATTTTTTGGAAACCTTATACATTCAAGTTCATAAAAACATTGGGTGACAAAAATTAACATGAGGTTCCAGATTCTTATACATATATGTACATTTGCCCCCGGACTAATATATCCACATGTGAAAGATTCAGACCAAAGACCCACTGGTGAAGGATTCAGACCAAAGATCCACAGGTGAAGGATTCAGACCAAAGATCCACCGGTGAAGGATTCAGACCAAAGATCCACATGTGAAAGATTCAGCCCATAGATCCACAGGTGAATGATTCAGACCAAAGATCCACATGTGAAGGATTCAGACCAAAGATCCACAGGTGAAATATTCAGACCAAAGATCCACCGGTAAAGGATTCACACCAAAGATCCCAGGTGAAAGATTCAGCCCATAGATCCACAGGTGAAAGATTCAGACCACATATATACAGGTGAAGGATTCAGACCAAAGATCCACATGTGAAGGATTCAGACCAAAGATCCACAAACCAAAGATCTACAGGTGAAAGATTCAGACAAAAGATCCAGAAACCAAAGATCCACAGGTGAAAGATTCAGACAAAAGATCCACAGGTGAAGGATGATTCAGACAAAAAATTCAAAGGTGAAAGATTCAGACGAAAGATCCACATGTGAAGGATTCAGACCAAAGATCTACAGGTGTAGGATTCAGACAAAAGATTCAGACCAAAGATCCACAGGTGAAGGATTCAGACCAAAGATCCACAGGTGAAAGATTCAGACCAAATATCCACAGGTGAAAGATTCAGACCAAAGATCCACAGGTGAAGGATTCAGACCAAAGATCCACAGGTGAAAGATGCAGACCATGGATCCACAGGCGAAGGATTCAGACCAAAGATTCACAAACCAAAGATCCACAGGTGAAAAATTCAGACCAAAGATGCACAGGTGAAAGACTCTGACTTGTACATTAACAACTAGAAAATGTGTTCATAGAACACGGATGCCCCAAATATCGCTTTGATAATAAATGAGGCCAAATTCCAAGTCAAAATTCTTTTTTACCTGAGTGTTAAAGTTTTTGAAGCACCAAGTATGTGACCTTGACCCTGGGCTTGGCGGGGCAGGACGAACGTGGATTTGGTACAGGGCGGTAGAGGACCATTATAGCAATGCGTATATGAAGTATGAAGCTGATGGAAGGGAACAGAAATTATAAGATATTTACCCGAGCGTTAAAGTTTTTGAAGAACCAAGTATGTGACCTTGACCCTGGGCTTGGCGCAGGAGAAACGTGGATTTGGCACAGGGCGGTAGAGGACCATTAGAGCAATGTGTATATGAAGAATGAAGCTGATCCGTGAAAGAAAACAGAAATTATAAGATATTTACCTGAGCGTTAAAGTTTTTGAAGCACTAAGTATGTGACCTTGACCCTGGGCTTGGCAGGGGAATGACGAACATGGATTTGGCACAGGACAGTAGAGGACCATTAGAGCAATGCGTATATGAAATATGAAGCTGATCGGTGAAAGCAAACAGAAATTATAAGATATTTACCTGAGCGTTAAAGTTTTTGAAGCACCAAGTATGTGACCTTGACCCTGGGCTCGGCGGGGGCAGGACGAACGTGGATTTGGCACAGGGCGGTAGAGGACCATTACAGCAATGCGTATATGAAGTATAAGAAGATACCGTGAAAGACAACAGAAATATAAGATATTTACCTGAGCGTTAAAGTTTTTGAAGCACTAAGTATGTGACCTTGACCTGGGCTTGGCGGGGGCATGACGAAACGTGGATTTGGCACAGGGCGGTTAGGACCACCTTATAGCAATGCGTATATGAAGTATGAAGCTGATCCGTGAAAGAAAACAGAAATTATAAGATATTTACCTGAGCGTTAAAGTTTTTGAAGCACTAAGTATGTGACCTTGACCCTGGGCTTGGCGGGGGCAGGATGAACGTGGATTTGGCACAGAGCGGTAGAGGAACATTAGAGCAATGTGTATATGAAATATGAAGCAGATCGGTCGAAGGATGAAGAAATTCTGAGACATTTACCCGAGCGTTAAAGTTTTGTGACGGACGGACGGATGGGACGGACGGACGGATGGGACGGGACGGGACGGGACGGGACGGACGGACAAGGGTAACATTAAATGCCCCCTCCACTATCGTGGTGGGGCATAAAAATACATTACACTACCATTATGTCCATTTTTGGGCGATAGAAAAGATCGAGCAGTGTATGTGATGATACTACAACGCACCTTTATGCCGCTTCTTCCAATGTAAGTTATAGTAGAGCCATTGGGAAAACAGCACCACGTCAGCGAAGACAAAATATATGGCCAGGTAGATCTGCAATAATACACAATACAGCATGACGTCAGGTGGGACAATATAGAAGTTGGAACCTTTTCTGAATGAAACACAATTCTGAATAAATTATGGTTACTTACGATATGACGAAATCTTCGGGTGAATGCACGGATTGACACACAAATTTAATGTCATTATGATCACTGTTTGATTGTGTAATAAAAATAAAATTAAATGGAACTAGAAATGTGGCCTGTTGGCACACGAATGCCCCCGCTGGCAGCGAAAGAAAACGAGGCATATTTGATTATATAAGCTATTTACCTGAGCGTTAAGGTTTTGAACGCACCAAGTCTGTGACCTTGACCCTGGGCTTAGCGGGGGCGGGACGAATGTGGATTTGTTACAGGGCGATAGTGAACCATTGGAGCAATGCGTGTGTGCAATGTGAAGCAGATCCGAGCAAGGAAACATAAATTATAAGCCATTTACCCAGCGTTAAGGTTTCGAACGCACCAAGTCTGTGACCTTGACCCTGGGCTTAGCGGGGGGCGGGACGAATGTGGATTTGTCACAGGGCGGTAGAGGACCATTGGAGCAATGCGTGTGTGCAATGTGAAGCAGATCCGAGCAAGGAAACAGAAATTATAAGCCATTTACCCAGCGTTAAGGTTTCGAACGCACCAAGTCTGTGACCTTGACCCTGGGCTTATCGGGGGCGGGACGAATGTGGATTTGTCACAGGGCGGTAGAGGACCATTGGAGCAATACGTGTGTGAAATGTGAAGCAGATCCGAGCAAGGAAACAGAAATTACTAGAAATGTGGCCTGTCGGCACACGAATGCCCCCGCTGGCAGCCAAAGAAAACAAGGCATATTTGAATGTGGATTTGTCACAGGGTGGCAGAGCACCATTGGAGCAATGCGTGTGTGAAATGTGAAGCAGATCCGAGCAAGGAAACAGAAATTATAAGCCATTTACCCGAGCGTTAAGGTTTCGAACGCACCAAGTCTGTAACCTTGACCCTGGGCTTAGCGGGGGCGGGACGAATGTGGATTTGTTACAGGGTGGTAGAGGACCATTGGAGCAATGCGTGTGTGAAATGTGAAGCAGATCCGAGCAAGGAAACAGAAATTATAAGGCATTTACACAGCGTTAAGGTTTCGAACGCACCAAGTCTGTGACCTTGACCGTAGGCTTAGCGGGGACGGCACGAATATGGATTTGTCACAGGGTGGCAGAGGACCATTGGAGCAATGCGTGTGTGAAATGTGAAGCAGATCCGAGCAAGGAAACAGAAATTATAAGCCATTTACCCGAGCGTTAAGGTTTCGAATGCACCAAGTCAGTAAACTTGACCCTGGGCTTAGCGGGGGCGGGACGAATGTGGATTTGTTACAGGGTGGCAGAGGACCATTGGAGCAATGCGTGTGTGAAATGTGAAGCAGATCCGAGCAAAGAAACAGAAATTATAAGGCATTTACCCAGCGTTAAGGTTTCGATCGCACCAAGTCTGTGACCTTGACCCTGGGATTAGCGGGGGCGGCACGAATGTGGATTTGTCACAGGGTGGCAGAGGACCATTGGAGCAATGCGTGTGTGAAATGTGAAGCAGATCCGAGCAAGGAAACATAAATTATAAGGCATTTACCCAGCGTGAAGGTTTCGAACGCACCAAGTCTGTGACCTTGACCCTGGGCTTAACGGGGGCGGCACAAATGTAGTTTTGTCATAGGGTGGCAGAGGACCATTGGAACAATGCGTGTGTGACATGTGAAGCAGATCCGAGCAAGGAAACAGAAATTATAAGGCATTTACCCAGCATTAAGGTTTCAAACACACCAGGTCTGTGACCTTGACCCTGGGCTTAGCGGGGGCGGTACGAATGTGGATTTGTCACAGGGTGGCAGAGGACCATTGGAGCAATGCGTGTGTGAAATGTGAAGCAGATCCGAGCAAGGAAACATAAATTATAAGCCATTTACCCAGCGTTAAGGTTTCGGGACGTACGTACGTACGGACGCCGGTAACACTATATGCCCTCCTCACCATTCGGTGGCGGGGGCATAATAAGCCATTTACCCAGTGTTAAGGTTTCGGGACGTACGTACGGACGGATGTCGGTAACACTATATGCCCCCCTCACCATTCGGTGGCGGGGGCATAATAATAGATCAAAATTTAACTTCCATGCAGATTTGCTAGTATACAACATAGACTTCATAATATTTTGTGGCAATACATAGTGAATGGTATATTTAGTTATTTTAAATAACTAACAAAATGCACAAAATAACTCCAACATTTATAAATATCAAACTACATTGATATATGTACCTGGAATGGGAGTTGTTGGGTGAGGATGCCCCCGACCAGGTTTGTGGTGTAGGTGAACAGGCCGGGTTACCTGGAATGGGAGTTGTTGGGTGAGGATGACCCCGACCAGTTTTGTGATGTAGGTGTACAGGCCGGGCTACCTGGAATGGGAGTTGTTGGGTGAGGATTCCCCCGACCAGGTTTGTGGTGTAGGTGAACAGGCCGGGTTACCTGGAATGGGAGTTGTTGTGTGAGGATAACGCCCCCGACCAGGTTTGTGATGTAGGTGTACAGGCCAGGTTACCTGGAATGAGAGTTGTTGGGTGAGGATTCCCCCGACCAGGTTTGTGGTGTAGGTGTACAGGCCAGGTTACCTGGAATGTGAGTTGTTGTGTGAGGATGCCGCCGACCAGGTTTGTGCTGTAGGAGTACAGGCTGGGTTACCTGGAATGGGAGTTGTTGTGTGAGGATGCCCCCCGACCAGGTTTGTGGTGTAGGTGTACAGGCCGGCCATGTTACCTGGAATGTGAGTTGTTGTGTGAGGATGCCCCCGACCAGGTTTGTGGTATAGGTGTACAGGCCAGGTTACCTGGAATGGGAGTTGTTGTGTGAGGATGCCCCCCGACCAGGTTTGTGGTGTAGGTGTACAGGCCGGATTATCTGGAATGGGAGTTGTTGTGCGAGGATGCCCCCCGACTAGGTTTGTGGTGTAGGTGTACAGGCCAGGTTACCTGGAGTGGGAGTTGTTGGGTGAGGATGCCCCCCGACCACGTTTGTGGTGTAGGTGAACCGGCCGGGCTACCTGGAATGTGAGTTGTTGTGTGAGGATGCCCCGACCAGGTTTGTGGTGTAGGTGTACTAGCCAGGTTACCTGGAATGGGAGTTGTAGGGTGAGGATGCCCCCGACCAGGTTTGTGGTGTAGGTGTACAGGCCAGGTTACTTGGAATGTGAGTTGTTGTGTGAGGATGCCCCGACCAGGTTTGTGGTGTAGGTGTACTAGCCAGGTTACCTGGAATGGGAGTTGTAGGGTGAGGATGCCCCCGACCAGGTTTGTGGTGTAGGTGTACAGGCCAGCTTACCTGGAATGTGAGTTGTTGTGTGAGGATGTCGCCGACCAGGTTTGTGATGTAGGAGTACATGCCGGGTTACCTGGAATGGGAGTTGTTGTGTGAGGATGCCCCCCGACCAGGTTTGTGGTGTAGGTGAACTGGCCGGGTTACCTGGAATGGGAGTTGTTGTGTGAGGATGCCTCTGACCGGGTTTGTGGTGTAGGTGTACAGGCCAGGTTACCTGGAATGTGAGTTGTTGTGTGAGGATGCCCCCGACCAGGTTTGTGGTGTAGGTGAACTGGCCGGGTTACCTGGAATGGGAGTTGTTGTGTGAGGATGCCTCTGACCGGGTTTGTGGTGTAGGTGTACAGGCCAGGTTACCTGGAATGTGAGTTGTTGTGTGAGGATGCCCCCGACCAGGTTTGTGGTATAGGTGTACAGGCCAGGTTACCTGGAATGGGAGTTGTGTGAGGATGCCCCCCGACCAGGTTTGTGGTGTAGGTGTACAGGCCGGGTTACCTGGAATGTGAGTTGTTGTGTGAGGATGCCCCCGACCAGGTTTGTGGTGTAGGTGTACAGGCCGGGTTACCTGGAATGTGGAGGTTGTTGTGTGAGGATGCCCCCGCCCCCCCCGACCAGGTTTGTGATGTAGGTGTACAGGCCGGGTTACCTGGAATGTGAGTTGTTGTGTGAGGATGCCCCCGACCAGGTTTGTGGTATAGGTGCACAGGCCGGGTTACCTGGAATGGGAGTTGTGTGAGGATGCCACCTGACCAGGTTTGTGGTATAGGTGTACAGGCCAGGCTACCTGGAATGGGAGTTGTTGTGTGAGGATGCCCCCTGACCAGGTTTGTAGTATAGGTGTACAGGCCAGGTTACCTGGAATGGGAGTTGTTGTGTGAGGATGCCCCCCGACCAGGTTTGTGGTATAGGTGCACAGGCCGGGTTACCTGGAATGGGAGTTGTTGGGTGAGGATGCCCCCCGACCAGGTTTGTGATGTAGGTGTACAGGCCAGGTTACCTGGAATGTGAGTTGTTGTGTGAGGATGCCCCTGACCAGGTTTGTGGTATAGGTGTACAGGCCAGGTTACCTGGAATGGGAGTTGTTGTGTGAGGATGCCCCCTGACCAGGTTTGTGGTGTAGGTGTACAGGGCCGGGTTCCTGGGAAGGTGAGTTGTTGTGTGAGGATGCCCCCTGACCAGGTTTGTGGTATAGGTGTACAGGCCAGGTTACCTGGAATGGGAGTTGTTGTGTGAGGATGCCCCCGACCAGGTTTGTGGTATAGGTGCACAGGCCGGGTTACCTGGAATGGGAGTTGTTGGGTGAGGATGCCCCCCGACCAGGTTTGTGATGTACGTGTACAGGCCAGGTTACCTGGAATGTCAGTTGTTGTGTGAGGATGCCCCTGACCAGGTTTGTGGTGTAGGTGTACAGGCCAGGTACCCTGGAAATGTGAGTTGTTGTGTGAGGATGCCCCCGACCAGGTTTGTGATGTAGGTGTACAGGCCGGGTTACCTGGAATGTGAGTTGTTGTGTGAGGATGCCCCCCGACCACGTTTGTGGTATAGGGTGTACCAGGCGGTTACCTGGAAGGGAGTTTGTTGTGTGCGGGATGCCCCCCGACAGGTTTGTGATGTAGGTGTACAGGCCGGGTTACCTGGAATGGGAGTTGTTGTGTGAGGATGCCCCCTGACCAGGTTTGTGGTATAGGTGTACAGGCCAGATTACCTGGAATGGGGAGTTGGTTGTGTGAGGATGCCCCCGACCGGTTTGTGGTATAGGTGTACAGGCCGGGTTACCTGCAATGTGAAGTTGTGTGAGGATGCCCCCCATCCAGGTTTTGTGTATGGTGTTACAGGCCAGGTTACCGAATGTGAGGTTGTTGTGTGAGGATGTCCCCCGACCAGGGTTTGTGGTGTAGGTGTACAGGCCAAGGTTACCTGGAATTGGGAGTTTGTTGTGTGATGGCCCCCTGACCAGGATTTGTGGTGTAGGTGTAGGCAGGTTACTGGAATGTGAGTTGTTGTGTGAGGATGCCCCTGACCAGGTTTGTGATGTAGGTGTACAGGCCAGGTTACCTGGAATGTGAGTTGTTGTGTGAGGATGCCCCCGATCAGGTTTGTGGTGTAGGTGAACAGGTCGGTTTACCTGGAATGGGAGTTGTGTGAGGATGCCCCCCGACCAGGTTTGTGATGTAGGTGTACAGGCCAGGTTACCTGGAATGCGAGTTGTTGTGTGAGCATGCCCCCGACCAGGTTTATGATGTAGGTGTACAGGCCGGGTTACCTGGAATGTGAGTTGTTGTGTGAGGATGCCCCCCGACCAGGTTTGTGGTATAGGTGTACAGGCCAGGTTACCTGGAATGGGAGTTGTTGTGTGAGGATGTCCCCCCTCCCCGACCAGGTTTGTGGTATAGGTGTACAGGCCAGGTTACCTGGAATGGGAGTTGTTGTGTGAGGATGCCCCCCGACCAGGTTTGTGGTATAGGTGCAACAGGCCGGGTTTACTGGAATGGGAAGTTGGTTGGGTGAGCATGCCCCCCGACCAGGTTTGTGATGTAGGTGTACAGGCCAGGTTACCTGGGAATGTGAGTTTGTTGTGTGAGGATGCCCCCTGACAGTTTGTGTGTAGGTGTACAGGCGGGTTACCTGGAATTGGGTGAGTTGTTTGTGTGAGGATGCCCCCTGACAGGTTTTGATGTATAGTACAGGCCAGGTTACCTGGAATGGGAGTTGTTGAGTGTGAGGATGGCCGGCCCCCCGACCAGGTTTGTGGTATATAGGTTTGCACAGGACCGGGTTACCTGGAGGGAATGGGAGGTTGTTGGGTGAGGATGCCCCCCGACCAGGTTTGTGATGTAGGTTGTACAGGCCAGGTTTACCTGGAATGTCAGTTTGTTGTGTGAATGGATGCCCCGACCAGGTTTGTGAGGTAGGGTGTATTCAGGCCGGGTTACCTGGAATGTGAGATTGTTGGTGGTGAGGATGCCCCTCCCCCCAGACCAGGTTTGTGGTATCAGGTTGGAGAGGCCAGGATTACCTGGAATGGGCAGTTGTTGTGTGGAGGATTGGCCCCCCCGGCCCAGGTTTTGGTGATGTAGGTTGTACAAAGGCCGGGTTTACCATTGGAAGAGGGGAGGTTGTTGTGTGAGGATGCCCCCTGACCAGTGTTTGTGGTAATAGGTGTACAGGCCCAGATTCACCTGGGAATGTGGGTGGGGAGTTTGTTGCTTGTGAGGATGCCCCCGACCAGGTTTGTGGTATTAGGTGTACAGGCCAGGGTTACCTGCAAATGTGAGTTATGTGAGGGATGCCCCCCATTCCAGGTTTGGCGGTATAAGGTGTACAAGGCCCAGGTTTACCCCCTGGAATGTGAGGTTGTTGTGTGAGGAATTGTTCCCCCCAACCAGGTTTGTGGAGTAGGTGGTACAGGCCAGGTTACCTGGAATGGGGAGAGTTGTTGTTGAGGATGCCCCCTGAACCAGCCCCTGGTTTGTGGTGTAGGTGTACAGGCAAGGTTACCTGGGGAATTGTGAGTTGTTGAAGGTTGTTGAGGATGCCCCTGAGCCAGGGTTTGTGGTTGTAGGTGTACAGGCCAGGTTACCTGGAATGTGAAAGTTGTTGTTGGTGGAGGATGCCCCTCCCGACCCAGGTTTGTGGTGATAGGTGAACCAGGTCGGGTTTACCCATGGAATAGGGAGTTTGTGTGAGGATGGCCCCCCCGGACCAGGTTTTGTGATGTAGGTGTACAGGCCAGGTTACCTTGAAATGGGAGTTGTTGTGTTGAAGGATGGCCCCCCGACCAGGTTTTGCTGGTATTTAGGTGCACAGGCCGGGGTTACCTGGACAAAATGGGAGTTGTTTTGGGTGAGGATTGCCCCCCGACCAGGTTTGTGATGTACCGTTACAAGGCCAGGTTTACCTGGAATGTCAGGTTGTTGTGTGAGGATTGCCCCCGACCAGGTTTGTGGTGTTAGGTGTACGAGGCCAGGTTACCTGGAATGTGGGAGTTGTTGTGTGAGGATGCCCCCAGGACCAGGTTTGTGAATGTAGGTGTACAGGCCGGGTTACCTGGAATGTGAGATTGTTGGTGTGAGGATGCCCCCCCACCAATCGTTGTGGGATATGTTTAACAGGCCCCCCAGGTTACCTGGAATGGGAGTTGTTGTGTGAGGATGCCCCCCGAAATACAACATTGAGGAAAATGCCCCCCCCGGAACTTACAAAATCGAAAAAACCCCCGACGACACGAACCAAGGTCACTAACCGATACAACGGCAAAACCATACCCTTACACCATAAAATATTAGGCCAAAATTTACCGAGCCGGGACCTGCGACTATTGGACATCATCACACAAACTCACCTTCAAAAAGAAAATTAAAGATCAGTAACTAACAAAGGATAAACCCCACACAATACCAGAAAAAACACCACACACCCCAGACACAACCCCAGGTTTGTGATGGTAGGTGTACATGCCGGGATTACCTGGAATGGCGGGAGTTTGAGTTGTTGTGAGGATGGCCCCCTGACCAGGTTTGTGGTATAGGTGGTTACAGGCCGGATTAAACCTGGAAATGGGAGTTGGTTGTTGGGTGAGGATGCCCCCGACCAGGTTTGTGGTAATTAGGTGTACAGGCCAGGTTACCTGCAATGTGAGTTGTGTGAGGATGCCCCCCATCCAGGTTTGTGGTAATGAGGTGGTACAGGCCAGGTTAACCTGGAAATGTTGGAGGTTGTTGTCGTGAGGATGTCCACCCCCGACCCAGGTGGTTTGTTGGTGTAGGTGTACAGGCCAGGTTACCTGGAATGTGAGTTGTTGTGTGAGGATGCCCCTGACCAGGTTTGTGGTGTAGGTGTACAGGCCAGGTTACCTGGAATGTGGGAGGTTGTTTTGTGTCAGGATGGCCCTGACCAGGTTTGTGGATGGTAGGAGTTACAGGCCAGGGTTACCTGGAATGTGGAAGTTGTTGTGTGAGGATGCCCCCGATCAGGTTTGTGGTGTAGGTGAACAGGTCGGTTTACCTGGAATGGGAGTTGTGTGAGGATGCCCCCCGACCAGGTTTGTGATGTAGGTGTACAGGCCAGGTTACCCTGGAATGGCGAGTTTGAAGTTTGTTGGAGTCAGCCCCCATGCCCCGGACCAGTTTATTTTTGATGTTAGGTGTACAGGCCGGGTTTACCTGGAATGTGGAGTTGTTGTGTGAGGAATGCCCCCCGACCAGGGTTTTGTGGTTATTAGGTGTACAGGGCCAGGTTACCTGGAATGGGAGTTGTTGTGTTGAGGATGCCCCCCGCCCCCCCCTCCCCGACCAGGTCTTTGTGGTGATAGGTTGTACCAGGCCAGGTTACCTGGAAATGGGAGTTGTAATTGTGTGAGGATGCCGGCCCCCGACCAGGTTTGTGGTTTAAGTGGCTGCACAGAGGCCGGGTTAACCTGGAATGGGAGTTGTTGGGTGAAGCATGGCCCCCCGAACCAGGTTTGTGATGGTAGGGTGTACAGGCCAGGTTACTTAACCTGTGGGAATGCTCAGTTGGTTTGTGGTGAGGTATCGCCCCCTGACCAGGGTGTGGTGGTAGGTAGGGTACAGGCCGGGGTTACCGTGGAATGTGAGTTGTTTGTGTGAGGGATGCCCCCTGACCAGGTTTTGTGGTATAGGTGTACAGGCCAGGTTACCTGGAATGGGGAGTTGTTTGGTGTGAGGAGGTTGCCCCCCGACCAGGTTTTTGTTGGGTTATAGGTTGCACAGGCCGGGTTACCTGGAAATCGGGAGTTGGGTTGGGTGAGGAAATTGGGGCCCCCCGACCAGGTTTGTGATGTAGGTGTACAAAGGCCAGGTTACCTGGGAATGTCAGTTGTTGGAGGTGTGAGGATGCCCCGACCAGGTTTGTGATGGTAGGTGTACAGGCCGGGTTTACCGTGGGAATGTGAGTTGTTGTGTGAGGATTGCCCGACCCCCCGAACCTGTTTGTGGTGTAGGTGAACAAAAGGTCTGGTTTACCTGGAATGGGAGTTGTGTGAGGATTCCCCCCGACCAGGTTTGTTGATGTATGGTGTACTAGGCCAGGTTACCTGGAATGCGTGAGTTGGTGTTGAGGATGCCTCCCCCCGGACAGGTTTGTGATGGTAGGTGTAGCAAGGCCGGGTTACCTGGAATGGGAGTTGTTGTTGATTGAAGGATTGCCCCCCCTGACCAGGTTTGGTGGTATTTAGGTTGTACCAGGGCCAGAATTACCTGGAATTGGGAGTTGTTGTGTGAGGAATGCCCTCCCCCGACCAGGTGGTTGTGGTATAGGTGTTACCAGGCCAGGTTACCTGCAATTGTGGAGTTGTTGTGGAGGATGCCCCCCATCCCAGGTTTGATGGTAGAGGTGTACCAGGCCAGGTTACACCTGGAATTGTTGAGTTGTTGTGTGGATGGATGTCACCCCCGACCAGGTTTGTGGTTGTAGGTGTAAACAGGCCCAGGTTACCTGGAATGGGAGTTGTTTTGTGTGAGGATTGCCCCTTGACACCAGGTTTGTGGTGTAAGGTGGGTACTATGGCCAGCGGTTACCCTGGAATGTGAGTTGTTTGTGAGGATTGGATGGCCCCTGACCAGGTTTGGTGGTGTAGGTGTACAGGCCAGGTTACCTGGAATCTGAGTTGTTTGTGTGAGGATTTAGCCCCTTGACCAGGTTTTGTGATGTAGGTGTACAAGGTCCAGGTTTAACCTGGAATTGGGGGAGTTTGTTTGTGTGAGGATTGCCCCTCCGATCAGTTTGTGGTGTAGGTGAACAGGTTCGGTTTACCCTGGAATGGGAGTTGGTGGAGGATGCCCCCCGTCCGGACCAGGTTTGTGATGTAGGTGTACAGGGCCAGGGTTACCTGGGGATCAAAAAAAAAAATGCGAGTTTGTTTGTGTGAGCATGCCCCCGACCAGGTTTATGATGTAGGTGTACAAGGCCGGGTTAACCTGGAATGTGAGTTGTTGAGTGAGGATGGCCCCCAGCCGACGCCATGGTTTTGTGGTAATAGGTGTACAGGGCCAGGTTACCTGGAATGGGAGTTGTTGGTGTCGGAGGATGGCCCCCCCTCCCCGACCAGGTTTGGTGGTAATAGGGTGTACAGGCCCATGGGTTGACCTGGAATGGGAGTTGTTTTTGTGTGAGGATTGCCCCCCCGACACCTAGGTTTGTGGTATAGGTGCACAGGCCGGGTTACCTGGGGAACTGGGGAGTTGTTTGGGTGAGGATGCCCAGCCCCCGACCAGGTTTGGTTGATGTAGGTTGTACAGGGCCAGGTTACCTGGGAATGTCAGTTGTTGTGTGAGGATTGCCCCTCCCCTGAACCAGGGTTTTGTTGGGTGTAGGTGTACAGGCCGGGTTTACCTGCGGAATTGTGAGTTGTTGTGTGAGGATGCCCCCCTGAAACCAGGTTTGTGGGTATAGGTGTACAAGGCCAAAGGGTTACCTGGAATGGAGGTTGTTGTGTGAGGGGATGCCCCGTCCCCCCGACCCAGGTTTTGAGGTTAGTAGTGCACAGGCCGGGTTACCTGGAATGGGAGTTGTTGGGTGAGGATGCCCCGCCCCCCGACCAAGGTTTGTGATGTAGGGTGTACAGGCCAGGGTTTACCTGGAACTGTCAGTTGTCGTTTTTGTGTGAGGAATGCCACCCCGACCAGGGTTTTGTGATGTAGGTGTTTACAGGCCGGGTTATCCTGGAATGGTGAGGTTGTTGTGTGAGGATGCCCCCCCGACCAGGTTTGTGAGGTGTAGGGTTGAACAGGTCGGTTTTATTTACCTGGAATGGGAGTTGTGAGAGGATGCCTCCCCGACCAGGTTTGGTTTGATGTAGGATTTACAAGGCCAGGTTACCTGGGAATGCGAGAGTTGTGTGTGAGGCATGCCCCCCCGACCCAGGTTTATGATGTAGGTGGTACAGGCCGGGTTACCTGGAATGAGAAGTTGTTGTGTGAAGGATGTCCCCCCGACCAGGTTTGTGAGGTATAGGTTATACAGGCCAAGGGTTACACTGGAATGGGAGTTGTTGTTGGGTGAGGATTGCCCCCCTCCCCCGACCAGGGTTTGGTGGTATAGGTGTACATGGCCAGGTTACCTGGAATGGGAAGTTTTGTTGTGAGGTATGCCCACCCCCCGACCAGGTTTTGTGGTATAGGTGCACAAGGCCGGGTTACCCTGGAGGAATGGGAGTTGTTGGGGTGAGGATGCCCCGCCCCGACCAGTGGTTTTGTGATAGGTAGGTTGTAACAGGCCAGGTTACCTGGAATGTTTCAGTTGGTTGTTGTGGAGGTAGGATGCCCCCTGACCAGGTATTGGTGGGTGGAGGTGTTACAGGCCGGGTTACCTGGAATGAGGTTGATTTTGTTGGTGAGGATGCCCCCTGACCAGGTTTTTGTGGGTATAGGTTTACACAGGCCCAGGTTACCTGAGGAATGGGAGTTGTTTGTGTGAGGATGGCCCCCCTGACCAGGTTTTGTGGTTATAGGTGCACAAGGGCCGGGTTTACCTGGAATGGGAGTTGTTGGGTGAGGATTGCCCCCTCCCCCCGACCAGGTTTGTGATGTAGGTTACAGTACAGGCCAGGTTACCTGGAATGTCAGTTGTTTGTTGTTGTAGGATGCCACCGACCAGGTTTGTGATGTAGGTGTACAGGCCGGGTTACCTGGAATGTGAGATTTGTTGTGTGAGGATGCCCCCCGACCATGTTTAGTGGTTATAGGTTTGTACAGGCCAGGTTACCTGGGAATGGGGAGTTGTTGTTGTTGGTGGAGGATGCCCCCCGACCAGGGTTTGTGATGTAGGAGGTTACAGGACCGGGTTACCTGGAATGGTGGGAAGTTTGTTGTGTGAGGATGGCCCCTGACCAGGTTTGTTGTATAGGTGTATACAGGCCAGATTACGATTAACCTAGGAACAATGGGAGGTTAATAAAAAAATATGAAAAAAGGAAAATACCCTAGTTAAAACAAAAAAAAAAAAGGTTTAAAAAAATATAAAAAAAAATAGGTAATAACAAAAAGGCAAAGGATAATTAATGCAAAAAATAATTGAGTTATAAAAAAAAAAATGAAGGGAAAATTACCCCCCCAAATAAAATAAAAAAAAACCCTAGGTTTGATTCCTATAGGTTAAAAATAACATAACCACCCGGCTTAAAAAAAACCATAAAAAGGAATGGGAAAAAAAAAAAAGTTAAATTAAATAAAAGATAGAGGAAATAATTAAACCCTAACCAACCAGGTTTCGCCCCAATCTGCACCCGGGGAACCCCCCCACAACTCCCACCAGGCCCCCCCCCCCCCAATCTTTCCACCACTCCTACCCCAACCCCTTAGCGGGACCTGGTTTAGTTGATGTTTGATGGGATGCCCCCTGACCCAGGTTTGTGGTATAAGGTGGTGTAACAGGCCAGGATTACCTGGCAATGAGAGTTGTTTTATGTGAGGATGCCCCCCCTGATCCAGGTTTTGTGGTATAGGTGGTACAGGCCAGGTTACCTGGAATGTGAGTTGTTTTGTGTTGAGGATTGCCCTGGCCCCCGAACCAGGTATTTGGTGGTGTAGGTGAACAGGTCGGTTTACCTGGAATGGGAATAGTTAGGTGTGGATGGTATCCCCCCGACCAGGTTTATTTGAAGATGTAGGTGTACAGGCCAGGTTACTGGAATGAATGAGTTGTTGTGTGAGCATGCCCCCGACCAGGGTTTATGATGTAGGGTACCAGGTTTGGGTACCAGGGGGTACCTGGAAACCTGTGAGTTGTTGTGTGAGGATGCCCCCCGACAGGTTTGTGGTTATGGATGGGAAGGTGATACAGGCAAGGTTTTACCTGGACCTGGAGTTGTTGTTTGTGTTGGCCCCCCTTCCCCCGGGGACCAGGGTTTGTTGTATAGGTGTACCAAGGGAGTTACCCCCTGGATGGAGGTTTGTTGGTTTTCTTGTGTGGTGCCCCCCCGACCAGGTTTGTGGTTTAGGTGTCAGGCCGGTTACCTGGAATGGGAGTTGTTGTGTGAGGATGCCCCCCGACCAGGTTTGTGGTATAGGTGTACCAGGCCAGGGTTACCTGGAATGGGAAGGGAGTTGTTGTGAGGATTGCCCCACGACCAGGTTTGTGGTTATAGGTGCACAGCCGGGTTACCTGGAATGGGAGTTGTTGGGTGAGGATGTCCGACAGGTTTGTGATGGTAGGTGTACGGCCAGGTTACCTGGAATGTGAGTTGTTGTGTGAGGATGCCCCCTGACCAGGTTTGTGGTGTAGGTGTACAGGCCAGGTTACCTGGAATGTGAGTTGTTGTGTGAGGATGCCCCGACCAGGTTTGTGTAAGGTGTACAGGCCAGGTTACCTGGATGGGATGGTGTAGGTTGTGTGTGAGGATTGCCCCTCTGACCAGGTGTGGTTATTGGTGTACCAGGCCGGAGTTACCAGGAATGAGTTGTTGTGTGAGGATGCCCCCGACCAGGTTTGTGGTATAGGTTGTACAGGCCGGGTTACCTGGGAATAGGGAGTTGTTGTGTGAGGATGCCCCCCGACCAGGTTTGTGGTGTAGGTGTGCACAGGCCAGGTTACCTGGGAATGTGAGTTGTTGTGTGGAGGATTGCCCCGACCAGGTTTGTGGTGTAGGTGTACAGGCCAGGTTACCTGGAATGTGAGTTGTGTGTGAGGATGCCCCCGACCAGGTTTGTGGTATAGGTGTACAGGCCAGGTTACCCGGAATGGGAGTTGTTGTGTGAGGATGCCCCCTGACCAGGTTTGTGGTGTAGGTGTACAGGCCGGGTTACCTGGAATGTGAGTTGTTGTGTGAGGATGCCCCCTGACCAGGTTTGTGGTATAGGTGTACAGGCCAGGTTACCTGGAATGGGAGTTGTTGTGTGAGGATGCCCCCCGACCAGGTTTGTGGTATAGGTGCACAGGCCGGGTTACCTGGAATGGGAGTTGTTGGGTGAGGATGCCCCCCGACCAGGTTTGTGATGTAGGTGTACAGGCCAGGTTACCTGGAATGTCAGTTGTTGTGTGAGGATGCCCCTGACCAGGTTTGTGGTGTAGGTGTACAGGCCAGGTTACCTGGAATGTGAGTTGTTGTGTGAGGATGCCCCCGACCAGGTTTGTGATGTAGGTGTACAGGCCGGGTTACCTGGAATGTGAGTTTTTGTGTGAGGATGCCCCCCGACCAGGTTTGTGGTATAGGTGTACAGGCCAGGTTACCTGGAATGGGAGTTGTTGTGTGAGGATGCCCCCCGACCAGGTTTGTGATGTAGGTGTACAGGCCGGGTTACCTGGAATGGGAGTTGTTGTGTGAGGATGCCCCCTGACCAGGTTTGTGGTATAGGTGTACAGGCCAGGTTACCTGGAATGGGAGTTGTTGTGTGAGGATGCCCCCGACCAGGTTTGTGGTATAGGTGTACAGGCCAGGTTACCTGCAATGTGAGTTGTGTGAGGATGCCCCCCATCCAGGTTTGTGGTATAGGTGTACAGGCCAGGTTACCTGGAATGTGAGTTGTTGTGTGAGGATGTCCCCCGACCAGGTTTGTGGTGTAGGTGTACAGGCCAGGTTACCTGGAATGGGAGTTGTTGTGTGAGGATGCCCCCTGACCAGGTTTGTGGTGTAGGTGTACAGGCCAGGTTATCTGGAATGGGAGTTGTTGTGTGAGGATGCCCCCGACCAGGTTTGTGGTATAGGTGTACAGGCCAGGTTACCTGGAATGGGGATTGTTGTGTGAGGATGCCCGCCGACCAGGTTTGTGGTATAGGTGTACAGGCCAGGTTACCTGGAATGGGAGTTGTTGTATGAGGATGCCTCCTGACCAGGTTTGTGGTATAGGTGAACAGGCCAGGTTACCTGTAATGGGAGTTGTTGGGTGAGGATGCCCCCGACCAGGTTTGCGGTGTCGCCGAGCGTCCACATCAGGATCAACAACAGCGATATACTCTCCACCCCACTGATGTTTCGGCAGTTCTTGTACATCTGTCTGTAAACAACAGTAGGCGTCGCATGAAGAACAAGAGTGCCGCAAGTCACAAAATACGCCCGTCGAATATGGGTCTATAGCATTATTTCTTCATCTCGTTGTGCTAAACATGTATACTAATTTAGGCAGAGATAGAAAAGTAGAGTGTAAAGTAGAAATTATATGAAATTGGATTCAATAATGTAGAAAAAATGGCTAAGTTAAAAAGGTGATATTTTTGTTAAAAAATAAATTTTCGGCATAAAAACATCAAGGTGCACATCTTCAATATGTGTAGAAGATGTGTGTATAGTTTCAGAACGATCGAGTGAATGGTTTCGGAGGAGTTGTGTACACAAACTCTGTACCGTATATAGAATTGTATAGAAAAATGTAGAAAAAAATGGCTAAGTTAAAAAGGTGATATTTTTGTTAAAAAATATTTTTTCGACATAAAAATACCAAGGAGCACATCTTCAGTATGTGTAGAAGACGTGTGTATAGTTTCAGATCGATAGACTGAACGGTTTCGGAGGAGTTGTGTACATGAACTATACACTTTTTCTTCAGCCGCCCGCCCGCCCGCCCCCAAACGGTCGTATAAAAACCAATGATAAATAAACTCTACCATCAGACATACAGGCATGCACTATTGTGTGTTTGTCTGTACATTCTTGGATCCGTTGGAAAATGAACATACTTAGGAGTGAAAGGGTTAAGTGACAATCCCTGGTGGGCGTATAAAACCAAAGATAGTCTACGGTGCTGCATACATGGCAATAGAATCATTCACACAAGGCTCAATACTGTAGGCAGATTATTGTATAAAACAAGAACTGACATCGTTAAATGAAGCTAATCCCCTCGCTAGCAGCCTTGATAAAAAACAAAACAAACTAGAAATGTGGCCTGTTGGCACACGAATACCCCCACTGGCAGCCAAAGAAAACGAGGCATTTTTTATTACAAGTAATTTAGCCGAGCGTTAAGGTTTCAAACGCATCAAGTCTGTGACCTTGACCCTGGGCATAGTGTGACAATCCATGCATCGGTGTAGAAGATATAGAGCGGAAGGGAATTTCAATAGGTTTGACCTTTGACCTTCAACTGTGACCTTGAACTTGGACGTAGGTGCGTGGTTATTGATCACGACACACCTTCTCATCATGAGAAACATTTGTGCCAAGCCATTTGATAATCCATGCATCGGTGTAGAAGATATAGAGCGGAAGGGAATTTCGATGGGTTTGACCTTTGACCTTCAACTGTGACCTTGGACGTAGGTGCGTGGTTATTGATCGCGACACACCTTCTCATCATGAGAAACATTTGTGCCAAGCCATTTGATAATCCATGCATCGGTATAGAAGATATAGAGCGGAAGGGAATTTCAATAGGTTTGACCTTTGACCTTCAACTGTGACCTTGACCTTGGACGTAGGTGCGTGGTTATTGATCACGACACACCTTCTCATCATGAGAAACATTTGTGCCAAGCCATTTGATAATCCATGCATCGGTGTAGAAGATATACAGCGGAAGGGAATTTCGATAGGTTTGACCTTTGACCTTCAACTGTGACCTTGACCTTGGACGTAGGTGCGTGGTTATTGATCATGACACACCTTCTCATCATGAGAAACATTTGTGCCAAGCCATTTGATAATGGGTCGTCGGACATGGGTCGTATGCCAAACAAAGCACCATTCATAGACATACATTGTGGCCAAATAATATCAAAATCGGTGAAGCGGTTCATGAGTTATTGAAAAATGAAAGGTGTTACTAACGTACGCACATACATGCGTACATTGACTAACGCTATCCCCTCTTGCCAATCGGCGAGGGGGTAATAAATGAAGTACAAAGGTGGCATAACATTTATTTCTTATTGTTTCTGTTTCTTTATTATTAAAAATAAATCTATGTATTTTATTTTGTCCATCTGTACTCACGGTAGTGACACAAGCATCCAGGTCAGTATGGACACTAGGCCCAGTATCACGGACGCTATGCCCCGTGTGTCCCACACACAGTCATTCAGCGCCTCGTATATCCAATGTACCCCATAGCTGCAGTTGGTATCCGTCCCATTGATTGGTGGGCCATCCTGTAACCTAGCAACCCAGAGTGGTTGCCACGGCATCCTGTGTGATGATGTCCCTCACATACGGGTGGGTGAGGTCGCAGAGCTAACACTGCATTGCTATCAGAGATCCAAGCCACAATGGATGCTAGTTCTCAACAATCAAAATAGTCACTGAAAATTTAAAATATTGAAATTATTAAAATTGCATATTTGCATGTACTATAGCCATTTAAAGGCACATGCCCACCTAGTTCTGAGTACATAACTCTAATTACATTTTGTTACACGCATTACATAAGAGTTATGACGGAGTAGTCTTTCCAAATATGCGTTTGAAGCTTTCTTTGTTTAGTTTCTGCTTCTTGGAGAGTGACCTAAGAATTTTGCCAATACGCACTTTATTAGGTAAGTTTATGGTAACATTTTTGTGTCATATTGTAGAATTGTCTCTCACTAACAATATAGTGAAGTTTCTTGATTAAATAAGTTATGTAATTACGAGATGGTATTTGACATAAATCATTCAATTAACAAGAAAATGTATATAAAGATTAGCAAACATGGCCATAATCATGTTATAGGCCTCTGTCAAAGTATATGCATGCTCTGCATTCCAAAACCAAAAAGAGGCTAGAATTATAATGGCTAGCAGAAGCCAACAGACGTTAGTTGTAAAGTATGGTATGACCTGACTACAATTTCACACATTTCAAAAATGCTGATCACAGTCTATATGCTCGCATATCAATTAGGTCAAGTCAATACAACATGACGAGCTCGCTTTTTTAAGTCACCTAGTTACTTTGATTTCTACACACCATGTGTGTTCGAAACCAATGTCTCTATCAATCATGGTTTATTGGCCATAATGTCATTCAATGGCGGTGAATCTAATATGGCCCCATTTCTATAGAATTATTATGGTATATGGAAAAACACCTTTAAAAATAGCCACAAGTTTGCAACAATCTTCTTTAGGGTATCTGTTCACACTGTTTTGTCTGAAAGTGCTTTCCGTAGTCATACATGTACAGTACATGCAATTGATTTTTAAAGCATCATTATGTCACTGCAACATACACTACTCAATACCTGAAGCATATTCTCACGTCTATGATACATATTAATAAGACATTATGTATGGTATCCCGAAACATAGGCATATGGCAAGGCAACACAGAGCGTTAATTTATGCATGCGATAAATGTATATGTTCACACATTTTTATCATTTAATACTAGCTGGCATAGATAGTGAAAGTATATGTTTGACCACACAGCACAGGTCTGAACCCATGATATGTATACATATGGCCATGGTACCTGTTGGCTAATGTACCTAAATGTGTAATCCAATTTTTGATCTTTGCAATCATACCGGTATATCTCCAAACATCAATTAGTTTGCGCCTATATGTTAATGTATAACGTTGATCTGCATTTCTCACCTCATGACATACGTTTTCTGGTTTCTTTGTCACTAATTCGTGTTCATATGACTATACGTTAATCAGTCACTGAAAACCGTTCATGTGATCACTAAACATGTCAATTTCGTCAATGCAACATATTGCTATGATCGATCATCATGTTCCCCGGTCTCTGTGACCAGGCGTGGATACAGGGGGGGGGGGGGTCCTGGGGGTCCGGACCCCCCCCCCTGCTCCCGGCCAAAAAAAAAAAAATCTACAAGATTCGAATAGTTGGGAGGACTTTTTTAGTGGCCTAGGTGTCAGGAAATCGCATCTGCGGCGATCTGGCATCTAAAAAGTTCCTGGGGGAGGACCCCCACACCCCCCTACTATACGATTTCACGCTCGCGGGATTGCCGACTTGTAATTACAGACCCCCCTCCTCCCCTGCAATTATTTCTGTATCCGCGCCTGGTGACACACATATTGTGTCGCACAATTCGTTCCTTGGTTAATGAAACCACACATATGACCACGTATCTCATAGTAGTGTCGGATCAATACATCGCCATGACCGGACACCATGTTTCCGTGTCGACTAAAACCAAGCAATATAGCGATGTTGTACGGCCATTTAATGCATTTCTATTATAACATCTTTGGTGTCTGAAACACATACTGTCTGGAGAGATGACAATTTTTCACCGAGCCGACACACGCTGCATGGCCACATTTTGTGGAAAGGTCTCCTTCACAAGTATGCCTTGCCCGACCATATTATTTCACAGACAAAGGCACTGATTACATGACAGAATACATGTGTTGTCATCATAGTAATCAAAGAAACATGCTACACGACCATATAGGCATGTGTGGTGATATATGATTTTGTAGAGCAATGAATATACAAATGTCTTGTGGTACAACAGAACTGAACAACCGACACATAATCAGAGAAAAGCATTTCATGGACAATAAATACAGGAATAAAGTGCAAAACTGATAAATGTTTTGCTTGGCATCAAACGTAATTTCAGGGACTAATTATAGACTATGTAGCAGCATATGTCATTCTGAGACCGACAATTGTGTTGTTGGGTCTAATGAATGTGCTATGCGGCAATATAGATGTGTTTAATGGACAAAATGAAACACATTTGCAGACATCAGCCCTTCCAGCACAGTGAAAACAAAATATAGGATTTTTTTCAAAAAAATATAGGACACTATATCTGGCCTCCCAACACCCCTTCTAGCCAGCCGCGTTCCACCACAAATCATTTATTTGTGCAAATAAGTCATTTACCTTAACTTATTACATTAACTAGAAATGTGGCCTGTCGGCACACGAATGCCCCCACTGGCAGCCAAAGAAAACGAGGCATATTTGATTATAAGCCATTTACCCGAGCGTTAATGTTTTGAACGCACCTTGACCCTGGGCTTAGTGGGGCCGGGACGAATGTGGATTTGTCACAGGGCGGTAGAGGACCATTGTAGCAATGCGTGTGTGAAATGTGAAGCAGATCCGAGCAAGGAAACACAAATTACAAGCCATTTAACTGAATGTTAAGGTTTCAAACGCACCAAGTCTGTGACCTTGACCCTGTGCTTAGCGGGGGCAGGACGAATGTGGATTTGTCACAGGGCGGTAGAGGACCATTGGAGCAATGCGTGTGTGAAAGTTAGTGTAGGATTGAGAAACGCGCACGTAGATTTGTCCCAAAGTGGCAAGTAAACAATTAAAGTGGAAAAGGTGAAGGTCAAAGGTGAAGGTCGAAGTAATGGGTGGTGGAGTGTGTAAGGCATGTTCATATGTATCATGTGTATAAATATTTAAGCGATTGGCAAAAGTATTGAGAAGTTATTGTAGGATTGAGAAACGTGCACGTAGATTTGTCCCAAAGTGCCAAGCAAACATTTAAAGTGGAAAAGGTGAAGGCCAAAGGTCAAGGTCGAAGTACTGGGTGGTGGAGTGTGTAGGGCATGTTCATATGTATCATGTGTATAAATATTTAAGCGATTGGCAAAAGTATTGAGAAGTTAGTGTAGAATTGAGAAACGTGCACGTAGATTTGTCCCAAAGTGCCAAGCAAACATTTAAAGTGGAAAAGGTGAAGGCCAAAGGTCAAGGTCGAAGTACTGGGTGGTGGATTGTGTAGGGCATGTTCATATGTATCATGTGTATAAATATTTAAGCGATTGGCAAAAATATTGAGAAGTTAGTGTAGGATTGAGAAACGTGCACGTAGATTTGTCCTAAAGTGCCAAGCAAACATTTAAAGTGGAAAAGGTCAAGGCCAAAGGTCAAGGTCGAAGTACTGGGGGGTGGAGTGTGTAAGGCATGTTCATATGTATCACGTGTATAAATATTGACATAATATGTGAAGCCATGTAGAAGTTACTAAAGAATATGGTAATATCGGGACGTACGGACGGACGGGACGGACGGACGTACGGACGGGACGGACGTACGGACGGACGCCGGTAACACTATATGCCCCCGTACCTTTTCGATAGCGGGTGCATAAAAAGGGGATTTTTGAAAAACAATTAAGAATGAATTGGCACACATCATGGTACTACATAAATTAATTTTGTTGAAATTATGTCAACATCACATTAATAAATACTTATGGATGTCCTTTAAATTGCATGATGAATTTAGTGCAACAAATTTAACGAAAAAGTTCTATTTTAACCAAAGAAAAAGCAACCTTTTGCTTACCCAAAATATATATAGGAATTATAGGAATTTTGCCCAAAATATAGGATATTATAGGATATTTTGAAAAGGTCTGAAAAATATAGGAATTATAGGAATTATAGGACCGCTGGAAGGGCTGAGACATGTGACGATATTTTATAGCGACACATACATTTGTATTTACTACCACAATATTATTAATTTAAATATTTATCTTACAGTCTTAAAAAATGGAAAACCTTGCCAATAAATAGCTTTCCACAGCAGTAAAGACGAATTATTGGAATTTATCTATCTGAAAATAATATATTTACACAGAGAAATGTCAATAGTCCACGCCATTGGCCGGTTAACGGTGGTCAGTGTGACTTTATTGAATGAATTTGTCTCCAGTCGTGGCTTCAGGCGGATATTTTTACCAGGCCGAAACATAATCTGAGCGAAAAAGTGTAAATAAATCAGTCCTAAGGCTCCTTAATGGCAAACATATTTTCTCTGGCATACATATTTTCTCTGCTACATATTTTCTCTGGCATACATATTTTCACAAGGGATGCATTCTTTACACAGACAAGAAGTTTCTATCTTCAACTTTTAATAGATTTTGACCATTTTAAATTATTTCAGCGCCCCTACTTGAATTTAATACTGTTAGTAGGATTTGTATGGCTATAGCTAGTTTTGATATTAGCAAAAAATACTACTTTCGACAGAACTAAATGTTTCCTGAATGGTTGCCAACCTACATGTATGAGCATTTCAATGTTTACTTCCTAATTTATAGTGACAGTGCATGTTAGATTTAGGCTGAAAGTTAATTGCCAGCCTGCGAGCATATTAGATAACTATCTTGCTTATGAACACCTGGGTAGTAGAAAGAATATACATGTATGTGGCTTGTTAAAGACGACAAATTGTGACCACCGCAAAGTTTCTATTGTCAACGCTTACTGAGATACAAAGATTTTATTATGTTAAAACATTCATGTCCGGAGGCAATATTGTATATACTACAGTTGTAATTGGCATACAGAGTTGGAACTGCGCTATACATGTTTCCAGCTGTTGTGTACTTACAAATTGTCACCAAAACTAAATTAATAGGTGCAACATTTTCCAAATTATGTAAATTTCAAGGTTTAATCCGTCACGTACGGCACCCATATTGGATGTATGTCCGTTAAAATGATTGTATGAGCTTATGTTTATGTTAGATAGATTCCTTGGTGTAGACATAGGTGCAGACACTGAAACAAAGTATCTAGCTGATTTATTAAGGTAAATATTTATGATTTTGTGATTTGACCTAATTAATATGCTAGCCTATAGACTGGTCTTTACATCAAATTATAACTGGTTTCACGGTGGCCATATTGGATTTAATGCAGTCGAACTGGCTCTATATGACTGAAAATATAAGGTATGCTTCGTATGCTTCTGGTATCATATGTACAGACATAACAAAGAAGACGATCGTCAAATTATTACGATTTTAAGACGCATTTCCTCATGTATGGCGGCCATATTGGATTTGCCATCATTGAATGGTGTTACACCACTGGAAGTCTGTTAGATAGATTGTTTGGTATTGAAAACATGGATGTAGACATCAAAACGAAGTATCTAGGTGACTTGTTACGGGAGCTATTTCTGATTTGGTAATTTGACCTAATTAATATGCTAATTAGGTCAATTAAGAAAAAAATCCCCATGTTAAAAAACATAGACATCTTCACTCATAGGGATTTAATATGGCATTTTTTTTTCCCCACAATAAAATCAATATTGGACCAAATTTCACGAAATAAAAAGAAGGCTCATTCTCATATTTTGATAAAATTAATATTATCGAAAAAGTATTGTTTTACATTGTTTAGTCGTAAAATTTGGGCAGGTTTTGTGAAATAGACAGTACATGTAATTGGGTATTTTACCGACGGTGATTGAATTTTGAAATGTGGCAGTGTGAATTAGGTGGGGTATAGATTTCTGGAAGGAGCCGATGAGCTGTGTTTGGTGTAGGGAAGTGGTGGCTGGAAGTCGGGTGGATGACAGAAAGGTATGACAGGTACGAGTAATTTATTGAGCAACGTTGTCAGAAATGGATAACCGTGGAAGTATGGAGGGACGGACGGCGTACACATTGACGAATAGTGACCTGCTTTGCCTGATCCGCTTTGCCCGACCTTTTACATTGCAATCAGTGTCATCAGGAACAGAAAGGGACAATACAAATCACCATACCATATACTGTTACTGGGATATCATCTATTAAGAAATTCAATGTGTTGTATGCATTATGCGTACGTACGGATGGACGGACGGACGGACGCTCTTACATTAGGGTACTTATGTGGCTTATCACATGTTAAATATTAGCCACATAAAACGATTTTTAGCCACATAAAACGATTTTTTAGGTGGCTAATTGTAACCAACCCTATCCTTTAACAAGTCCATAACCCTGTGGGGCTAGCCACATAAGTACCCTAATGTGCGGACGGACGGACGGACGGACGGACGGACGGACGTTCAAACATTTGGGAGTTATGAGGCACCGCTATATAAAAGATCAAAGGGTTAGCTCCTAAATATCAAAGAGTTAGCTCCTAAATTTACGAGGCACCGACAATATCAAAGAGATCAAAGGTGCTAACCCTTACCCTAAGCTCCTAAACCCCCGATGTTGGCCCGGACGGACGGACGGACGGACGGACGTTCTTACAGTACTATACTTATGTGGCTTATCACATGTTAAATACTAGCCACATAAAACGATTTTTAACCACATAAAAGGATTTTTTAGGTGGCTAATTGTAACCAACCCTATCCTTTACCAAGTCCATAACCCTGTGGGGCTAGCCACATAAGTACCCTAATGTGTGCCCGGACGGACGGACGGACGAACGGACGGACGGACGTATGCCAAAATGCCGATGATATCGCGCTTTCCGCAAGCGGGTACGACAATGATGATAAACACCCATGTGAAGTATCAAGGTAATGGGCGAAGCAGTTGCAGAGATATAGTATAACAAAGGGCGAGGCATGGACACTAAAAAAATAGATATAGTAGATGGAAAAACTTTAACGAAAAAACTTTAACCGGACACACGGACGTACGGACGTATGCCAAAATGCCGACGATATCGCGCTTTCTGCAAGCGGGTGCGACAATGATGATAAACACCCATGTGAAGTATGAAGGTAATGGGTGAAGCAGTTGCAGAGATACAGTACACGAAAAAACTTTAACAAATAAATTCAAAGTAATTTGACCTTGACATTGTGCACAGGGGCCGCACGGTTGGGGGTTAGAGTGAAAATATGGATGATGATAAACACCCATGTGAAGTTTCAAGGTAATGGGCGAAGCAGTTGCAGAGATATAGTATAACGAAAAAGTTTTAACCAAAAAATTTAACCAGACGTACGTTAAAAAGTTAACGTTGAAAATGGCGAAGTCAACTACGTAGAATAATAGGTGAAGGTAAACAAATGGTCACATGTTGGATAGTTGTATGTGGTAGGCACCTCTGTGAAAGTTTGGTGGTCCTATGTGGTACAGTACCAAAGAAATGGACTTAAACACGAAAACTTAACATTGTAAACACGAAAACTTAACATTGAAAATGGCTAAGTCGACTGCGCGGAAAAAATGGGTCAAGTTAAAAAAAAAGTAACATGTTGGATAGTGATATGTGGTGGGCACTCCTTGGTTATGAAGCTGTGAAAGGTTGGTGGTCCTAGGTGGTACAGTACCAAAGAAATGGACTTAAACACGAAAACTTAACATTGTAAACGCGAAAACTTAACATTGAAAATGGCTAAGTTGACTGCGCGGAAAAAATGGGTCAAGTTAAAAAAAAAGTAACATGTTGGATAGTGATATGTGGTGGGCACCCCTTGATTATGAAGCTGTGAAAGTTTGGTGGTCCTAGGTGGTACAGTACCAAAGAAATGGACTTAAACACGAAAACTTAACATTGTAAACGCGAAAACTTAACATTGAAAATGGCTAAGTCAACTACGCGGAAAAAATGGGTCAAGATAAAAACAAGAAACGAGGCAAAGCCACGAAGGCCAGGTTTTTTCCAAGCATGGACACTTGGATAACATAATTATACCCACTTTGGTGGTCCTAGGTGGTACAGTAACAAAGAAATGGACTCAAACACGAAAACTTAACATTGATTGTGGACGCTGCCCGCCGCCCGCCCGCCCGCCCGCCCGCCCGCCCGCCCGCCCGCCCGGCTTTCGCCAATCCAATAGCCTGGATTTTTTTTCAAAAAACCTGGCTAAAAAAGTAACATGTTGTATAGTGATATGTGGTGGGCACCCCTTGATTATGAAGCTGTGAAAGTTTGGTGGTCCTAGGTGGTACAGTAACAAAGAAATGGACTCAAACACGAAAACTTAACATTGATTGTGGACGCCGCCCGCCCGGCTTTCGCCAATCCAATAGCCTGGATTTTTTTCCAAAAAACCTGGCTAAAAATGGTCACATGTTGGATAGTTGTATGTGGTAGGCACCCCTTGGTTATGAAGCTGTAAAAGTTTGGTGGTCGTAGGTGGTACAGTACCAAAGAAATGGACTTAAACACGAAAACTTAACATTGTAAACGCGAAAAGTTAACATTTAAAATGGCTAAGTCGACTGCGTGGAAAAAATGGGTCAAGTTAAAAAAAATGAACATGTTGGATAGTGATATGTGGTGGGCACCCCTTGATTATGAAGCTGTGAAAGTTTGGTGGTCCTAGGTGGTACAGTAACAAAGAAATGGACTCAAACACGAAAAATAAAATTTGACCCCAATTTGACCCCACGGGCCACGCCCATTTTTGACCCCAGGGTCACCATTTTAACAACTTTGAAAGAGCAATGTACATCGATCATTCCTACCAAGTTTTGTCGAAATCCGGTCGGCGGTTCTTGAGAAGAAGATTTTTGAAGAATGTGTGCTATTTTTAGACGGCGGCCATCTTGGATTACGTAATGACGTCATTTTAACAATTTTGTAATCCCCCTACCTAAGGACCATGACCATGAAGTTTGGTGACTATAGACCCAATGGTTACCGAGGAGAAGACATTTGAAAATGTTCACGGATGACGGACGACGGACACATCGCGGTAACAATAGCTCACATGAGCTTCACTCAGGTGAGCTAAAAATATCATGCCTCATTTGCATATGCAAATAGCCTGATACCATCGCGAGTTACTATCAGTAAAATAAATATTACTTAATGATTATATCTGTATAGCAAGCAGTCGTCATTTTTAGAACTGGTGGAATAGTGACACAATTATACATTTATTTAATTCCTAAAGAACATTATGTGCCTACTGAGTGGGTATGTACCTTTAAGAAATGGGGAAAAACTTGTTGGAAATTGGACTTAGGGTTGTGGAGATATTTGGTATTTAAAAAACTTTACTGTAATGCCGGACGCAGACGCACGTCAAAAGCAGCAACTATATTACGCCGACCGCAAGAGGGTGTGATAAAAATTAACACTGCAGTGTGATAAGTATTGTATTCTCAAGAAGTGGTATAAACAATGTTGGCCAATTTCTGGTATACACTTCAAACATCAAACAAAATTAAAGCAAAGATACTCGAAGCACTTGACAAAGAACTGTTTCACATCTGAAAGTCGACTAATGCTCCAGCAAAGTATAGATTGTGACTGTTAGTCAATGGGCCAGCCACCACATTTAGGGGTGATTGGTACCACAAAGAGGTACCGTAGTAAACGAGACCATACTTTCCTAAAAGCTTAACATGTGTAGGTTTCAAATCTGTTTGCTGGACATCACTATCTAGTAGCTTTATGGTAGTAATTATGTTATTTAGGGTCAACGGTCAAAGTATGCAATGGAACTACCCATCTTCATGTTTTATGCATTATTTCCATAACCACGATAGATATGGTCACTAAACTTGGTGTACATGCTTGTTATGAATAACTGCTATATTTGAATATACTTCCTCTGAAAAATGTAAGTGAATGGGTTTAACATCCCAGCAACAGCTAAAGTCATATAGAGACGGGACCACAGTTTAAAGTCTCATCTGACAGATCAGTGGGATGGAAATACTATGAAAGTATTTTTGATGCCCAAGGCGAGGGTTGAACCCACAATCTCCAGATTGGAAGTCAGGTGTTCTAACCCCAATGCCACAACCCATCCCCGCTTGACCTCTTAATAAGGTCATCGGATCTGGGGCCAAAGGTCAACATTTTTTCATCTGATATTTTACCATACATTGTGTAATTCCAACACTACTATAGTGTTCCTGTTCAGTTTATGTTTTCATACTTTACATGGACAATTTAAATATGAAATATTAAGATATTGGAGAAATAGCTTCCGGGTGAAAGGTCACATAAATACATGGTTTACGAGTTTGCTTAGTACTGTCACTATACCCAGTGTGAGACAGGTGTTGTGTTTATATAGTCCATTAAATAGCTATACTATATTCCACAGTGTTTCAATTCCCTATGTCTATATAACATGATATAAAAGAAAGGAAGATTTTAAAATGCGGCTATTTTCTTGTTTTATTCAAGATGGCCTCCGAATATCAAGTTATTGCCTTGTAGACCCACGCGATACTTATCCCACATAACTTCGGTACAATAAGGAAGCATTTGCAAAACATTCATACACAATTAGATAAATTCAATGCTGACATTATTGCAAGATGGCCGCGAAATATGAATAGTTTGGCATGAGCTCGTCCTCATAGAACATATGACGGAGAGTTACTCACAAAAACGTACCATATATACCGGTAGTGGGGCCTACTAAATACACCCACCAGGCAGTCTACACACACAAGTCGTGAGGTAAGCTATACTTCCCATGTTTGACATCTTCACATATATTTGTATATACATTTACAGTACTGCAAATGTTCAGTTTCACATATGTACACGTACTAATTTATTCCATTTTCCATCGTTACGCTTACTTGTCTTTTTGCTTTTATCATCTAATTTACTTCTTATTCTGCATTACCCATCTTCATGTTCACTTTGTATGGCTGTATTTATGTAATTGCTTTCAGTTAGTTGTGGTATAATTTGTAATTTGTAAGCACACCCAGGACACCCGCTAAATAGGGACCCGTCACCTGCCAGGGCACCCAGGTAACCCGCTCAATATGGGCATACAACCTGCCAGATAGGGGCACTTCATCTGTCATATAAGCGCACCCAGGTAACCCGCTATATAGGGGCATACAACCCGCCAAATAGGGGCACTTCACCTGCCATATAAGGGCACCCAGGACACCCGCTACATAGGGACCCTTCACCTGCTATATAAGGGCACCCAGGTAACCCGCTAAATAGGGGCATACAACTCACCAAATAGGGGCTCATATAACCCACTAAATAGGTCCTATTCGCCAGTTTACCCGAGCCCCTATTTACAGGTAAGCTGGGTAACCTTGTATGGCATATACGGTGACCCTATTCGGCTGGTAACATGTGTGGTTCTATATGGCAGGTTACCGGTTTGCCTTCATATTATATGGCAGGCAATGAGCCCCTATTTGGTAGGTTACCCGAGCCCCTATTTTGCAGGTTACCTGTTTGCCGCCCCTAAATGGCAAGTTAAGTGCCCCTATTTGGCACCTTACCTGAACCACTATATGACAGATATCCTGTGCGTTCTTATAATGACAAGTGTAATATTATAGCCAGCTGTATCGAGTACTACCGGATGCATACTAATATGTTGACAGACTTCTCACTGAGAACTGGTAAAAGCCAGTTTGAACTAGTGAGAACAATGATTTGGATATGTAATGTAAGGCCGTCTGTTTGAGATGGCTAGCAGTGTACAAAGTGTTTGTAAAATGCTATACTCGAGAGAGAGCTGTTTACAGGGTCCAAGATTTAGGCTAATTTCGAACATATCCACTTTACGATTGATTGCCTGCCAATAAAATATGATTGCAAAACTATGGTATTCATCAAAAATGGACGTTCACGACCAGGTAGGACTCGGGTGGTCACAAGAACGTTATACAAATAAAGTGCAGCTATTTGGCAGGTTATCTGAACGCTTCTTTGGCAGGTAACTTTAGATCCCATATATGGCAGGATAAGTGCCCATATTTGTTAGGTTACCTGATCGCCTATATCAAAGGTTACATTGGTGCCCCTATATGGCAGTTGAATTGTCCCTATTTAGCAGGTTACCTGGGTGTCTCATTGTGACAGGTGAAGTACCACTATTTGGCGGGTTATATGAGCCCCTATTTGGTGGGGTGTATGTGTGCCCTTATATGGCAGATGAAGTGCCTCTATTTGGAGGGTTATTGGAGCCCCTATTTTGGCGGGTTACCTGGGTGCCCTATAAGATGGGTAAAATGCCCCTGTTTGGCGGATCTATTTGACGGGTAACCTGGATGCCCCTATATGGCGGGTGAAGTGTCCCTATTTGGCGGATTATATGAGCCCCTCTTTGGCAGGTTACCTGGGTGCCCCTATATAGCGGGTGAAGTGCCCCTATTTGGCAGGTTACCTGGGTGCCCCTATATAGCGGGTGAAGTGCCCCTATTTGGCAGGTTACCTGGGTGTCCGTATATGGCAAATGAAGTGCCCCTATTTAGCAGGTTACCTGGATGCCCTTATATGACGGATATCTACACACAATACATAAGCCAGGCTTGTACAGGTGCGTACACACACCCCTTAATCCCCCGAGGTCTGTCTGTGGATGTGTAAAAATCACTTTTGAGCAACCCTGGCCCTTCGTGCTGTCAATAACAAAAACAATATATAGCCACATTCACGGGTATCGGGGTAACACGGGTATCGGTGTATTTGCTTTCAAGTGCATATTTGCCCTCACATGCATCGGATCGCCATCCAACTATGAAGTCCACTTCATAGCAAGTCATGCTTGACTAATTCTCGAGAAAAGTCAACAGTGGCTCATCTTCTGTTTATAAAATCAAATTTCTATGATAGACACATAAAAATGAAGAAATTCTGCAAATGCTCAGACCGCTCATCATAAGGGGCCATTATGTGACAGTAAATCTATTTCCATTTGAAATCAAATTTACTTTCGACTTTCATTTTTAGACAACACATCTCTTCACGAAGAATATGAATGAGCTATATATAAACCCTAAACCGGTGTCAACATAGATTTTATATTAAGGCATTCCTAGGGCAATTTGTCCATTTGTATCTTTTTACAGAAATATTTTAAGTTATTAAATCTCATTTTCTTTTGTTTTCTTGAACATTATAAACACTCTAATAACTAGTACATTGTTTCTAAATGGAAACAAAACTGTCTAATCCATGTATGGAATGTTATTTTGTTTGTTTCTAAGATACAAGAAAATGGTTCTCAATTCTAATGATTTTGAGCCAAATTATGCAATTAATTTTATTAAAGTAATTAATTTAGCAAACAGAAGCATTAAAACGTCAATTGTTTGAGCAGTCATGTATAATCTCACATTTCAATAACACTTTTCAAAACCGTCAAAACTGCCAATTTTATATTGCCTCGATATCAGTGAACAACCGGATCTGACCTTGGTGACCGAGCCATATCTTGACCGAGCAAGTGTTTTCCGATTCAGAAATATGTCAAACCAGGAAGGAGTCTGAACAGACAAATTCAATGCTGAAACGTTTTAAGTTAAGGTCGGATCATGAAATGTCATACACAGACATAATGTCTGTATAAATGTTATTAAATACATAACGTTAAATAACAAGACCACCAATACCCGTGAATGCGAGGCTACTCATTTTTCTTCAGAAAGTGGATATACATGTAATAACCCTATTTGGCATGTAATCATATCCCTTATTTGCCAGGTTCCCAGAGCCCTTATTTGGCGGATTACCACAGCGCCCCGATGTGGCAGGTAACGTTGCCAACCCTACTGTCACCAACGATTATCTGAAGATTTTATCTGGTCAATTAGTAACCTTACTGTTTCGTAACCGGACAATCTTGGTCGATTCATATCCATTCAATTGGTCGATTTGTAACTGTGCCAAAAACATTAGTCAATTAGTAACCTAGACAAAAAAGTAATAAGAAATAACTTAAAATAATTTGATGAAAAAAAATAGAAAAAAAAATAAATTGTTTATTAAAGACCCGTTCTATACCTGATCATCATTTGATTCAAAGATAATTGCTTCAAAAACGTGATGGAATATATGTATAACATATATGTGAATACTGCCTCTTGACTGTATCCTATATGGCACATGGAGTGGCCAAGTCGGCCAACTTTGTATGTTCCAGCTATCAGCCAGTTTCACCTGTTCTGCCGTGCGACAAAGAACTGAAAATGTGAAGTAGAACGATATAATATAGCTAATCACATGTAGAAAAGCGAGAACGGACTCCTATCAATTATATTACACCGAACTGTAAAACATGTCAGTTTTCTGGACAGGTTTGTGCCTGTGTTTTTAAAAACATGAACCAACATTATAACTACCCTCATACACAGAAATTCGCACAGTGTATCACTTTTACCGGGCCATCCACACAACGCATACCATATATACCCACTACTGTACTCATTAGCTGTACATTCACTGACATGTAAGCAGTTACCCGAGTGTATTGGCCCTGGTGTCTACTCGCCTAATATGCGAGTAAATGTGGACAACGTGTACACTAACATAGGATGTGCGTCAGATTGAAAAGTTTACACATCAAAATGTATTTTGAGATTGATGGGAGAAATGCTCAGATATCTTGTCTTTTGAATAATTTGCTGGCATAATATTTATAGCTTGCCATTGTGATATCTATCTATTATGTATTGCACCAAATCTTACTTGATTTACTGTCATATTATTTGCTGTATGTGTCAAACGCACAAAGTGGTGAAATTGTATGATGGTTTGTACATACAAAGATGGCAGAGACGGCAACACAATGCTCCATGTAGTATCCAGTAACAAGACAATATTCACATATATGTTATATTCATATATCACATCACTCTTATGAAGCAATTATCATTGAAGTCAAGTGTATCTATCTATCACCTAATACCTTAACGATAACTAGAACATCTTTCAGACTGGATGAAATGTGTGATTTACACATAACGGTGGTTTTTGCATGTTGTTGTCATAATTAATCCCGTCCCTCGAATATCGCTAGTGGGCTTACACAGCTGATTGAACAAACTGTTAATTAGCTGTGTTTGGCACATTTCATGATTTCAATCTACATTCATTATGTTGTGCACATGAGAATCGTCTTCACTGGAGACGATTCTCATGTGCTGTCAGAACAGGGTTTTGTCGAGAAATATTGAAAATAAAACATTTCAAGCAGACGACAACATTTAATTCAGTGTAGTAAATGTTAATATTGGCATTGCTAGTGTAATTTCTGAATGACTGAATTGTGTATCTGAATGAACAAAAAACAGTACAGATCCTGCCGAATTTTGCAAGCAGTGTAGACCTGAACAGATTGTATGAATTGTTTATCTTAGTTTATACTGTCCACTTTTTGCTGCCGATGAACGTTTTGCTATTAAACACATTAAATTTAAATAAATATTTAACTGTAAGTACTTTTTCATCAATAACAAAAAGCCACCCTCCCCAAATTCCATATAAATATGTGTACATGCACATATGATACATATATACAGTACAATATCAGTGAGAGGACCAAATAGTGTTGTCGCACTTGCGGCAAGCAACCGCCAAATTCCTGATTAGTCTATAAATTTTGTTATTGTTATCCATCAGAGTGCACTAAATGGTGGCACACTGAATTAACTCCTTTATTAATTAAAGGATGACTTCCTCACGAACTTTCGCTTTCGATCTTTACTGCGAGGAAACCAACAAGTTGACAATTACAAACAATACAAAACCACAGTCTCTGTCTCCATAATATCAATGGAAATCGAGAAAATTTGGGGTCTTCCTGTTTCAGATACCGGTATTAAGTTTACGACACAATATTTCATGTATCACAATCTATCACACTAGGTCATGTAATTCAACCCCTCCTCCTAAATAAATTAATCATATTACAATGAAAACTCGGAAAGTGCAAATCAGTTAAACAGAGACGGCAAATCCCCTTCAACCCTACTGTTCACAACAGAAATGTGGAAACACAGCAGGCTTTCCACTCGAGACATGCAGTGTTTGTCAATCATTTTTCACATATTGCTTTTCTAACAATTCCCTATCAGAACAACAAACGCTTCACAAAATATTACAAAAATATCAATGTCCAATATTTAGGGGTGAAAGGGTCAATATACTTACTGTCATTTCGGCTAATGCGTAATTCACGCCAAATTTAGCCATGCGTACGTGTAGCAGGCTTTCCACTCGAGACCTGCAGTGTTTGTCAATGATTTTTCACATATTGCTTTTCTAACAATTCCCTATCAGAACAACGAAACGCTTCACAAAATATTACAAAAATATCAATGTCCAATATTTAGGGGTGAAATTACATACTGTCATTTCGGCTAATGCGCAATTCACGTCAAATTTAGCCATACGTCGTAATAAAATATGTGGATTTCGGAATAAACAAGCTGAGTAATTGCGACACTGTGGCACAATTTTATCACATTCCGATAGTTTGGTAAAAAGTAATTCCGAAAATAGTCAAAATTTGTAAAATCCTCAGACCCTGCTGATGGAATAGCTGTCTTATTTACTAATTTTAACTGTTCAACTAAGAAACTAACCTGTCATGATGTCATTAGATAATTCTGCTTGAAGTTTAATGCCAATTTTGCTATGCTGATACAGAATGCTGTTCGCCATTTTGTTTTCACTACCAGATGCGCAGCATTAGCAGAAACAAATGTGACGTTGCAAACACGCATGTGATGTCATACATCACACAATTTACGTCACTTACTAACGTCAGTACGTTATGACATTTTACCTGCACAGACGTCTTTGAACTGCATTGAATATTCAGGAAATTTTGACTGAATATGGGGATGTTAATGACATATAAATTTGTTTGGTGCGCAGAATTAGCCGACACCATTGTACCTGATGTTACTGTTTAACACCTCTGTATCTTGTATAATGTAATATCTAGACATAAACGTTATAGTATTCTTGTTTGCCTCATGTATCAATTTATATTAACGTGTACCTCACGATGCCATTTTGTATGGACTGAGTGAATAAAGATTTTTTTTGTGTGTATTTTTGTACTTGTAGTACACGAGTATACTAATTTGATTAGAGCTCAAATTTCAAAAGAAACCATTAATTTGATTAGCGGTCAAACTTATTGAAGCCTAAATAATGTGCAAAAATGTCCCATTAGCACATCGTTTCATTAGCGAAAATTGTCTATCGACAGACGGTTACGAATTGACTAATGGTTTTTGAACGGTTACAAATCGACCAACTGAATGGTAACAAAAGATTGTCCGGTTACGAACTGACCATAATTCAAGATTTTGTAATTGTGAATGTTGACTGTTGTTCTTTATGGACTGGTCATTATTTATCGCTGGGGGGGAGGGGGGGGGTGGGGGGGGGTTTGGGGGGGGGGCTGGATGAATTTTTCCAATAATCTGATTTTTTTTTTCTAGGGACAATTTTTTTTTTTCTAGGGACCCCCAGTAGCTTTAGCTAAATTTTCAGGGCCCCCCTATTCCATCATAGATATTTTTCGAGGCCCCCCCCCCCCACCTATGCTCCCAACTCAACCCCACCCCATGTAAACTGGCCATTCGGATGGTAATATATTCAATTGCATGATGCTTATCATCACTCTTTATTACAGTACAGTTTATTGCAGTACATGTATCTATATAATTTCGATCTAGACTATACATGTAGCAGTTTTGCAAGCAGTGTAGATCCAGATGAACCGTCTTATAAGGATCTACTCTATTTGCGTAGCTGATCCGAGGGTAATAACATTGTTACCATCAAAATCGTACCAAATGTTCAGCACAGTGGCGGATCCAGGATTTCACCAAGGGGGGAGGGGCCACATGGAACTTGAGGCATGCTCGTTCGTCGACTGTGCGGTGCGAGGGAGTTGGCTAGGGGGGTCTGGGGGCATGCCCCCCCCCCCGGAAAATTTTTGAATTGAGGAAGCCATTTCCTGCATTCTACGCTGAATACTTTGTACGATATGCTCGTTCGTCGACTGAGCGGTGCGAGGGAGTTGGGTAGGGGGGTCCGGGGGGGACTTGGACTTGGTATTTACCCTAATTATTCAGACACTATTTTGGGGCAATCCAAATACTTTTTGTTAAAAAGGATCTAAACTGTGTATGATAGATGTGATTGTGTGACTGACTGAATGGCAAACAGTGTAGACCCTGATCAGAGTGCACGGATGTTTTTCAAGGCCTCTCCTCCATAAATTATTTTAAAAAATTTGGAGGCCCCCCCCCCCCCCTCAATATCTGTGAAAATTTTCGGGCCCCCCCCTCTGGCGCAGTCGATATTTTCGCCCCCCCCCCGGCGATAAATAATGACCAGTCCGTTAGGCCGAAACTTTGAAGGGGCGAAACTTGCTCATTGTTAAATTTGTCAACCCATTATATGATTTGCTACACACAAGTGTAATAAGATCAAATAAAAACAATTACTACAGCGGGAATATAGGCCGAAACTTTGAAGGGGCGAAACGACCAAAACTTGTTCATTGTTAAATTTGTCAACTCATTATATGATTTGCTACACACAAGTGTAATAAGATCAAATACAAACAATTACTATAGCGACAATATAGTGTTCAAATACCTGTTACAACAATATCCTTTCCAGCGTCGTACTGAAATTAGCCTTAAATGACCTGATTTTACTCTGTTTGGTTCTTAGGATTGTTGACTCGTATCTGTTGATGCTGTGATCCGTGACACTTGAACCGGAAGTAAATCCAATTGACGGAAATTACCGAGTATAGCCGTCTCCTTGCGGACCAAATCAAGGTAGCCATATTTTTTAAATGTTTATCTTAAATCATAATCCATCTGCTGTTTATCTAACGTTATTTTTGACTAAATAGTGATTATTATGCGTTATGAATATCCCATGTGTCTTTTTATGTGTATATTTTCTTATCAACAGGAGATTGAGCTTGGCAAACAAGCTGCGACTCGGCCCTCTTCGAGGGACTGAAGCATTTACTTTTACGTTGCAATGAACGGAATTCGTAAACCATCAACATCACCTCCATTACAAGGCTCGGGCCAACCACAAACGAGGAACATCGGGTACTCTTTTGGTATGTACTTCTGTTAATGGCTGCTAAATCATTATTCGGTATTTAGTATTTGAATAATGTCCTTGTATATGCGGGACGGTTGACCTGCCGGTTACTTTTCCCCCAACATGTGTTGCCAAGTGTCATCACGCGCCATGAAACGTGTCCAGATTCACGTTGTTGTAAAACATGGCGTTAGATAATTTTCATATATTAACAAATGTTGAGATTGTTTGCTGTCTTTTATTATTAATCGTGTTATGAAATCTTGTTTTTGATGCGCAAAAAATCAATGTACTCGTCATGTAGGCGGGGTCAGATTTTGGAATGCCTCGCATTCTTTTTTCGTTTTCTGCGTGTCAATTTGACCCAGTTTGTCCGGAAAAGGCACATGCTATTTTACCGGTTGAACCCCATGGTTAGGTGTATTATAAATATTGTGTTATTTGAAACTATTTTTGTGGCAGAGAATTTGAGTACAGATATGAAATATGTTGTCTATTTTCTTGGCCTCCAGCTCAACAGGAAGTGACCATATTCAGATCGTTTATTTCATTGACAACATGGCATGTATGTGTGTGTTCTGAGTACATAACTCTAATTACATTGCACTACATAAGAGTTATGGAGAATTGTTATTTCCAAATTTGCGTTTTTAAGGCAAGTCGAAATAATGGTGTTTTTATACGTATGGTCGGCAAATTACATACCCTTGCATGTCCGAAGTTCACCTTGTTGTCGTCCTCCTCCACTTCTCGGTCCATGCGCCTCTTCTCTTTTAAAGTATCAACCTTGTTTGTTTGCCAGGTGAAATTCTCCGGGTCAGCGTCGACATTAAGGTGATGTGATCCTCTGTTGTGAGCTCCAGCCACGGCCGGTCCCTCTTTCAATTCATCATTACTCCCCTGTTCTCCTCATACCTAAAACAATAGACTGAATACTGATAGAAACTGGTATATACCCAAAGGAGATCAGAGAGCCAGGGAAAACCAGAAACCAAACACTTTACATCAAATACATGGCACGCGTACAGCGGTGGTCGCAGAGCCTTCAATAATCGTGACTTCATGACTGTCTTGATATACAGTCATGACGGCTTGCTTTTGAAAAGTGGTATCTCGAAATCGCCACGGCTTTGCAGAAGATTTTCAATCATTTCAATGGGCAAAATTGCATTATTATACACGTTATATTGTTAATTATGTTCTCAAAATTGATTATTACCATATGGCAAGTGCCGATTCTTTATATTTTCTCTGCAATATCCATTTAAATTTTTAAAATAAATCAAAACGTTCTTCCAACACTGAACTGCGTAATTGATTAGTTTCCGGTAGCTTGAAAATGGGTGTAAATCAATGCCCGGATAAAATATAGTGACAATTTTACGTGTATTACTTATTAGCGCAAAGGATTAATTCTACAAAAATGAGTATTAAAATAGGTTTTGATTGAAATTAAATTTAAACGACAAACCATATATTTCGTTCAGAAATGCATAATTTATTTCACTATTACTTATGCGTATGACAGTATTGTACCTTGCCCGTTGTTGTAGTTTATTTGTAGGGACCCGCCACTGTCTTACTCTCAACGTCGAATAATTATGGTGGAATAACGACCATCTTCAAGCATTATAGGCTATAACTATGTAGACACCTGTCATTGGCGCTATTGACTTAAATGTTTTGCATACTGTCAGGGTTCGTATGTAACTCACTATCGGAAGGTTGTGTCTATCTGGCCCGGTTCACTTAGTCGGATATATAGCGATGGTACGGTAAACCAGAGTTTACTGGTTCGAGTCCCTTGTTAGTTCACACTTCTTTCTACCTGTTCTAATAGGCTGGTGCGCAAAATTGCTTAACATGTTATTGCACAGTTTTTTACCCTAGTAATTATTTACACACTAATTTCTGAACTACAATCTAATGCATAGTGAAATTGAATGCTGATTCCGCCCCTGATAAGGCGTGTTAATAAATTTACTCCTTACCATGGTAACACAAATCAATTACAGTCGACTCGCGTTATAATATCAATATTCACCCCAAACATTCGGTACATTTAACACTCGTGTATAATCTGATAAGAATGTGTCAATTTCCTGTGTTTCGTGCCGGCATACTGTTGTCGTAAAATATAGATTATCAACATATCAATATTATTATTGTGTATTCTTCTAATTAATACACAATAAAATACTCTTACATGCACTGCATGTGTTTAGTGTTGACATGTTATTATTTCCATGTTTTATTGGTCGCAACAATTTGCAACATTGTTTTTCCGGCGATCACGTGATGTGATCGAGTGGAGATATTCTATAAATAGCATCATATTGCTTGTGACCAAGCAACCACCACCAGTCGTGAGTCACGTGACATTGACGGGTTATTGTACTGCATATCACAGGGGCGCGAATAGTGAAATGTTCGAATCGGTACATTTGTGTCTTGTAAAAAAAATACAAGACGCCCACGTAACGATTCGGACTTTTCAATAAACTCGTTCCAGTACAACTTCGGACCCATGTACTGCATGTCGGCTATTTATGGCGGGGACGTAAATGAAAAACAACACAGGTACGAAAATAGACAGGCATTTATTACAGTAACACATTTACAGACGTACATGTATACACACAGACTATACAAGCAATATATTCCCTAGCAATCAATGTTCCTCGTCTCAAAGAAGTCTGTCATCGTACACTGCTTCGCCGAAAGCCTGGCCATGTGTCTATTGAGCACGAACGTGTTCAACCGCGATAGTAAGTTCAGCTCCTCTTCTGTATTCGCCTCGTATTCTATGAAACTTCGCATAATGTCCGATGCCGCCAACACAGCTTCCACTGATGGCCTCGGTGCCGGTGGTAGGTCAGGTGTCTCATGTTTTCCCCGCAAAGCTGATCTAGTTATCTCCCCGGTTTTTAGGCCAGGTCCTTGGCTAGATTGCTCAGCTGACACAAACAGATTAGATGCTGATCCAGTTATCCCCCCTGTTTTTAGGCAGGGTCCTTCACCAGATTTCTCAGCAGCAGTTTGTTTAGACATTGCTAAAGGAAGTGATTTGATCGACCAACTGTTCGTGTTTATAAAGATCGCATGTAATTCACTCAAATTGTAATTATTATAAACAAGCGTCCGTTAATGATTATGGCATTTACGGCTCGATTCATGTCCCGAAAATAAATTGGCAATTAACAAGAGTAATTTTGTGATTTCACGTCACACTGTCGTTAATTGGTTGATCACGGCTTACGTGGTCGGCTTTGACAGTATTCCGCGATTGTAACACGGTTACCGGCGGCATGTTTTGATCACTGAATGTGTGAAAAACTTACCTGTGCCAATCAAGTTTGACCAGACTTTACAACGCCCGCTGTTCAAATTGCATATCGACATAACAGTATACAAATGTGTAGGAATTATACCATCGGGACTTGTTTTCCACATCGATATAAACAAAATATCGACATTTCCGATATCGATATATCAGGTAAGAAATGTATGAGTTTATATAGCAGTTCGGCCGGGACCACGAGCGTACATCGACATAAGCAGGTATATCGATATAAGCAATGTCGACATAACGCGAATCGACTGTACATGCATTAACATTGGTCTAAATGAATTTTAATAAAGTGATTATTTACAAAAAAAAATGTTGTAAAGGTCAAAAAATCGTTCTTTTATTAGAGATTTCAAAATTCTTCTTCACATGAACCGCTTGGCCCATGGTAGCCAAACTTAAAAGTTATGGTCCATGGGTGAAGCCTTTTCAGATTTGTTAAAATGGAGGTCATCGCTAATCCAAGATGGCCGCCGTCTAAAAATAGCACAAATTCTTAAAAAATCTTAGTTGTTAAAATGGTGACCCCGGGGTCAAAAATGGGCGTGGCCCGTAGTGTCAAATTTTTGTTCATGGAGTCAGGTGAGCGAATTAGGGCCATCATGGCTCTCTTGTTTGTTTTCGCGCACTGATTTCCTGTCCGGAGCATAACTCGACCACCCTTTGGAATATTTTCATGAAACTTCACACATGCATAGACCACGACCCGGAGGTGTGTCGCGCACAAGAATGACAACTCTTGCGTAGCTAATTTTTGAGTTATCTCCCTTTTTTGTTTTGCGCACTCTACAAACTGGACAATAATGCATGAAGACCCGTTTTCTCGTCTGCTCTGTACACCTTTTCTCCTGTGCTCTGTACACCTTACCTGTAGAGAGAACAATAGAGACTGGGAGAACCATGGGCTAGCATGGGCTTGCATGTGCAAATGTCCAGTGCTTGACCACTGCTGACCACAGGTAATTTATACAGGTAAATTACTACATTGGGTACTGTGTTGAAAATATTGTGGCATTATGTGGACCTGTGCAGATATATGTAGATAAATATAGGACTATTAAACATAAATCTGGGCTCCAGTAGCAAGCATTATTATTTTTAATTTTTTAAAAAAAAAATCATTTTTTTTTCAAATTCTTTTTCAATTTTTGTCTAGTAGCATAAGGTCGTAAGTGCTATATACAGACTATTATCATATAATAAAACAATTATTGACTAGTGAGCCATAGAATATAATCTGATATTCTATGGCTCACTAGTCAATAATTGTATAATATGTTCGGGCCAGTGAAAATTGCTTTCGGCTCGAGGTCAAGGCGAGGCATCTGATTCCGCGGAATTCTTGTTTACTTATCTCCCTTTGTTGTTTCGTGCTCTGATTTTCTATGCAGAGCATAACTCGAACACCCTTTGGAATATTTTTATGCCCCACCACAATAGTGGAGGGGGCATTTAGTGTTACCCTCGTCCGTCCGTCTGTCCGTCCGCACACACGAATGGGTACTTGTTGTAAGCGTACGGGGATCTTATTGGGTAGGGTTAGGATAGTGTTGGGTACTCTTGTTGGGTATTTTTATACAGTAAAAACCCAACAAGTATTCATTCGTAGGAACGTGCGTCCCGTCCGTCCGTCACAAAACTTTAACACTCGGGTAAATGTCTCATAATTTCTTCATCCTTCGACCGATCTGCTTCATATTTCATATACACATTGCTCTGATGGTTCACTACCGCCCTGTGCCAAATCCACGTTCGTCCTGCCCCCGGCAAGCCCAGGGTCAAGGTCACATACTTGGTGCTTCAAAAACTTTAACGCTCAGGTTAATATCTTATAATTTCTGTTTTCTTTCACGGATCAGCTTCATATTTCATATACGCATTTCTCTAATGGTCCTCTACCGCCCTGTGCCAAATCGACGTTCGTTCTGCCCCCGCCAAGCCCAGGGTCAAGGTCACATACTTAGTGCTTCAAAAACTTTTAACGCTCGGGTAAATATCTTATACTTTCCGTTTTCTTTCATGGATCATCTTCATATTTCATATACGCATTGCTCTAATGGTCCTCTACCGCCCTGTGCCAAATCCACGTTCGTCCTGCCCCGCCAATCCCAGGGTCAAGGTCACATACTTGGTGCTTCAAAAACTTTAACGCTCAGGTAAATATCTTATAATTTTTCTTTCCATTCACGGATCAACTTCATATTTCATATATGCGTTGCTGTAATGGTGCTCTACCGCCCTGTGCCAAATCCACGTTCGTCCCGCCCCCGTCAAGCCCAGGGTTAACATCACATACTTAGTGCTTCAAAAACTTTAATGCTCCGGTAAATATCTTATAATTTCTGTTTTCTTTCACGGATCAGCTTCATATTTCATATATGCATTGCTCTAATGGTCCTCTACTGCCCTGTGCCAAATCCACGTTTGTCCTGCCCCCGCCAAGCCCAGGGTCAAGGTCACATACTTGGTGCTTCAAAAACTTTAACTCTCAGGTAAAAGAAAATTTTGACTTGGAATTTGGCCTCATTTATTATCAAAGCGATATGTGGGACATCCGTGTTCTATGAACACATTTTCTAGTTTATTAAACTTCACACATGCATAGAAGACGACCCAAAGGTGTGTCGCACGTAAGAATGACAACTCTTGCGTCGTTAATTTCTTAGTTATCTCCCTTTGTTGTTTCGTGCACTGATTTCGTGTCTGGAGCATAACTCGAACACCCTTTGGAATATTGTCATGAAACTTCACACATGCATAGACCACAACCCTAAAGGTGTGTCACGCAAGAATGACAACTCTTGCATCACTAATTTTTTAGTTATCTCCCTTTGTTTTTTCTGTCACTGATTTTGTCTCCGGAGCATAACTCGAACACCCTTTTTTCAAACTACTTGTGTAACTGGGGAGGGGGATACACATGCGCTTGTCGACAAGCATCCATTTCTAGTTCTAGTATTAATTTTGAACAATAAAGAAAGGCAATTTTCAAATGGAAGGTAATTGTGCCAAACTTATGCACTGGGCATTACTAAAATAATATCCTCCAACAACTTACATGTACATGAGCACATGCGCGTATCTAGTTGTAAGCAAACGTGTTCTCAGTCCTACATAGCCAGTACATGATGTATGATAGGTGTTCCAGTGTCATTATTACATGTAGTTATTTCACATTGCTTAATGAAAATTTGATATGCTGAGAAACTCGTCTGTCTGTCCAACGTCCGTGTGTCCGTCTGTATGTCTGTCAAGTTTCCATTCTGTGTGAATTTCTTTATAGTGTCACTGATTAGTTTTAAACTTCATATACATACGTATTATAATAAGTGGTTTAATTCGCAACCAACCCATGATCACCCGCATCCAAGGTGAAGGTCACAAATAAACCGAACTGAACACTAATGGAGAAAGTGTTGATCATGTGGTGGACTAAGTTTTCATAAAAAAAATAAGTCATTGCTTTACAAACATAACAAACCTGTGAATATGCATATGGATGTTTAAGATGATGAAATCAGGTAAAAGCGTGTTTTCATTTGTATGTATATATGTATTTCACTTGCCATGATTTTAAATACATATTCTTATTGTATTCTTTCTGTATCCAACGTCGGTAGTAATTAAGCCTTTGACTTCTTAGACGTATCTTTTATTAATTTTCTTAATCACTGGTATGTCTTCCTGGACGGCGCACATTGGTTTGGTATCGATTAAAACTATTTACATGTGTATATATGTATTATGTCGTCGGTGTGACAGGACAAGCCCTGCCAACAATTGACACAGTAGATTACTTAGTAACAGTCTGGAGCAAATTTAATGTCATTTTCATTCCAGGCTTTGTTCAGTCTATTGTTCATTTTCGGGCAAGTTGTTCCAGTCGTTTACTATTCATTGGCTGAAAGAACTTTTTCTTATGTTTAGACGAAATTGTCTCTTGAATATTTTTTGCTGGTGACCTCTTGTTCTTGAATGAATAATTGGAATAATTTTTTCTTTGTCTATATGGTCGATGTTGTTTATTATTTTGTAAACCTGTATCATGTCGGCTCTTACTCTTCGGTATTGGAGTGATGGTAGACCTAGTTTCTTTATTCTTTCGCTATACTATTTTTGGCTGATTGATTTTACAATTTTGGTGGCTCTTCTTTGGACATTTTCGATTGCGATACATTCTGTTTTGTAGACGACAGACCATGCTTGCGATCCGTATTCTAGATGTGGTCTTACTAGTGATTTGTAAAGTTGAAGGAACATAGTTTTGTCCATATATGAAAACGATCGTTGGATGATTCCTAGTACTTTGTTCGCTTTTTAGCCAGGTTTTTTGAAAAAAAATCCAGGCTATTGGATTGGCGAAAGCCGGGCGGGCGGCGTCCACAATCAATGTTAAGTTTTCGTGTTTGAGTCCATTTCTTTGTTACTGTACCACCTAGGACCACCAAACTTTCACAGCTTCATAATCAAGGGGTGCCCACCACATATTACTATCCAACATGTTACTTTTTTTTTTATCTTGACCCATTTTTTACGCGCAGTCGACTTAGCCATTTTCAATGTTAAGTTTTCGCGTTTACAATGTTAAGTTTTCGTGTTTTAAGTCCATTTCTATGGTACTGTACCACCTAGGACCACCAAACTTTCACAGCTTCATAACCAAGGGGTGCCTACCACATAAAACTATCCAACATGTGACCATATTTTACCTTCACCTATTATTTCTACGTAATTGACTTAGCCATTTTCAACGTTAACTTTTTAACGTACGTCTGGTTAAATATTTTGGTTACAACTTTTTCGTTATACTATATCTCTGCAACTGCTTCGCCCATTACCTTGAAACTTCACGTGGGTGTTTATCATCGTCCATATTTTCATTCTAACCCCCAACCGTGCGGCCCCTGTGTGCAATGTCAAGGTCAAATTACTTTGAATTTATTTGTTAAAGTTTTTTTGTGTACTATATCTCTGCAACTGCTTCACCCATTACCTTGATACTTCACATGGGTGTTTATCATCATTGTCGCACCCGCTTGCGGAAAGCGCGATATCGTCGGCATTTTGGCATACGTCTGTCCGTCCGTACGTCCGTGTATCCGGTTAAAGTTTTTCCATCTACTATATCTATTTTTTTAGTGTCCATGCCTCGCCCCAAGGCGCGACATGCAGGCCACGGCCATCTAGTCTACAAAAAGTGGGTATAATTATGTTATCCAAGTGTCCATGCTTGGAAAAAACCTGGCCTTCGTGGCTTTGCCTCGTTTCTTGTTTGACACTTGTATTTATATGTTGTGTAAATTTCAGCTGATTGTCGATTACTATTCCAAGATCTTTTTCCTCCGTCACCTCACTTAATGCTACTTTTTTTATCTTGGTCGTTATCGTTATTGAATATGGGTGATGTTCATCGTGTCTGCCTATGTGCATTACTTTGCATTTGGAAGCGTTAAAACGTAGTTGCCATTTTTCTGACCAATCACTCAGTTTATCTAGATCGTTTTGTAGGCTAATTTTGTTATCGGTATCTTTTGAGATTGTGTGTAAAGTTAGGCCTTCATTTCACCGATATATTCAAGAAAGGAGACAGAAGCAAGCCCTCAAACTACCGTCCAGTATCATTAACGTCAATCAGCTGCAAACTACTTGAGCATATTGTGCACAGCCACGTCATTTCACACATGGATGAGAGACACATGCTGAATGATTCTCAACATGGATTCCGCAAAGCACGATCATGTGAGTCACAACTCCTGCTGACAACGCAGGATATTACAAACTCTCTCAATGCAGTGGAGCAAGTATAGATGCGGTTTTATTAGACTTTAGTAAAGCCTTCGACAAAGTCCCACACCAACGACTTCTCATCAAGCTGAAGCACTACGGCATCAGAGGATCGCTGCTTGACTGGATTGGAGACTTCCTAAACAAACGAACACAGTCAGTTGTCTTAGAGGGTCATCACTCTGCAACATCAGATGTGACTTCAGGGATACCCCAGGGAACAGTGCTTGGCCCGCTCCTGTTTCTTGTATACATTAATGATATGCCAAAATCTGTTACATCCACTGCACGATTGTTCGCTGATGACTGCTTGCTCCACATAAAGATCAAGTCCCCAGCTGATTCTGCAACATTACAAAATGACCTAGACCAGTTACAGTTGTGGGAATCTCAATGGCAGATGAGCTTCAACCTGGACAATCGATAACACTGCGAAGAAAGCCAACAACGCACTCGGTTTTGTCGGGAGGAATACATACAGCTGCTCTAAAAGCGTGATGGAACAGTGCTATAAGACACTAGTGCGTCCATTATTAGAGTATGCGTCACCTGTATGGGATCCCCACACGCAGCGTGCAGAGGAGGGCAGTACGCTATGTGACAGGCGACTACAGCAGGCAAAGCAGTGTTACATCAATGCTATCAGACCTCAACTGGCTCACACTCCAGGAAAGGTGCCGCCAAGCAAAGCTTGTAATGATGTACCGGATAGTCAACAATTTGATCGCCACCCCCCAGCATTATACCTCATCCCAGCTTCATCTAGAGTAACCAGAGGGCACACAATCAGATTTACTATTCCGCATTCTTCATCCAATACACACCAGGCTTCATTCTTCCCCAGCACCATACGGCTCTGGAACAGTCTACCAGCGTGTGTTGTAGCGGCTCCCATCTTGACGACATTCAAGAGTGGGCTGACGGCCGTGTAGGACCCACGACAGTGCCTGATTTTAACTGTAACATATCAGCTATTTTAACGTTCACAAGCGATGTCCTCGACGGCTCATGTACAGTCACCGTTCGAGAATACTCGGATACCTGAGGGATGAACGTATTGGAAGAAGATATATTGAAATCAACATCCAAGCAATTTTTCACGAAATAAAATAAAAAAAAATATTGTACTCGTTAAATTATATTAAGAGGGAAGCTGCATAGACGTAATAATGGATACACACATATTTTATCAGAAACTTTGAATATGAAAGGTGTAATCAATTTTTTTTTATCAATACTTTTTTTTTTATTAATTATACGCCATATTACACATATAATAAAATAATAATACCGTATTTAGCCGTGTATTGCGCGCACTGGTGTACAACGCGCACCTATATTTTGGGGGGGAAAAAAATAAAAAATCGGCGGAAATTCCGTCACGTATAAGAAAATTGCATTCCGAGTTCACATCCACAATGCTGAACGTGTGCTATTAGGCTCTCTCGAAGAGAAAAAATATCGCCAAAGGTCAGCTTTATGGCATAAATTAGACTTTATATTGTCTAAAAGTATGTTATATGTATTGTTATTTACTCATTAATATGCTTAATAAAAATTCATGATGCATGTAATAAACTTATTGAACCTACTTGCGAAGAAATTTGTTGTATATAATTCCACCATATTTGCCATTCGTGTATAACATAATTACCCGTAATCGCAAACACACAGCAGGCTAGCCATGTGTAAACTTCTTCCCCAAGGCGATAATAACTCCCTACTAGTGACCTGCACATGAGAAATGGGCCCTAAACAATTCCCCCCAGCCAAATATTGACACTGTGGACCACCCTGGATATACGTACAGGTAGGTACAGATAGTGTGTATTCACTGTTTATTGATTAGGTTTAACAATATACAGGTACTACCTGAATACACGACATTCCAGCATAGCCCCATACAGTGTATGCGCAGATGAATCAGGGGCTATGCTGGTCGCACATATCATAAGGTATTGATGCGTGAATACTTGTCAATATGTTACAAATATAGTAAAACAGTCAGTCGGCACCTAGCAACGAAAAACGACCATTACCGAGTGTTACCGAATGCGATCTGAATGTGCGCGACGCTTGATTTAGCATCTAAAATCTTACATCAAGCGCTTATGGGATTGAGATGATCTGTCCTCATTAATTATTCACAGAATGGCAGACGTGTGACGTCACTTTGAAAATGTACAACCAAACAATACCCGACAGGCAACATTTGACCGATATGAGATCGGTACACCAGCGTAAATACAGAAAACACGTACATTTCCTCTAATACATGTAGCCTCTTATGTTACGAGTCTGGCTATATTAAATCCCAAAATATACCAATTTACCATCAATCTATACTTACCGCACCCATTCATATCGATTGATTCCTTTTCTCTTGTTTCACACTATGCGTATTTAAACGTCTGTCAAAAATTGATATTTCCGTTTCCGGGCTTGTTTTGTTTGCGTGAAACTGGCAGAAATCAGTTGGAAAAAATGTTTGAAATTTATGTTCCTACTTATAACGCGCAGGGTGACTTCTGGATTAAAAATGGGGCTGAAAAAATGCGCGTAATACACGACTAAATACGGTAATAAAGTAATTTTAAAGAAAAGTAACATTTAAAAAGAAAATAAAAAATTAGTATTTTACCACAAATTATGTCTGTCTCACTTTTTTTTCATTTGAACAAGATGGCGGAACTGAGATGACTTGTGATAACAATCTGATGGAAAACAAGACGGATCGGGCTGAAATCACACATTTTAAGGATCATTACTGACATATTAGTATATATGTATATAAATGTAAGTTATGTTATAGAAAATGCATATGTATATACCCAATTTTTGATTATTTTTAGAAAAATTGAAAAGTGCCTATTTACTTCATATGTCAATCATGACTCGGTATGTCAAGTAGTCATGTTTTCACTGACTAAGCCTTCAAAAGCGTGAAAACATGCACTCCACGACCAGCGGTGTACGATCCCCAAGAGAAGTCAATAAACACTACAAGGAAACGAAAAAGTAAAATACAACAAAGCCGCACAAGACACTACCCACAATAAGCCAACAATCAAACATATACTTTAGTATTTTCATGCTAAATAATTCTAGATAATTACCCCAACCCGGTATTATTCAGGGCTGGCGGGCATCTTAAATAATAAATTAGTACGGAAATCCAGAAAATTCCGGACAGTTGGTCGCCCTAGGTTTTAAAACCAAAGTGAAACCGAAAGTGCGAAAACAATCGATCACTTCCTGGTTCAATCAGCATACCTCGGATCACAGGTGGAAGTCTCGGACCTATGACACCCAAAAAAATGCCTATTAAAAAAAATCCCATTACCCCACCCACTTGGTCTCGTACAGTACCATCTTCTATCTATAAGAGAATATAGTTCTGTATGAGACCAAGTGGGTGGGGTAATGGTCATTTTCTTTGTGTCAGAGGTCCAAGTCTTCCACCTGTGGTTCAAATGTGTACATTGCACCCTGTGAGATTATGCCGTGGAGAAAATAACCTTATGATCAACTATTCTGGCTTCGTAATTTAACGTGTTCCACTTATAAAAAAAATAGAAAATACACAACTACTTACTTGGCACATTTACCCTTCTTCTTTACTGGCTTCGTCTTTCGCATCATGAAATCCCACAAGAGGGGGAGGGAGGCTGGGAAGCAAATGTAGAATTTGAAAATAAAAAATAAAAAGTAAATTCATCTCAAAAGCATAAACAAAAATTTATGTTGTTACCACCCATTTGAACCTCTTTAACTGTGTACATAAATATCGTTTATGAACTTGGATGTGCATACATTATGTATATTTAGTTAATACCAAACTGAATTATCATAAAAATCGGGTTACGTTAACATCGATTGGAAAAAGTTGCAAAAGGACGAAACTACGTAGGTACGAAATCGCCGAAATTGTCCGTGATATTTACAGACTTTTTCATGTTTTCTGACAATAGAGTTAGCCATATTTGGTTGAAATAAACAGTAATGTAATACACAATACTTATTTTCGGCATCAAAGGATTTCATTAGAATATATCAATTTCGTATTTAATTATTTCACACTTTTCGGCGAAAAAGAAAGTTGCAATCATGGGCTGTGTAGGCCACTGTGTAGGCTACGACTAGGTTCGTCAGGTGGCGCCTCGAGTGGGTATATCCACAATCGTAGCTAACGATTGGATGCTATTTTTATTTCGGAAATGGTATCCCACAAATCGTCATAAGCTGACAAAAATGTGTGTAGACAACTGACAACTACGTCGTATGCCGATAGACTGCGATAGTCGCCTCCCATTTATGCCCATTTACCTTGAAACTAATTATTCACGAGTGTCGTCGAATCAAATTAGTCGAAGCCGACAAATGAATTAAATGAAGCTATAAGCCCCCGCCTTAATGACGTAAATTCGGGTCTTCAATCAACGTTCCTTGAACGCTTTAGTTAAACAATATTAAGCGCCCAGACGTGTCTGATCAGTTGATAGCATCATGGCGTCGCGAATAACAAACCGATAGTAGGCGACAATAACAAAGAAACCCCGCGGGCAAATAAACACCAGGGGTCATCAAACAATCGATACGATCCAATTTTACACGCCTATTTGGTGGGATTAGCGCATTTATGACATGCACTCGCCCTAGGGTCTGAAATTCATAGTAAAAAAAAAAAAATCCAGAAAATTCCAGGGCGACTTGACTTCCCCCTACGGGAAAAATAAGGCGACTTGGCCAGAAAAAAAGCGACCACTTCGCCCATGTCGCCCTCAAACATGAACCCTGTATATTTGATCTTGACCTACTTTTATCCTTGGATTACTTAGTTATTTCCCCTTGGTTACGGTTTTTAGTCAAGCTTGTATATGGAATACTCCTGGGCCTACAGAAACCATACTTGGAAAACTTCATCTCCTAGTGATGTACATCAATAACCCCTGACCTATATCTGACATTGACCTACATTTAACCTTGAATTACGTACTTAATTTCCCTTCGTTAAGGTTTATAGTCAACCTTGGTTAAGGTTTTTATGCAGGCCGCAGCCACCTTCTTTGTCAAGCTATGTGTACATCGACAACCCTCGTAGTCGAGCTATGCTGTTCTCCTACAGCTCTTGTTTACATTTACGGTAACCGATTCTTCGTCAAAATGACAGAATTATGAGCTTAAAACTGGCAATAAAGGGCAACGTTTGCTGCTGTATATTTCATAAAAATGTGTCATTCCATTAGAAAGATATTAAAGGAAATCTACTTTAAACACATCTAAAAAAGATGACAACACGCCGTTCGGTAACACGTGATCCCACACCTTGTATGAGTATGGAACTTGTTCGAATTTCCATCCATAATTTCAAAACTGCCAATAAAATTCTGTAGCCGATTTCACCAACATTGTGCAAAGTATACTTTTGTAGCAAAGTATACTTTGAGGGAGTAATCCAGACGCGGATACAGAAATAATTGCAGGGTGGGTCTGTACCTCTGCGAGCTCGAAGCGCGATGCGCATCGTAAAGTCGGGGGGGTCTGGTCCTCCCCCAGGGAATTTTTAAATGCCAGATCGCCGCAGATGCGATTTCCTGACACCTAGGCCACGAAAAAAGTGAACCAACTATTCGAGTATTGTAGATTTTTGATGATTAAAAGTATGCAGAATTATTATCCTGAATTTATTACATTATCACAGCCAAATTGGCTGTTGGCTGTGATAATGTAATAAATTCAGTATAATAAAAATTAATAAATTTATCTTAAAATTGAAAATTTCTCCCTCAAATTATACATTTGCAATGTCAGTGAAATTGGCAACTGGTTTAGTTGCAATGTTCACAGACAATAGATGTTAGATTCACCAATGCAGTATTATACCAAACGGTGTAAACAGACACCACTGACTGTAATTGATCAGTTTGTTGTTGTCATTTATTATTTACAAGTTTGTTTTCCACGGATCCAAATGCCTTTACCCAAACAATTGTGTAATTACCACATTATCCAATAACGGAATTCATTTCAATTGCTTGTGACATTCACCTTGTTAAACACTTAGAATGCAGGAAACTTAAATTGTCATCTTCAGTGCTGTTGTGCTGTATTTTTACTCACTATTTTCAGAAGGTATACATCGGCACGGCAACCTGTACACATAGTGTGGTGATCGTGATACATTGGTTTATTGAATTGATATTATAGGAATGAATGGCCTTTTTGTGGTATTTATCGGGGTATAAACTTGGAAAAGTCGCAGGAATAGTGGAGGAAGCGATAAAAAATTACAATTTTCGAAAAAAAATATTTTTTTTCGAAAATTGTAATTTTTTAAGGCCTCATCCAGTATTCCCGCAACTTTTCCAAGTTTATATCCCCGATAAATTCCACGAAAAGGCCATTCATTCCTTATAATTCCAGCATTTGAAATAAATTTGTCAAGAAAATGTGTTTATTTTCCGTTTTTTAGCTCGACTATTCGAAGAATAAGTAGAGCTTATGTTGTCACCCCGGCGTCGGCGTCGCCGTCACGCCTTGGTTAAGGTTTTTAGCCAACCTTGTATATGGAATACTACTGGCCCTACACCCACTATACTTGGACAACTTCATCTCCTAGTGATGTACATCAATAACCCCTGATCTATATTTGACCTTGACCTACATTTCCTCTTGAATTACTTAGTTAATTCCCCTTGGTTAAGGTTTTTAGTCAACCTTGGTTAAGGTTTTTAGTCAAGCTTGCATATGCAATACTACTGGCCCTACACCCACCATACTTGGACAACTTCATCTCCTAGTGATGCACATCAATAACCCCTGATCTATATTTGACCTTGACCTACATTTCCTCTTGAATTACTTAGTTAATTCCCCTTGGTTAAGGTTTTTAGTCAACCTTGGTTAAGGTTTTTAGTCAAGCTTGTATATGAAATACTACTGGCCCTACACCCACCATACTTGGACAACTTCATCTCCTAGTGATGCACATCAAAAAACCCTGATCTATATTTGACCTTCACCTACATTTCCTCTTCAATTACTTACTTAATTCCTTTTAGTTAAGGTTTTTAGTCAACCTTGTATATGGAATACTACTGGCCCTACACCCACCATACTTGGACAACTTCATATCCTAGTGATATACATCAACAACCCCTGATCTATATTTGACCTTGACCTACATTTTCTCTTGAATTACTTAGTTAATTCCCCTTGGTTAAGGTTTTTAGTCAACCTTGGTTAAGGTTTTTAGTCAAGCTTGTATATGCAATACTACTGGCCCTACACCCACCATACTTGGACAACTTCATCTCCTAGTGATGCACATCAATAACCCCTGATCTATATTTGACCTTCACCTACATTTCCTCTTGAATTACTTACTTAATTCCTTTTAGTCAACCTTGTATATGGAATACTACTGGCGCTACACCCACCATACTTGGACAACTTCATCTCCTAGTGATGTACATCAACAACCCCTGATCTATATTTGACCTTCACCTACATTTCCTCTTGAATTACTTACTTAATTCCCTTTGGTTAAAGTTTTTAGTCAAGCTTGTAGATGGAATACTCCTGGCCCTACACCAACCATACTTGGACAACTTCATCTCCTAGTGATGTACATCAACAACCCCTGACCTATATTTGACCTTGACCTACATTTAACCTTGAATTACTTAGTTAATTCCCCTTGGTTAAGGTTTTTACTCAACCTTGGTTAAGGTTTTTACTCAAGCTTGTACATGGAATACTATTGTGCACACAGACACCATACTTGGACCTTTTCTCATAGTGATGTACATCAATAACCCCTGATCTATATTTGACATTGACCTACATTTCCTCTTGAATTACTTACTTAATTCTCTTTGGTTAAGGTTTTTAGTCAAGCTTGTAGATGGAATACTCATGTCCCTACACCAACCATACTTGGACAACTTCATCTCCTAGTGATGTACATCAACAACCCCTGACCTATATTTGACCTTGACCTACATTTAACCTTGAATTACTTAGTTAATTCCCCTTGGTTAAGGTTTTTAGTCAAGCTTGTAGATGGAATACTATTGTGCATACAGACACCATACTTGGATAACTTTTTCTTATAGGGATGTACATCAATAACCGCAGCCACCTTCTTTGTCAAGCTATGTGTACATCGACAACCCTCGTAGTCGAGCTATGCTGTTCTCCTACAGCTCTTGTTTTTTTATTTGTTGGTTTACAGATCCGCCGACCCGATTTTTTGGCAATGTGGATTTTATTTTTAAATTTCCGATTTTTTTCCGCATGAAGTACAACTGTACAAGAACAGACTATAATATCTACCGACGCGCACTGTTTTGGCGGGGAATTTCACAATCACATTGCTCGTTTGTTTATGTTCTACTAAGAAAATGGTTGGTTGCTGGTATAATCTATGGCGAGTCTTGTGGATTTGTGTCCTCAGAAGGACCCATTATTGCACTGAGAAGAGGAGCGACACTAAGTTGTGTCCATGTTGCTGGACAGGTCCACAAATCATTTTTTTGGCAGCGACAACAACAACCTGACTCGATCTATCTCCGTTTCGTGATTGAATGCATTGGGGATTCGTCATTCAATTATACAGAATTTACCAAGGCCTCACTTGGCAAAGCATAGGGGATGCCGCAGCAGCAACCCGCATAGACGACGCAAATGTTATTATCGACAGGTATTTGCGTAAGACCAATAAGTATTACAAATTACCACACACAACCAGTGACAAACTCGGTGTATGATACAGCATATTAAATTAAATGTATGTTGTGACCCTTCCGTCAAAAATGCGTACATATTAATACAGTATCTGGTTTAGGTTTAGTAAGTAAAATAAAAATAATTAAATAAAATGAATCAAGAGTATATGTACAGTCGAACTTGTGCTAACGACCATTTGTAATAAACGACCACCTGCTGTAAGCGACCGGTTTGAATCCCGCCCGACGAATTTCCCATAATAACGTACTTGCAATGAACGACCACCTGCTGTCTGCGACCAGCGACCGTATAAATACGGCCCATTCCGTCAAAATACGACGCGTTTAACGACCGTCGGCGACTGTCAGCACCCATGAAAACACGGCTCGAAACACGGCTATAAGCGGTGGCTATAATCCATAAAACGTGTATTTAGCGTTCTATAAATAGACTGGTGTTTCAGCATTATCTGGGTCAGGGTATGGGATCACGTGGTCTATTGTTTACACTGCAGCCCAAGGCAATCTCTTAAATCGTAAATTTCATTCATCAATATGACTTGCAGCGTAAACAATAGATCACGTGACCCCACATCCTCAGATTATGCACGTATCAACCGCATGAATAGGCACGACACGTGACCATAGGCATTATTTATTATCAATTAGTCCGTTTAAGCGTCTGTTGATCGCGAGTAGTATACATTGTAATAAGCGTCTGTCTATCGCGAGCACTATACAACGTAATAAGCATGATTTTATAAATAATAACTCGTATGTTTAATACATTAATACATACAAGTTTGTATGTCATAGGCATTATTAATAATTACTTTAACTTCTGTTCAAATGACATGATTTTATATGGGTCCGTTGCTAATGGAATTCCCGCAATAGTTGGTAACCGAAATGCGAATGTTACCAGTAACCCGTGCAGTACCAGTACCCGTGCATGTCCCGAAGTTTTATAACGCGGTCGGATTCGATCGCGGTTTCAAATCTTGGACCCCGACCACCGCGTTATAATGGAGCTGCAGTGTATTTAAACTTATGTTTTCCATTGTACATGTTATTACTTTAATAAACATACATATATGTGTATACATGTTATTACTTGACTGTGTTGTCACTGTGTTGTTTTTTATATATCATCTGTGTACCCACTCCACATGGCTGTCCCTATTAAGAGACCACCTCTGTTAAGAGACCACTTTTGGCAGTTCCCTTGAGTGGTCTCTTAACACAAGTTTGACTGTATTTATTTACCAAGTCGTGTGACATTTCGTTGATGTCACCATACTTGGTTTAGTTTTTGTCGCGCCTGCTTTAGCAGAAGCGTGACTATAGTCGTCGTATTTTCCGTCGTCGTCATCCGCGTCGTCCGGTTTTTTTGTAAGGCAAATGCGTTAAAGTTATTGTTTTTTCACAATATCTCTTTAACCCCTTGCCAGACATTGATAATATTTCACATCAATGTCAAAGTCCAATTACTTTCAAGTTTTTGGTTAAGTTGTTTGGTTAAGTTTTTTGGTTAAACTTTTTCGTTATACTTTATCTCTGGAACTGCGTTGCCCATTACCTTGAAACTTCACATGGGTGTTTATCATCATCTATATTTTCATTCTACCCCCCTCCCGTGCGGCCCCTGTGCCCAATGTCAAGGACAAATTACTTTGAAGTTTTTGATTAAAGTTTTTCGTTATGCTATATCTCTGCAACTGCTTTGCCCATTACCTTGAAACTTCACATGGGTGTTTATCATCATCTATATTTTCATTCTACCCCCCTCCCGTGCGGCCCCTGTGCCCAATGTCAAGGACAAATTACTTTGAAGTTTTTGATTAAAGTTTTTCGTTATGCTATATCTCTGCAACTGCTTTGCCCATTACCTTGAAACTTCACATGGGTGTTTAACATCATCTATATTTTCATTCTACCCCCCGCCCAATGTCAACAGGGTTGGCCGGGAAATACCGGCGGCGGGAATTCCCGGCGGGAAATACTCCCCAAAGTGGGAAATACCGGGAAATATGAATTTTGATGTTATTATTTGATAATTAAAGTTATTTAAATTAAATTTTAAGCTCAGTAATAGTTAATTAAACAATCAACAACTTAATAATTAGATATAGGGGTTAATTACAATGTCTAGATCTGTTTCATTCCCAACTAGGGGTACTAGGTGGAATATTTGGCAACCATGACATTTATATTTTGGTTGTACATGTATTATTTTTTTGTAAATTACTTTTTCATTTTATAGGAAGCATCTGAGTGTCTGCTAAATACAATTCACAAGGATAATGTCATCATGATCAGACTATGTTTATACAACAGGCTGTTAATTGTCAACCTTCTCCCACACTAATGTTCAGTATCAAGAAATGAGAATAAATGATCTTAGCATGCATGATGTTCATACACATAGTCTCTTACAAGTCTTATATGACTGACAATGTACTGTTGTTTTATGCTTTGCATTTGTATTACTTATTTGCATTATTATTATGACATTTATTTAATGTGAAGACTATGGACCACGATGGTACGTATGAGATACAGTACCTAAAATCGTTACAATTAGCCAAAAGCCTACTAATGTATACTTATTTGCATGTACATTGATGAGACTTTAATATACTTTAATAAACCAATTTTAATTGTCAGCCTTCTCTCACACCTTTTGTGTCGTACTGTATAATAAGAACCCAGGTGGTCTGTATATGGTCAAGTTGTAAAACAATTACACTTACACTGTACATGGATTATCCCTGTTATTAACAGGGATTTTCTCAAAATTCCAAAAGCAGCTTTTATTAGTGGCAGGTTACTATAGTAATGAGGGGTGTTCTCATATACAATAAAATAGACAGTTGGCAAATACTACATAGACTTGTATATAGGGAAGAAAATTGTCTAGAAAATAATGATGTTTTTTTTCTCTAAATAAACTTATTTCTTTTTTTATTGCAGAATGTTTTACCTATAGGCTTATCAGTCTACACAGATATAAACCATAGTAGATATAGGGGAATATAGAGACTCATCTTGACATTTTGGAATGAAAAAGACCACCAAGATTCATATTTCCCGGTATTTCCCGGTATTTCCCGCCGTCCTGGGAAATACTCTTATTTCCCGGGAAATTGCCAACCCTGAATGTCAAGGTCAAATTACTTTGAAGTTTTTGGTTAAAGTTTTTGTCGCGCCCGCTTGCGGTAAGCGCGATATAGTCAGCACGTTGGCGTACATACGTACGTACGTGTGTTCGGTTAAAGTTTTTCGTTATACTATATCTCTTTTTTTAGTGTCCATGCCTCGCCACAAGGCGCGACATGCAGGCCGCGGCCATCTAGTTATTATTTGAAAACCGTCTGGAGGCCAATTACTTATGCAATATAACTAATTGATCTATTTTGTATTAAAGAAAAACGAGTAGAAAATGCATACAACTAATTATAAACAGTGTTAAACACCACACAACAACTAATAGTATGTATGGTACACAACTTTGGCTGCACAGTACAAAAGCAGTGTAACTGGTTATCAGCGTAATCCGCGATACTATCGTGATACATATCGTGATACGTCCGTACTATCATGATACGTATCGCGATACGTTTTTTCCGGCGATACCTAACACTATGTAAGACATCCCTTTTTCGTGTTGTTTCAGTTGAGGAATACAACCAGCCTGTATACCAGCAGCCATCCCAGTACACGTTCCAGGTAGGTACCGTGTGCTTCAGAATTGTTGTAATCTCGTTGATCTTGTCAACGTCAGAAACTGACAAAAAATTAGCAATTATCCTATCGATGAATTTCTGGCGAGTTACCATCATAAATCACATATAAACCACTCATCTGATTTGATTCCGACTCGCCATTTCAGTATCAGACATAACAAAACATACCGATCAAACTTCAGTTAAAACATTTAAGCTATTCGTGCATGGTCATGATATGGCACTATATTTGAAATCATTAAAATATAAAACAAATGCTTGTATGCAATCAGTATATACATTCTATGTCGACGACAATATGATCTATCGCTGTATAGTTTCTGTATCGTACTTCCCTGTTATATGTTGATATATAGCTTCTATTGGGGCTACCCATTCCGAACACAATTTATTGATCTTCATCTAGTCCCCACTTACACCTGTCCCAGGTTAATAAAATAAAGTTTTTTTTTCGATATTTGTAACATTGTTTGTCTTTGGGTTAACATCCGCTTGAAATTGGAAAAGTAGCCTCAGATTCGTTATCTAAATAGTTTGTGCCTTACTCGAAACCGAGTAAAGCGCAAACAAGGTCATTTATTATCTACCTCGTTTCGAGTTTGAATTCGTAAAACCTTTAAACCGTCATCTCCCCTGTTTGACTTGAATTTTGCTGCGTTTATTATCATAGCGATATGTGGGGCATCCGTGTTCTATGAACACATGTTCTAGTTTATTTGAAATTTACTGTCATTTATGCTGTATGCATGGATCTTTAAACAGGGATTACATATTATTTTGAATTTCCAGCCAATGCGGCACAAAATACATTTTCAAAGGTCCATACATGTGTTCTTGATATACCAGTAATGCATAACATCAAATATAACGTGTGAATAAGAAAGTTGTTTTGCAACAAACCAGAGATTAAAAGTCACTTTCTGAGTGCAAGTTTATCAGAACGAAAATAAACAGGGGGTTATCTTGTATTGTTTTCGACCATTAGATGTGTCATTAATATACACAAATAGCAATTAATTTTGATATGACCGTTAAAAAAACAATGGTATGTACATGCATTATGTTTTACAGCAGGGTGGGCGGGCGGCGGACAGAATAATTGCAGTTTGTGTACAATACTCCTCTAAAACCTTTCTGTCAAACGATCTGAAACTATACACACGTCTTCTACACATATTGAAGATGTGCCTAGGTGTTTTTATGACGAAAAAATTGTTTTAGCACAAAAATATTACCTTTTTAACTTCATTTTTGTATGTAATTTTATATATGATACAGAGTTAACTTGGCAGTTTTTCTACGTTTTTGTATGCAATTCCATATAATTCTACTTTACACATCTGCAATTCTATATAATTCTACTTTACACATCTCTACCTAAATTAGTATACAGTACACATTTTTTCTTGTGGTCTTTTGTCACTGTGCCACCATAATGTATTTAAAGTGGTCGATCACCGCGGGCATAGCCTACCTGTCCCCCACGATCACTGTTTCAGGCAGTGGGATCGCGGTGACAGCATCCTCGGTCACTGTGATGCACTGCCCGAACGTTATCACGGTGATTCACTGTGGTCGTTCACGGGGGATCACCGTGATTGCGTATCTACCTATATAAATGCATGTACAAATGTGTACAGTACTTTTGCAAAATAAAACATTTTTGTTTGTATGAGAAACCATGAACGTGGTTGATTGATTGAATTGCGAATAAAGGTGATTTAATCCATGCTGGGCGCAAAGGAAATAATCCCATCTTTATCATTTAGTGGCTTACCTGTGACTATTTCGGGAGATGGAACACAAACTATAATTAGCAGGTACTCTTCATTAGTAACTGTACATGTAAATACGGACATAAGCATCTATTGTCAACAGATGAGTAAATGGAAAGTGTGATTATTGCCTTAATAGAAGTAATTAGAAATTGTATCGGTCCCGTTATTATTTGTTAATTTAAAGACCGGCCTCCGTTTCGCCCTTCGACCAACTCGTCCCTGTCAGCCGCTCAAAAATAATACGACAGTCGACACAGGTTATGACATGCCTGTATGCAGAGGGGGGGGGGGATTGCTATGGGGGTGCATACTCTAAAACACATTTATCGGCAATAAAAAAACCATAAGAATCGTTTCCTAAAATAATGAGAATCATCTCGCGTTTTCGCATTCTCGCCTTCCGCTTTTGAAAAATTCGGATTAGTTTTGCTCATGCATGTGTGGCGAAAAGTTTGCAAAACGCGATATTGAATATGATAGAATTTCACGTTTTCGTCTCGAAAGCTCGAAAAATGCGAGGTTGCCACATGTCCCTAATAGGAAACGTAAACAATGTCTTGGGAGACGATTCTCATGTGCTGCAAAACATGTTTTTATTATTAAGAAATAGAACAAATGTGGACAAACATCTATAGTTCTTGACAACACAAACATAATTTGACAAAACATAATAATCGTCTCCGATCTAATAAACATAATAATCGTCTCCGATCTAATGTGCTACCAATACACGTTTAGTGAGCCAAAAATAAAACAACATATTTCGATATGTGTTACTGGTTAGGCTACTACATCGCATCGTCGACCTATACACAAGATCGCGAAAACGTGAGACCAAATCGCGAGGCGAAAACGCGATATTCTATTGTATTCATTCTCGCGTTTTCGCCTGGCTATCTCGCGTTTTCGAGACCACAATGTCGCGTTTTCGCCTCGACCTTTTCATGAAGTCGCCTTCCGCTTTTGGAAATACGTTTGTTCATGTCATTATGTGTGTGTTGAATGCATGCGTGTTGAAATTGAGTTTTCCGCATACATTACATGCACGTACGTACATATAGAACGCAAATCCAACACGCATGCTGTCCGTCTACACATGCATGGGCAAATCGTATTTCCAAAAGTGGAAGGCGAGATCGAGATAGCAAATATGCGAGATTGTAACATAAAAAAAATATACCGGCGTACCCACCCATCTCCAACTAGCACATTTGCGACATATCATTTTCGGTCTAGCTGCACACCTGATGGTGTTTACAATCATCAGTCAGTAATCCAGTTTCACGTGCAAAGTGTGACTGACCTTTAGAACTCGGCGGAAACAAACATACCAAAACCACGCTATGTAGTCGCTCACGTCATCGAATTGACGCATTAGCATGTGCAGTTTCGCATTTGTTTTACATTTGTTTGATTTCTTGATAAAAGCAAGATTTGGCAGCACATGAGAATCGTCTCCTAAGTAAGACAATTCTCATATTTTGTCAAAATATGTTTTTGTAAAGAAATACCAATATATTCAGGTTTTCTTTTCACATCATTTGTCCGATGACTTAATAAAACATGTTTTGGCAACACATAAGAATCGTCTCCTTAGAGTCTTATATTTTGTAAACAAAAAATTGTTTTCACATTTGTTTGATTTCTTAGACCGTGCAAACAATTGACAAATTCAGAAATCAACAACTTAATTTTTGTTTCTCGAGTCTGGTTTCATATGGTGGCGATAAAATACGATCGATTACACACCGTGAAAATCTTGTTTGAACGTAAATGTCAATTGTCATGTAGGCCATTTCAGTTTACCGTGCGTTACGTCAGCTGTTATTCTAAGTACGTATGGTCGCTCGTTATGGGCATTACTTTCCTTCGTTTATAAGGGATTGGTTGTGGCCTAGGGCTTAGAACATCCGACTTCCAATCTGGAGGTTGTGGGTTCAAACATCGCCTTGGGCATCAAACATACCTTCATGATATTTCCATCCCACTGGTCTGTCGGGTGAGACTTTAAACTGGTATCGTCTCTATATGACGTTAGCTTTTGCTGTCTGCGTTAAACCCATTCAATTTCACCTTTTCCTTTGTTTATATGCCGCGTAGAAACGATAGATAAGAACCGTAACTTTCATTTCCACCCCGTGAAGGAACGTGCGTTTATTTCTCTAAAGTTAGGTTTCTTGGCCTGTATTTACATAAAATAAATAAATAACCATCGATTGTAAAATGTGATTATAATACTGTAGTATACACATTTTTATGCCACCGGGTTTTGAAGAAACGGGTGGCATATAGTGTTTGGACCGTCTGTCCGTCCGTCTGTCTGTCTGTCTGTCCGAGCACACATTAGGGTACTTATGTGGCTAGCCCCACAGGGTTATGGACTTGTTAAAGGATAGGGTTGGTTACAATTAGCAACCTAAAAAATTGTTTTATGTGGCTAATATTTAACATGTGATAAGCCACATAAGTACCCTAATGTAAGAACGTCCATCTGTCCGTCCGTCACACTTTTCGGTTAACCAATTTGTCACAGTTTCTCAAATATGCTGCAGGTGGCATCCGCGTTCGACAGACGCATTTCTTGTTTACACAGTAACTTCAAGTGCTGTTCGTCTTGGAGCCGTAGACAAGAAGAAACTAGTATCCTTCAGATGAACACGCGTCGGCGAAAAAAACAACTTGGATGAACGCTAATTATCGTCCTTTTGCGACATAGAAATGAATTTTAAGGTTTGAACGGGAAAGAACAAATCTTTAGAGGCATAAAATTTACGTTCCTTCTCGGCGAATAAACAAACTTTATCATTTTGAATGATAGTTTCTACGTTTATTCGGCTGAACTCCAGCATGTAACGTGATGGAAATCGGTATGGTCAACTCCATTCAATCAAACTACATGTATGTACAAAGTAGTAACACAGTGAGTCGTTCTGTCGTAAAACTCCTCAGAATATTTGACCGCGTTTTTGCCAAGGAACAGCGCGGAATTACTGTGCAAACTTTGCGGGCGTTTTTTCGTTATCCTGCAAATGGCCACAGGAAGTTTTGTGAGAGATTGTGGCAAATATGCCTGTAGCTGTATGTATTTTATACATATACGATACCAAAGGTGACGTGAAAAATAACATGTAATATCGTACATTGGTACGAAAACCTTGCCTGCATATTTACCTGTAATGCATGCAGACGTCACCGTGATCCACGGTGACTGTCACCGCGAATCAACCTTAGGGCCTCGCTGATTTCAGTCAGGGTGACCATTTTCAACTATCGCGTTGGCGATCACTGCGACTAATCGTCGCCGCGAATGAGATGTCCGCGCTGAGGACGATCGCGGGGATGGGTGGATCGCGCACGGAAAATAAAATGTGTACTGTACCTGTTTATCACAACAAGAGGAAGAAATATTGCTATTGGTTTTCAAATTCATATCAAGGTGTCTAGCCTTGGTGACATCTGCACATTTATGCATCTTCGACGTCTGGCCCATCTTTGACGTGCATATTTTGTGACTTAAAGCATTCATGTTATTACCTGGTACACTTATTGGCATTATTTTGCCTTATTTTAATGACGGATTTTAATAATTTTGAGGTCGGTAGAGATAACGTGTTTTCTCAAAATATTAACAAAAATCAATATTTATTCAACGGATAAATAATTATACTTCATAAGATATCAACAGCAGTCGTAATTAAGTTTATATACATTATTTATTAAAATAATTAAAACTAATCACCATTTCTTCACATTTACATACACTGGTGATCACCACTTCCGACAAGAAATTGAAATATTAGTTAATACTGTGTAAAAACAGACACTTTCAATATTAAAAGCATGTGAAATGGTTACATAATTAAGTACCCACTTAATTTGGGTTAAATTTATTTTTACACAAGTTGAGGGCACTGACATTCAATTGTTTTGAGAGAAAAAATCTTTGTCACAACAAATATCGCTGTTTCAAATTGGGGCATTTTTCTACACTTTATAATGAGAGTATATTGTGACTTACTGCACTCCTGTTTATGTTTAAAGAATAAAGCCATGGGCGTTTACTGGAGTATGAAAAACATTTGGTCTGTTTAAAGTGCGTGGAGTCTGAAGGAATCCTCGCAAACAGACCAAATGTAAATAACAAAATACGGCGTTAAAATTAAGAATCTTATTGTTTTACGTCATTTTGTTGCAATGCATGGAACAGCGACGTTATTGACAACGACGATAAAGATCATGTATTTTTATGATGTTAAACAATCATTAACAAATCAACAATGTTGCGCGACGCCACATTGTTGTAATGTACTGGGATATAAATGCAATACGTTGAATGGGGGTTTCCATTGTTTAAATATTACATGTTACATGTAAATATTTTTTCGGATACAACATGCTAATTATGCTATTTAATGGTGAACACATATTATGGAAACCTGTTTACACCTCAGAATATTTATCGTGATCTACACATTGTTGATAATTGCTAAAGTACACAGCATTTGTTAGATTGTTATACAAACAATCAGTGGTTGACACATGCAGTGTCGAGGACTCGTGTTTCGTAAGAGGACTGACTCCCTGAACGTTCATTCAACATAAATGTAGAAATCGGGATGTCCATGCTGTGGAATCCCTGTCCCAAAAGCGAGTCAAACCCTGCCAATGAGACGATGTACTTGTGTTTTCAGCAATTTGGCCAGGGTTATGATATAAACAAGCAGCGGTTCCCAGCGCCGCGCATGCCGAGCCCCGGGGTGGGCAGTCAGCCCCAGACCCAATCCAGCAACATGTACCAGCCACCCCAGCAGGGTGTCAGGCCGACCCAGTCCGTGAGTAAACAGGAACATATTGCAACACCAATTGTTTTGGGTAACCAAACTGGTCCCAATATCATGCCAATTGGATCGCTCATCATAATACAGCGAGTTATTTTATGCCACCGAGCTTACGAAGTATGTCGCGCCTGCTTTAGCAGAAATCGCGACTTTTCCGTTGTCGTCGTTCATGTCGTCCGAAATGTAAAAAAGTTTGTACAAGCTTCGTCATCATGGTATAACTTTAGTATTACTTAACGGATTGCTTCAATATTTGGACACTTGATACATATGAGTATTGGGAACACCCTCATGCCACCATTAACTTGACCTTGACCATTTTTTTTTGCATCTAAAAGTTTGTACAAGCTTCTTAATCATGGTATAACTTAAATATTACTTTACGGATTGCTACAATAGTTGGACATTTAACCCTTATCATGCCTAGCGCGGTAGAGATCCGCACTGCGGTATATCTCCTCCCACTGCCAAGCGCGTATGAGAGCCGTTTCTAGGGGCATTCCCAAACTCGGCCTCGTTTGAAGTTACTATAACTGTTCATGAATGGAATATGTGTAAATTTCCATTTATAAATGATTGACGTCATTCTGTCTAATAATATTGACCAATCAGTGTGAATAGATGCGTCTATGCACCAAAATAGTCGTGTAGAAATCCATTCTTTTGTTGGCTTGGAATTTCCAATAAAATGGCGGAAAATACGGAAAGAAGAATGAATGAATGTAATTGGATTTCACCAATAAAAATTATACCAAAAGAAAGCTTGTTCAATTTTCTTCAAATGATATGCAGCCAGGCTACCAAGAGATAAAATAGCAGTACATGATAGTAATTACATGATTAAACCGGACAGTAACACATTTACTGCAGTAATCATATCCCCTGTGTAAATAGCCTGGCAGTGGCTGTGTAGATAAGCGATTTAGGCTGGGGCATGATAAGGGTTAATACATGTGAGCATTTGGAACACACTCATGCCGCCATTAACATTCATGACCTTGACCTTTTTCACCTTCATATTTTTGCGGAAACACTTAGCCATTTTTTTGTGTCAAAAAGCTTGTACAATCTTCGTCATCATGGTAAAACTTTAATATTACTTTACGGATTGCTTTAATATTTGGACACTTGATATATGTGAACATTAACATGACCGTGACAGGGGACGAAAATTTTCAATTTTCTCACTCGTCCCGCAGGACGAGTACCCAAAAATCTCCACTCGTCCTGTGCCAAGTATCACTAGTCCTGCATATGTCCTTCTTTTCTTGATCACCCCCGCCTTGGAAGAAATTTCTAATGTCGGCCATGTTTGTTTATTTTTTGCAGACGACGTACATTAATATTCGGCAACTTTCGGGATATTTCATACTCGCATTGTCTATTATACGGACTCATACGGAAACACACGAATATTATCGAATAACTCGACTCCGACAATGCGGGGTTTACATTTATTACGACACGACATGCACAACTAAAGAAATGTAACTCGGCCCGATCTCAACTCGTCACAAAGCGCTAATTTCCGACCTGATTTTCGAAACGATTTCCGGACAATTGTCAGTACTTTCTACTAAATCAGATCCGTAATAATAGTAAAATAGTATGCGTTATATTATTTATCATTCTCCCCGCAGTTGTTTATAATCAATGTAAACTTCAAACCTGTTTGTCGGCCAGCTACCAAATTAGCCCCAACATCGACGTGTCCGTTAGAATAGACACATACAGAGCTAGTACTGTTAGTGATCTCCCTTAGAATAATAAAACGTCATTTGCTTTGAACAACGTAAACACGACTTCACAGACCATTTGGTAATGTTACTATCGTTACTACATGACATAGTTGAACCACATTATGTGACAGATGGATTATTGTTGTTAGCCAAGACTGGAAATTGTCACTCGTCCGGTCGGACGACCGACATGGATTTTCTACTCGCCCGAACGGAAATGTCACTCGTCAATACGAGCGGACGAGTGGAATTTTCGTGCCCTGCGTGACCTTTTTACCTCACATTTTTGCGGAAACACTTAGCCATTTTTTTACGTCATAGTTTGTACAAGTTTCTTATCATGATATAACATTAATATTACTTGACAGATTGCTTCAATATTTGGACACTTGACACATGTGAGCATTTGGAACACACTCATGCCCCCATTAGCATGACCTTCACCTCTTGTACCTTCACATTTTTTTGCGAAAACACTTAGCCATTGTTTGCGTCAAAAAGTTTGTACAAGTTTCTTCATCATCGTATAACATTAATATTACTTGATGGATTGCTTCAATATGTTGACACTTGATACATGTAATCCAGGCTGTCCATTATCTATAACTTTGGCAATCCTTATAAATCACTATATTTTTCAAAAATCGGTAACTTATTTTTTGTAAAATTGTAAAAATCAAGTCTGATATTCAACTTACTGGTTAGAGATGCATTTGACTAAATTATGATCATATTTACTTCTTTACTTTGTTCCTATATGAGTTGTGCTGCTTTGGATGTTTGGATCAGTTTTAGTCTCATTGCAAGATTTTTAATTCTGTGTTTTCAGCAAATAGTTTGCCATCTTCAGTTTACCAGTAGCTGATTGAGATGTAACATTGTGTTTTAATTCTGTTAGTTGTCTTTATATTCCATGTAGGGACGATTTATATCCTCTTAGTACATGTACTTGAACATGTACATGTACTTGATTAGGTAATATATGGGACTTAGTACTAAACCCATTGACCCGGCCTTAAATTACCTTAGCTGTTGATAGGCTGTTAAACCCCAACAAACAAACATATACCCTCGTAGACACCAATCTCGTTTTACTTCTCTGACTAACTCCACTGAAAGATCCGACAGGCACTTTTACCAGCAAGAGGTGTGAACACAGGATAGATAATCTTTCAGTAAAAAAAGGCACACCATAGGTAGAGATGTTCCATTTCAGTCGAAAAGATCGGATAATATTGTGCCATTTCTATTATATTACATTTTAAAAGTTCGGGACAGTGAAAATTGGTTTGGGCCAGTGAAAATTGAAGTCACTGGCCCGACTGGCTTGTGATTTCAAGATCCTAAATTCTTTGATTGTTGACTTGGTGAAAATTGCTGTTTAACTTGTATCGCCGGCAAATCAAAAAGTATTCGAGTTACATGCATTAACTGTATAGGAATCAGCATGTGTAGTTGTGCACCTGGGGTTTTGTTTGCGGAATCAGTAAGGATGGAGTTATGACCCTTGATAATTGGCAATTTTGTCCATCACAAATTTCATCACAAATTTGTCGCGCGTATTTCCAAAAGTGTTTGAGTTACAGTTGCAAAATTTTACAAGAATGTTTATCACTATGTGACGTGCACCTGGGTTTTTTGATGCTGATTCATCTAGTGTTGGCAGAGTTATGATCCTTGACAAGTGAAAATTGCATATGTTTGTCTCTTTTTATTTTATTATCTCCAATACATATATACTGTTGTGGCCTGAAATTTTCTAAGTCACGATAACATACTTCAACCTGTGATTTTAGCCAAGATCGTGAACCAATTGCTAATTGGATTGTCACTAGTCCTCAATCACAGGATCTAACCTGACTACAGATGTCGCGAGTCACACAAGTTGCATGTTTGTCTGCCATTTCAGCCCTTCTACCAATCGACACAGACAGCACCGCGGTTCGCGAACGTGCCCAACCAACCGGGTGGCCAGAACCTGTATCCGAGCAGCCAGGTGCACATGTATCTGAACCAGCAACAGATGATGGTGCCCCCCAACATCATGGTGCCCAGTGTAAGTGTCACCGGCGTCCTTACACACGTCTCTTACAGTCCCAGCCTCCTGGAGTTGCCACAGCCTCATATTAGCGAGTGCCATTTCCTGCATGACGAGTAGAATATCTATTTTGGTTGTCCAACAGGACAAGAACCAGTTAAGGCAATAGGTCTCGGATATAAAACAAGTCTTATGGAGGAGAGTGACTAAAAGCTGTGAATGACCAAAATAGATAAAAATTAACCAAAACTTTGCTAGATTAGATAGTTCGGAAATGATCTCCATTAAGAACAATTTTGAACTCTACACAAATTATATATAAAGCCCATGTGAAAAACCCATGGGCAAATCACTTTAAAGATTAGTATGTGATGGGAAGATTTTCCAGTAAATGTTCATACCATACGTTTTGATATTTAGATTTAATATGTACAAATGCATCAATGGTTTTGCGTGCCGTCAATTAGCTAGAGCATTGGCAGACCATACGTGATGCTGATTGCCTCTGTCGTGTGTATGTGCAGATCTCGCAGCGGATGCCGGCGCCCCAGCAGTACCAGTCGCCGGGCATGACGTCCACGCCGTCGGGAGTCTTCCAGCTGCCCCAGCAGGCCCCGGCCCAGGTGCCGACCACGTTCTCGCCCGGCTACGGCAACCCGCCCATGTTCTACAACCAGAACCCCCAGCCCCCGCGGCCCCCCTCGGGCGGCCCCGCCCAGCAGCTGCAGGGCAAGTCGAAGGAGAGGAAACACCAGCTGAAGATCGTCGACCCCAACACCGGCAAGGACATCTCGGGGGAGATCTACCACACTGAGCTGCCAGCTGGCACATCGAGCGACTCTGGCTCGCGCAGCACGCCCGTTACATCAGAGGTATATACATATATGTGACTACTGGAGAAATGGGGCTTATGGGATTTGTGACCAGTGTAGCTCTTGTTCTAATAGCACACTCCTGTACCCTGAAAACAATCTATATTGTGTATTGGAAGCATGACTGGTGTTTCATCGATGGGATGGCGACCAGTGCAGACCACAGGTGGAAGACTCGGACCTAGGACCCAATAAATGGCTCATTTGAAAAACTTTACCCCGCCCACCCATTTCTTTACAATATACAGTATAGCCTTTCAAGGTGGGCAAGAGCTTGGGAAAATGCCCTAGACAGGCTTAGTTTCTGGCTCGCTCAAACATCACACGTTTCAAATTTTCTGCTGACTTGCGCCTCTGGCAAATAATAAATGCCTTAGTTAGGTCCCCAAATATATTCACTTTAAACACCTGTGTTTATATTGTTAGTTACACACGTTTTAGCTACCAATGTTACAGAGAAATATCTCTTTCCGAAAGAATCTCACAGACACACATCGCCACCTGATTGGCTGTAGTATTTGTAACGCTCCAGTTTAGGTTTTCCCGTGACGTCATTATTGATCATTCTGCAAATATAACAAAGGAAATCCAAAAGTACACGGAAGGTTATGTCAAAATAAAGCATGTTTTAGATCATTGAAGGTTAGTGAATGACACTTAATAGCCACAAATTGTAACATTGGATTTACTGATGTTTATTTCGGTGATTCACGTCAATATGTTGAGGCCCCGTGCAGGCACCGGGGCGGGATCAACTGATCCTGAGAATAGTGCTGCAGTAGCCATTGCTTGTCGTAAAAGGCGACTAAACTGGCTTAACGATTGGGTTCATACTTTCCGGAACCCACTATACCGGATTTGGCCCTCATGTACATTTTTGGCTTTCTTGTATGTGAGAGTTGAGTCAGGCTATGCCCCATATATAAAAGTAAGATTAGCGCTAATCCTATTACTTTTAGGGGATGGGATAAATGATGCTGGTGTGGCGAGGGCCTGGCACCAGATCAGGTTGTTCTAATTTCAGGACTGAATATATATTTTGATTGTAAATATTGAGTTCTGAAGTTGGGATTTACCCCCCTCGGACAGGTGGATACGGGACTCGACCCCGTTGACCCGTCTGCGTGTAGACTCCCTGAGGCTTGTACCTCTATGTCAGAAAAAGCGGACGTTAAACCCTATTCACTCACTCACTCACTCAATATGTTGAGACTGTAATTAAATGGGATTTCAACCAGATTTTACGCGTAATTTATGCTTCCACAGCCCACAAAAATGTGTGACATTATTTTGTACACACAATTATCGACTTGGCTGTGGTACAGCTAATTTGCCCGTAACTAACTAAATGCTTAAAGCAGATGATTGAAGTGAATATATTTGAAGCCTAAGACATTTATGGATTACCAGAGACATAAGTTGGCAGAAAAATCAAAATATGTAGTGTTTGAGCGAGTCAGAAACTACAACATTTTCCCAAGCTCTTTCCTACCTTGAAAACGCTATAGTGTCTATTGTACGGAAATTGGTGGGTGGGGTAACGGTTTACAAATTGATCAGGTCCTTGGTCCGAGTCTTCCACCTGTGGTGCAGACGGATCCTGCGGATGCACATGCTGATCTGGATCTACACTCCATCACAGCCACATATTCAGTCAATTCGATGCCAATCACATGTCTCCTGAAATAGTCCAGTTTTGATACAAATCATTTAAAAAAATGTATGACAATGGTATCTGGTACCCGGCACATTATATCATCTCAATTTCACGTGTGGCGCCACTTACTGTGCTACAGTGTAGTATTATAGCTCGATATCTGGAAATGCATTTGTTTGCCCTAGTTTCTTGACCAATGAAAGCACAGAATTTCGTCTTGATCGCATATTGCGACACTTTCACCGATGTCTATATTAAATTAATAATTAAATGTTGCAATAAGTACAAAATTTTATTTAGAACCAGTGTTCACGCCTTATTGACGTATGTTCATGTGACGCACACTACTACGTGTGCACGATCGATTCGGTGTCGAGCTGCCAATCATATACAGTGGAAGATCTCTCGAACCGGCAACAGACTCGAATAAAAGTTTGAGTCGGGCGTAGTTCGAGGGAAAGAAAATAAATACTAGTCGGTGATTTCATTCCATTTAGGTCACATGAACTACTGATCCAAGGGTCGTGGGTTCGAGCCTGACTAGCGGCGTGCGTTGTGTCCTTGAGCAAGACACTTTATCCACACTACTCCAGTTCACCCAGCTGTAAATGGGTACCGATAATTCGTAGTTGCTCTGTAAATACGAATTACCGGCTTCTCTCAAAAAGTCTCTACCTCCGTTCATTCTCCCATTCTTGGGAGACGGCATGCAAGGTCCTAGAGCCAGTGCCGCCGTTAAATATAAGCATAAAAAAAAAGAAAAAGAAAAGGTCACATGACAAACTATCACTTATTTTCTTCAAACCGCGCTAAAAACAACGGCGACCCTAATAAACGATTTCCGGTTCGTTTCTATTTTTCGTGATATTGAGATTTCTGATATCGCACCTTATCTGACACCCTATACAGAGCCATGCAATGAATTGGTCATCGCTTATCTCTCCTGTTACTGTGACCTACTGGCGCGAGGTGGCGCTGTAAAATAACCGCTATGACGTAGCAGTAGAGCAGTAGAACAGCTTACCTGATTGGTGGATGAAGGTTTCTTATATATAATGTCGTTTGGATTTACGGACATCATGTATTTGTTGCATAATTTCTTCGTTTTGTCGTTTAATATATGGGCAAGAATTCGCTATTCTGGAGAATGCATATTTTTCTTGTCGATTCCATTTAAACACTACATACAAAGAGAAATGTTATATGAATACACATATGGACTATCAAGCAGTACCAAAAAATAGGTTATTGAAGTTGATTGAACAAGCTGTACAGTTCTTCAATATGTATGCATCTCACACTTTTTAGGTGAAAAAGGGGGACATTTTTAACATGTCCTAGTATGTGCAAGTATTTCATATTGATCTTGCCCTTTTCATTGCGTCGAAAGAGATCATACGTTTCTGTGAGCAGTCTAACTATATTTCAGTACAAAAATTATTTGTCCATCAGAAGTATAACCATTGAAAAAAATATAACCAAAATTAGTGTGTGTATGTAACATTTTCTTGTCAAACCCTGTTACATACGTATAACCAGTCCAGTAGCTTACAATATGGAACCTGATTAGTTTGTTTACTGACATATTGAACCATCTGGCGGTGAGTCTTAAAAGATGCAAGTAAGATTTTTGTTTTATCTTAAAAGAAACAAAAATGGTAAAAGTGTATTTAATATTTATAATATTTCTTGTCAACAAACTGTTACATACGCAGAAGTTACTTCATATAAACATAGAAAACAACAATCAACAGCCAGGTTTATTTTACTACATTTGTTAGAAATCAGCATATTCTCACTTTTGGCACCAAAACATAGAGGATATGAAAAAAAATGATAGGAAGTATAGTTTTTCATGTTTTTCATGTCAAAATGTTACATACTGCTGTAAATCAGATCAAAGTGTTTTAACGGACTGGTCATGGCAATATATAAGCAAAATCAATGCATTTAACATAAAGCTGCTCCTAATAGATTTGTTACAAACCAAACATCTTTTATAATCTTATTTACAAAATATGTAAAGGAATTTCAATAATGTGTATTGACAAAATTGACAAAATTATTACATACATCAATTGCCTCAAATGTTGAAATAGTCCGTTCATGATAATAATTAATTTATAAAAAGTTTATAAAATAAATCCTGTCCCTGTAGGTTTATTATAAGTTGTAAATAGCTCATGTAGTGCTATTTGCTGTATAAATAAAGGAAGATATATGATATGTATGTAACATTGACGAAAACATGTTACAGTACCTTAAAGATGTTGCAATGGAGTATTCAGGGTATTTTAAATTATCAAATTGTGGATTTAAACAAAATTTGGTGAAATGGGATGGTTGCAAACTCTAATCTGCTCATGTAAACTTATTACTAACATAAATAAATAAACCTGAAAAATGTGCATGTAACATTTACAAGAATAACATATTGCAATCTATTTATTTATTACACATTAATCAAAACATTTTCTGTGTAAACTGTTAACAATCATCTTATCTTTATACAGTTTATTGTCTTACAAGAAGAAATTCCAGTTGCCACATGGTAATAAGCATCCAGTGTCTAAAAAAAGGTATTGCTTGGCATATTTGTCAATGTTACATACGCGACTTCGATCAAATGTCACAATATACTTCTCAAGGTAAGGCATGATTTAAACTAATGCCTCTACAACAATAAGGTCCAAATAGGTTTGTTACAAGCCATAAACATATAGTATAATCTCATTTCTAACAGTTTAAAATGAGCATGGAATATGTGCATTTGACAAGAAAAATATATTGTAGCCATTTTTTCATCAACCAATAATCAATGCATTTTCTGGTAAAGGTGATTGTTAGTGCACAGTAAAACACGTCTTTACACAACAAAGAAACTAAGATCCCATTTGAAAGCAACATAGGATCACCAAATACATATTACCTCTTTGTCAATGTTACATACACGAGATTCAGCACATTTCTATCTCTCCGTAGTCAAAGGCATGTATACCGTATTCTTGCGATTATAGGTCGCAAGAGTGCATAAGACGCACCCCTATTTTCAGTCCAAAATCTGGGGGAAAATGTCTACATGAGATTATAAGACGCACCCAATTTTCCTAACAAAATGAAACAAAAAAATGAAAAAAAGTCGCCATGTTGTTATTTATTCCCCCACATTGTTTTTTTTTATTCGTACCTTGGACGTTTTTGTCTGTATTTTCCCCATCATAGTTTGCTATGTCCGTAATTTGCCGACTCTATGTCCGTGATTAACCGGTCCGTATTTCACCGTTTTCTAGTATCTTCAATTACACCGTGAACTCGGTAGTACACGCTTCACTATAACACGTGCTCGGTTAGTACACGTTTGTGCATTGGCTCCCGATTTGTTTGCCTATTTGTAAATCAAAATCGTGTTAAATGTGTAACGACTATTGTCATAAATCGTGTTATATTTGCGATCGTATTGCTGCCGAAAGTGGTATTATATTGTTAATTATTACCTCTTTTCAACACCATTTACGGAAACTATTTTCGAAATCAATATCGGCGAAATATGGCGACAGATCTGCGTGCGTATAATCCAGTGTTTTTTTAACCCGTTCCTTTCTGAATACACATTCACGGATATGAAATTTATTAAATATTTTATTTTTATTTTTGTTATTTCTCACTGAAAGTATATGTTGTCACCACTCATTTGAACCGTCTCGACGAAACGGTTTAAATGTTGATCGCGGCATATACTTCTGATTGCATAGAAGGAAAATATTTAGGATTTTCCGCAAACATAAGCGTATCCTCAGCATGAAATGGGTTACTGATTGCCCCCATGATGCAAGGATGAAAGCCACACGTTCGCCACATCTGCGGCACACATCAAAATGCGTGTTGACCAATCAGTGCAATTTCAAAACATAGCCTAAAGGTCACACAGTTTACAGCTCGTGCTGAATGATGACATAAGATAATAGCACCTGTTGACACGGTTGGGTGTTATCGATTTTTATCCACAAAGCAACACACAACTTTCGCCTACAGTATGTAATATTTCAAAATCAGTTGTATCTTCCGTAAATGACGCTGAAAGCAGCCTATAGCTATGACGAATTTGCATTGTCCGCTGACGTAATTATAATTTTTTAAATAGACATTCGCGAACATTGTAAACCATGTGCAGACTACGCGAATCCACCGCCTGGTCTGGCCGCTAATGCAATAAGCCGGGATTTGTCAGAGATAAAGACCCAATTCACATAAACACGTTTGCCGTGTCATAAATAGAGTCTGGTTCTCGGTAGTATTGTTTCACTGGAACGCATTAGACAGGGTACCAGTTTAGTGACGAATACGAAACGGATGTCAGCAACCGCGTGTGTTGATATTTGATATGGCTTTGTGTTGTAAATCTTGACACGCGGTGTGTTTGATGTCGGCCAGCTGACTTAGGCTTGCCACTTTCATCAGCATCTTGTAAACACACAGTTTCGAAACTAATGATGGAGTTTTATAACTTTCGTGGAATTGCATTATGCATACCGGTATTGGGATTTACCGTTAATGGCGTCGTGCAATATTTTTCACGGCAAAATGACACCGACCGATATGGGACCGGTAAATGTTTTCAAAAGATAATTAAAATGATAGAGGCAAGATTGTGATTCGGCAGAGAAAATGTCGACCGGATCTGATCTTGATATACACTGTTCGCATTCGGTGTAGAAAATGTGTAACGAATGTGACACATGGCCGGAACGAGTAAGGCGCGAGTAAAGGCGCGAACTGTTTAGAATACGAAACCAATATTCCAATACCGGATTTTACCCCAAAGACTAACAACAACAACAAATATAGGAACGCATTTTATTTTTGGTCGTTTATGTCAATATTTCGGGTGGAAAAAAAATGCTCATGTATCTACCGGTACATGTATTTATAAGACGCAGGGGCTTTCTGGGATACAAATCTGAGTACAAAAAATGCGTCTTATAATCGCAAGAATACGGTATTCTGCAAACAACTGCAATTGTCCAAACCCTAGTGGCTTGGACTATGCCACGTTGTAGTTTTTCTAACAAAGCACAAAATCCAAAAAAATATCTAAATGTACCCCTATTAGGCCAAATACTGAATTATGGCCCATATACGTTAATCGCTATTTCTTCCTTCGCCTACTTGGATTATTTATACGTTGGTTGCAGACGATTATCTGTGCGGAAGTCTGTTGTAATTCACAGTCAAACAAACAGCAGAGCCAGAATCAGAAAAAATGTGACATTTCTATAAAAAAAATTACAAAATGCTAATCTCCGACATTTCGTAAATTGATTCTGCAATGCTTTGCAGAATGTTACTTCAGCATACTTGTGCTTTGACAATTTCAAATAATCAGTGACACGCGTGTGTAGCTATGTTCAAACGGATGCCGCCGGAGGTCATTAATAGCAAACAACTTATGCGATGATTTGACCGCAGGCAAATAGGGAAGTGGATCTTGGGACAGGTGTATTCTGAATTCGATGAAGCCACACCTGTTCTATGCTGATTCGTTGAATCCATTTTGTTTATCTGTCCTAGTCAGTGACAGACGTGTGAAGCTACGTTCAAACTGATGTCAACATTAATGCGGCAGGTGTATATTGAATCCGCGAGGCCACACCTATGCCAACTGATTGGTCAAGTCCAATTTGACAGACATGGTAGAATAGATACACTGTGCACATCAGGGTGCTTTCTACAGTTCCGAAAATCCAATCTTGATGTGTTTTATTTTTATACATGGATGAATGTTATATTGCAGGACTAAAATTGTGTAACTTGAATGTCCACTCGCTTTTTTTCCCGTAAATACTGTTTTCGAATACTAAAATATAACTAAATAACATATTTTGTTCCGTGACAGATAAAAAGAATTAAAAGTACATATTCAATTTTCAGTAAATTCTTTACTATTTCTAATCTATTTTCCTACTGACTTGTTTCAAATAATTTGAAAATGTTGGGACTTGATGTTAAAAATTAAAGATGTTTTCCAGAAATTGTTGTTTTTTTTCATATGGGGGTTACGTCGATGCTTAGTCCTATATGTGACTGACTGGAGAAATGGGGTTTGTGTGATTGATTTGTGACTAGTGTAGGTCATAAGGGCTATTCCAGTAAAATCTATATGGGGGGGGGAGAAGGCGTTTTTTGCCGGGGGTAACCTACGACATATAAAAAAAAAATTCTCCGCCTACCTACGGTGTTTTAAATTTCTTTTTAAACCCAACCACCAATGAAAAAACAAAAAAAATAAAGAATCACAACCTACAGTAAATAAAAATCTAAAAAAATGCAACCTATAATAAATAAAAATAAAAATCTCAACGTACAATTAACAAAAACAGGGGCTGAAAATTCCACCATTTGCTACTCTGACACTGGTTCTACCAGTATTAAATTAATTTAGAAAATGAATGCCTTGAAAATAATTATTACCGGTAACAAATTTTAGCCGTCAATTGGAATTTTCAATCCCTGTGGTAGTCATCTCTACAATGAAACACCCCCTCATTCATGAAGATAGAATGAAGCTACATAAATAATAAAAATTCTTACCGTCACATTTCTTGAAATTAGAGTCACGGTTCTCGGACGGAACACTTCCCAGGCATGATTAAATTTCATATATTTAGTTTTGAAAATATACATGTTTTCCATAATCTTACCTGTCTGATAGTTTCACATTACATGCTCACAAGGAAAACTATTTTCAACACCATGACAAATTTTGCACCCAAACCCTACTGCTTGAAGAATTTACACACTGACGAATATGTATTTTGGAGATTAATACCCAAAATTTAACAGACGACAATTAATGCGTCCACAGTACAAATGTACGTTGCAAGGCGGTGCTCCGACGAGTCGACGGAGGATCCATATGTAGAAACAACATCTTGGGGACATGTTTTGGATTGGGGCTGTATGGCTATTATTTGTTTGGCATAACATTTACAAATATTATTTATTAAATAAATATTAAGTAATTTTCATTTTAAATTGCAAAAAGTATAAATAAATAACAGTACAACCCAATTGTACTGCTATCTATTTATTTATCCTTTTTTGTTTGCAATTTGAAATGAAAAAAAAAAAAAAATTATTGATGGGAGCCAGTATACAGAGCTCCAGTTAAGGTGCGTAATTTGGAGGTAAATTTCTTATTTCTCCATCAAAAATGGCAAGTTGGGAGTGCTTTAGAATCGTCTCGATGAGACGATTCTAAAGGACTCCCAACTTGTCATTTTTGATGAACAAATAACAAAATTTCACCCCAAGTTGGTCAAATTACGCACCTTAACTGGAGCTCTGAGTATAGAATTAATTTTCATTTTAAATTGCAAAAAGTATAAATAAATAACTACAACCCAATTGTACTGCTATTTATTTATCCTTTTTTGTTTGCAATCAAAAAATTATTGATGGGACCGAGTATAGAACTCGCAACCCCAACTTCTGGTTGATACCACCAGGCCACCGCGTCGATGTAGAATTAGAAACAAAATATCCTACTATCATACTATGTGCGTTCTTGGAGTTGTTTTGTACATTTTGGGAAACTTTTAAACTAACAACAACAACAATTGCTGGGCCATCAGTGTATAATTCTTTTCTGGCTGACAATAACCCACAATTTATTATACAGATTATGAAAACAACAACAAGCATAAAATATCTTTTAAGAAAACAACGAGCATAAAATATTTTTTATTTCAATATTTTGAATTTTAATTAACAAATTTACACTCCTACAGGTTAAATTATTTTTCGTTGGCAATAACCTACAATAAATAATCAATGGACCTGCCGTCTCCCCCCCTGGAATAGCCCTAATCAAATATAACACTCCTGTAGTCTAAATACGATCTAGAATTGCATTTTAGTGTGTTTTATTGAAGGAATGCCGAAAAGTGCAGATCCTGTTCAGACTGCGAATGTAAAGGCTGAACTGGATCTACACTGGTCGCAAACGCCCTATACGCCCCGTGTTGTGTTTCGCTTATTGCACATTCTCGGTCGAAGTGTACAGCGAGCGGATGTTGACACAATCTTCAAACACCCCCCTTGGCAATTAGAGCGACTAATTTCCCCACTGGTGTCACCCCGGGCTTTCCTTAAAGTCCCAATACGGCTCAAGTTGCCGAATTTGGCCTCCTATTGGGTTTTCCCACACATAAATCCAACAGGTTTCTATTTACACACACTTTGAAACTGTTTGCATTAATTTTGGTACAAAAATGAGTTTGTAGTCGATGAAAATATCAATATTTGTTGATAAACAAACAGCAGGTGCGTGTTCAAAGTCCGATCGATTTTCCGATAGAAGCTCGGGTCAACTGCTCAACTCCTTGATTCGCGGCCGATGAATTCCGATAGCCAGAGTTTATCGACTCGCTTCCGAGCCGAAGCCGTTTGCTTACGGGAATTAATTTGTCAATATTGACATTTTGTACTGAGTGGTACACAAAAGAAGTTTTTGTTGTCTTCACATTGCGATTAAGATGTAAATCTCAAGACTTGAGATGTATCTATTAGGCAGTATATGTTAGTTTTGTGTACTAAATCAGTTGCCAAACATGTTTTTGTGTTTGAAAAAATTGGAAAATTGTAATACTGAGCTGTTCAGGGCCTTTAATTGACCCCATGTACAGCATTGTTTCATTAACTGTGGTAAGCAAAATCAGGGGAAGTTAGTCCTACAGTGACGGCTGGAAAAACTGGTTGTCCGGAATATGAAATCCGTAAAAGAACGGCACATACTGGTTGGATTACTGTAAAATTTGTTTTATTTGATATATAAATGATGAATACATAAGCATATCGCGAAAACAGAAGCTTTCCTTTAGATTTCCTTTAGGAATGACACCATTGATTGATGTGAGACTATACACATGTCTTCTACACATATTGAAGATGTGCACCTTGGTGTTTTTATGCCGAAAACAATATTTTTTAACAAAAATATCACCTTTTTAACGTAGCCATTTTTTCTACATTTTTGTATACAATTCTATATAGGTACAGAGTTTTTGTACACAACTCCTGAAACAGTTATGTCAATCGATCTGAAACTATACACATGTGTCTTCTACACATATTAAAGATGTGCACCTTGGTGTTTTTATGCTGAACATTTTTAACTCAGCCATTTTTTCTACATTTTTGTATGCAATTCTATTTCTACTTTACACATGTCTACCTACAGTGGAAGATCGATCTCTCGAACTGGCAACGGACTCGAATAAAAGTTTGAGTCGGGCGTAGTTCGAGGGAAAGAAAATAAATACTAGTCCGTGATTTTATTCCATTTAGGAATAACCATTGATTGATGTTTGTATGGGACTATGGCCTTCTGGAAGAAATATCAAATAAACAAATATAAAGAATTAATTATTTTATTTCAATATGTACATGTATGCATACGTAAAATACGTAAATAAACTGTTAATGAAACTGAATATTACACACCGTCTCGTGTTTGTGTTGTTTTTTCATATCAAAACCGGAAGTTGTCGTGTGAGCAACATTCCCATTGTAAACGTGTTTAGTTTACTATGCTATAATTAAGCTTGACAACCACAACTTCACAACCATGGACCATTTTTGTCGAGACAGCTTGCGGAAAGCGAGACAGTGATCACAATAACGTCCGGGTGTCTGTGCGTCCGTCCAAAATCTGTGTTAAAGTTTTTAAAAATACCATCAAATGCCTCGGCGGGCTCGACATGTGGGTCACGGCCATCTGGTTATTGTTAGTGAATACATTTTTTTATCACGGATCATTTGCATACACAAGCAGTAAAGTGTTTGCAAAAGATCGGCGTAAAATAACATTCAATAAAAAAAAGTAGACAGGTGCGAAACATCATATCCCAAGAATGTGTTTATAAATAGCACACTGGTTTATTAAATACACAAACTGTACTTAAATAAAATTTAAACAAATTTGCACAATTTGGCATTTAAAAATTGTTAAAGGCGGAATATTATTATATTATTTTCTAAACATTCGTCACTCGGGAATACAAATACAGTCGAACCTGTGTTAACGACCACCTGTGAATAGCAACCACCTGTCCACAACGGCCAGTTACCCCCCCCCCCCCCCGTCCAATTTGTTCTTTAAAAGACCTTAGAATAACGACCACCTCCGAACAGCGACCAGCGATTTTCGTTCCCACGCGGCATTTTTGACTGCAAACAGCGACCGATAGCGACCAAGTCATGTTTTGTTTTGTCGGCAAAAAAAAAAAACATCGCAATCGCCGATTTTCCTTTCATCACAAAACTCGGCGACACGGGGAAAAGTTGCTGACAGATTGCGACAGAAATGAAAACATTTACCTTGCCCGATATGGTCGGTGTCATTTTGGCAACATTAAACATTTTCAATGAAAACTATTGCATAACTCCATTAACGGTAATTCCCGATATGTATTCCGTGTCGTGTATTCCAATAGGTATAATGCAATTCCGCGCAAGTCATAAAACTCAATCATTAGCTGGCAAACTGTGTTTACACGATGCTGATTCGTCTACAGTGACAAGACTAAGACTTCAAACACACCGCGCGTGTCAAGTGTAAATTTCACACATCGGGGCACAAGGCCATATCAAAGATCAATACACGCGGTTGCTGACATCAGTCACGTAGTTCACACTAGACTGGTACCCTGTCGGATGCGCAGCATATATAGCGTTATTCCTAACGACCGGGAACCAGTCTAAAGTGACACGACAAACGTGTTTATATGAATTGGGTCTCGATCTCCGACAAATCCCGGCTTATTGCATTAGCGACCAGACCAGGCAGTGGATTCGAGTAGTCTGCACATGGTTTACATGGTTTACAAGGTTTACAATGCTCGCGAATCTCTAATTAAAAACATCAGTAATTACGTCAGCGGGTATTGCCAATTCGTCATAGGCTGCTTAAATATTCGGGCTTGACCAGGATTAGTATACAGTACATTGGACAGAAAGCAAATAAGCCTGGTGTTCTCTCCTGATTTGGACACCTAGCTCGTGTGGGTTACCCGCGGTTTTCTCAGGCCGCGCCACATAGGCTATCGTTTTAATACAGACTATATGACTGTTATTAATTTCAACTGGTGGTGTGAAATACTAGTGGTCATGCTAAATTAAACCACTTACACGTAATTACGACAAGCTATTAAATGGTGCACCAAAGCAAGCCGCGGGATATACTTATCGTGAAGATAATTACTCCCCTTTGTATATCATTTCCAAAGTGAGGCTGGGTTCAGAACACTAACAACAAGATGACAAAACAAAATAAATTGACAATTTTAGTGCAATTTTTAATTGATGAAAAGCAGATACACTCCACGATCGTGCAATAGCGAATTGTCAGGTGGAAGTGTATACAGCCAAGACGTTTTCTATGCATGCATATATATATTACAATAGAATGCTAAATACATGGCCGACCTTGTGAAACTGGGAAAATGTTCGACCCTTGGAACAACGACCACCTGTCAACAACGACCACTTTGGCCACTTCCCTTTGCCGGTCGTTGTTCACAGGTTCGACTGTAGAAACATGTTCCTTCATACTAAAACGTCCATCAATATTCTAAAAGCGAAACAAATCAAACAGAACGCCAATCGTGATATTCACACCTCGTTAGGCAAACAGATCAGCTGGCGACAGACTTACCTGTACTAGCTATCAATAGCACTTTACGTTGATCGACTGACCAAGGGACCGTGACTTAGGATCGAGAGTTCGACTTTGTCGTAGTTCGAGTTTTAGGTAGAAAAATATGATTTATATTGGGAAATTTGTCGGGGACCACATGACGAGTTCAAATTTTCTGGAGTGTTGAGACCGTTTCGAGAGATCGATCTTCTACTGTACATGTAATAGTATCATAATTTGAAAGAGACGGCTACAAATACTGCCAGCCTAAACATTAATGTACTGTTTGTCATTGTAAATATCATCATGAATTGCATTATAGTATGAGCCAATGATGGAATTTTGAAGTGTTTGAAATATTTAAGAATCGTGTGCATATGCTCAAAACCTTGATAAAACATATTCATTTTTTGGTGCATACTGATTTTGTGTCATTGTAATATCCATCGTGCAAGATGGGGTACACAACCTGTCGGAAAATTGTCTGATGTATACAAGTTGTAGCAGTTCGAGGGGCTATTTGATGATCATTGGTTATTTGATAATTAGAACTATGCCAAATGTTTTCTATACTGATCTGCATGTTTTTATTCTGTCCCGTGATGACGGGGCCCCCAACTGATTATTGCGTGTTGATGATTTCAGACAATGGGCTCGAGCCACGGCAGCAAGGAGATCGCGGCCCAGTTTGCGGCGCAGGTGGCCGCCAAGTTGAACCCGCCCACCGGGGGCAGCATGAACAGTATAGGCGGGCCGTCGGCGCCCCCGCCAGCCAGCGTGAGCCCCGCCCAGGCGGGCATGCCCCCACAGATGGCCCCGGGGGCGGCGGCCCACATGAATGCGAGCGGGCCGATGGCGGTGCCCACCCAGATGCTAGACGGCTACGGCGGGATGACCATGGACGGCGACGCCCAGAACGTGCTGCTGGGCCGGCCGATGGGCAGCCCGTCCGTGCCGATTCCCCTCACCCCCAACATGCACACCCACCTGGACCTGGGCGTGCCGCTCACCTCATCTAACGCACCCACCCCCCTCAATATGCTGCCTGTCGACGTGGACGCCATGGGGCTCGTCGTAGAGAGTATAGAGCAGCCGGCAGGCGACACCGGGGTTGACCCTGGGCTCACCCTGGAACCCAGCCACGCCCCACACATACACACACCAACCAGTCTTTCACACGACACTGTCATGCTCATTCAGTCAACGCAACTTTCCAATGTGCAAGTGAATAACGACGAGTGTATCAATATACCAGCAAATATAACACAGCCACCACCTAGTGGTGGCCGTGTCATTGTACCAACAACTGACAACGTGCCTCCTAAAACAGCGATCCATTCTATAGGACAGGATACTAGTGGTCCCAGTAAAGACATCAAACCAGTCGCATCACATGTTGCTAGAGACAGCCCCGTCACATTGCCCACTGTCGTTTCGCGCGACGCTAAACCGGTTACTTCACCCAACACTGTTGCGAGGGACGCTCACCAAGCCACGCCACCATTTGTTGTTTCGAAGGATGTTAAACCAGTTACATCTATAAATGTCTCAAAAGACTTGAAACCTGTTACTTCACCTAGTGTTGTCTCGAGGGAATCTAAACCGGTCACTCCTGTTCTAGCGAAGGACGTTAAACCAATCGCATCACCCGTTGTAACGCGGGAAACTAAACCAGCCGTGCAGCCTACTGGCCCAGCGAAGGATGTGCGGCCTGCGTCGACCGTGTCGCACAAAGAACCTGTGACGGTCAGTGTAGAGAGCATTGCCTCGGTCAGTCGGACTAGTGATAGTAGCGGCAGTGCGAGTAGCAGTGGCGGCAGTGTGACCAGTAGCAAGGACAGTGAGAGTCCCGTGCGGGACGTGACACCAGAGGTGAATATTGTGCCACCCACTCCGGTTAAGAAGGAGGCGTCCCCTCCTCCCACAGAGAAGCCGGCACCGGTTCCTGTTCCACAACCACCAGTCATGGAACCAGTGCTTGAAGTTAAAGGTGTGTTTTTCTTTCAAATGCTTTTTTGTTCACCAAAGTCTAAAAGTATGGCTTCCCCAATTCTCAAGTAAAAATTCTTGGACGTTCGTCGCATGTAACTCGTTTCTCGTATGACTGTCTACATACCTGACTGTTGCGTATTGAATGTTCTGTAATATCAGTCTTCGTGAAAGTCGTCGGTGACTTGCAATATTGAATGTTCTATAGTATTGTTCGTGACTGTTGCAGTATTGAATGTACTATAGTATTGTTCGTGACTGTTGCAGTATTGAATGTTCTATACTATTGTTCGTGACTGTTGTAGTATTGAATGTTCTATAGTATTGTTTGTGACTGTTGCAGTATTGAATGTACTATAGTATTATTTGTGACTTGCAGTATTGAATGTTCTATAATATTGTTTGTGACTGTTGCAGTATTGTTTGTGACTGTTGCAGTATTGAATGTTCTATAGTATTGTTTGTGACTGTTGCAGTATTGAATGTACTATAGTATTGTTTGTGACTGTTGCAGTATTGAATGTTCTATAGTATTGTTTGTGACTGTTGCAGTATTGAATGTTCTATAGTATTGTTTGTGACTGTTGCAGTATTGAATGTACTATAGTATTGTTTGTGACTGTTGCAGTATTGAATGTTCTATAGTATTGTTTGTGACTGTTGCAGTATTGAATGTACTATAGTATTGTTTGTGACTGTTGCAGTATTGTTTGTGACTGTTGCAGTATTGAATGTTCTATAGTATTGTTTGTGACTGTTGCAGTATTGAATGTTCTATAGTATTGTTTGTGACTGTTGCAGTATTGAATGTTCTATAGTACTGTTTGTGACTGTTGCAGTATTGAATGTTCTATAGTATTGTTTGTGACTTGCAGTATTGTTTGTGACTGTTGCAGTATTGAATGTACTATAGTATTGTTTGTGACTGTTGCAGTATTGTTTGTGACTGTTGCAGTATTGAATGTTCTATAGTATTGTTTGTGACTGTTGCAGTATTGTTTGTGACTGTTGCAGTATTAAATGTTCTATAGTATTGTTTGTGACTGTTGCAATATTGAATGTTTTATAGTAATGTTTGTGACTGTTGCAGTATTGAATGTTCTATAGTATTGTTTGTGACTGTTGCAGTATTGAATGTTCTATACTATTGTTTGTGACTGTTGCAGTATTGAATGTTCTATGGTATTGTTTGTGACTGTTGCAGTATTGAATGTTCTATAGTATTGTTTGTGACTGTTGCAGTATTGCATGTTCTATAGTATTGTTTGTGACTGTTGCAGTATTGAATGTTCTAGTATTGTTTGTGACTGTTGCAGTATTGAATGTTCTATAGTATTCTTTGCTCCAGATAAGCTGCGTATTTGCGTAAATACCAATTAAAATTGCCAAAAAACCCAATTTAAATCAGAAGTAGCGAGTATCAAAAAATAATAACAAATGTGTGGTACCTTTATCATGCTACAGAAAACAAAAAACATACCACAACTATAGCATATTTTTCTTAGTTTCCATGAAAACACATCTTGGTATTTCATTTGAATTGTCTCCAAGGAGACAATTCTAATGAAATACCAAGATATGTTTTCATTTCGAAGCAAACTATTCAATAATTGCTGTCTGTTGATGTGTAAACAGTAGTGTGATTTTATTTTACCCAATTACAATATTGAAATACCCAATTGCTTCAGAAATGATGGAGTAACAATACTCAATTACTAATTCCTTATCTGGAGCCCTGAGTATTGTTTGTGACTGTTGCAGTATTGAATGTTCTATAGTATTGTTTGTGACTGTTGCAGTATTGAATGTACTATAGTATTGTTTGTGATTGTTGCAGTATTGAATGTTCTATACTATTGTTCGTGACTGTTGTAGTATTGAATTTTCTATAGTATTGTTTGTGACTGTTGCAGTATTGAATGTACTATAGTATTGTTTGTGATTGTTGCAGTATTGAATGTTCTATACTATTGTTCGTGACTGTTGTAGTATTGAATTTTCTATAGTATTGGCCCCGTGCAGGCACCGGGGCGGGATCAACTGATCCTGAGAATAGTGCTGCAGTAGCCATTGCTTGTCGTAAAAGGCGACTAAACTGGCTTAACGATTGGGTTCATACTTTCCGGAACCCACTATACTGGATTTGGCCCTCATGTACATTTTTGGCTTTCTTGTATGTGAGAGTTGAGTCGGGCTATGCCCCATATATAAAAGTAAGATTAGCGCTAATCCTATTACTTTTAGGGGATGGGATAAATGATGCTGGTGTGGCGAGGGCCTGGCACCAGATCAGGTTGTTCTAATTTCAGGACTGAATATATATTTTGATTGTAAATATTGAGTTCTGAAGTTGGGATTTACCCCCCTCGGACAGGTGGATACGGGACACGACCCCGTTGACCCGTCTGCGTGTAGACTCCCTGAGGCTTGTACCTCTATGTCAGAAAAGCGGACGTTAAACCCTATTCACTCACTCTATAGTATTGTTTGTGACTGTTGCAGTATTGTTTGTGACTTGCAGTATTGAATGTTCTATAGTATTGTTTGTGACTGTTGCAGTATTGAATGTACTATAGTATTGTTTGTGACTGTTGCAGTATTGAATGTACTATAGTATTGTTTGTGACTGTTGCAGTATTGTTTGTGACTGTTGCAGTATTGAATGTTCTATAGTATTGTTTGTGACTGTTGCAGTATTGAATGTTCTATAGTATTGTTTGTGACTGTTGCAGTATTGAATGTTCTATAATATTGTTTGTGACTGTTGCAGTATTGAATGTACTATAGTATTGTTTTTGACTGTTGCAGTATTGACTGCTCTATAGTACTGTTTGTGACTGTTGCAGTAGTGAATGTTCTATGTTCTATAGTATTGTTTGTGAGTTGTGACTGTTGCAGACTTGAATGTACTATAGTGTTGTTTGTGGTTGCAGACTTGAATGTACTATAGTATTGTTTGTGACTGTTGCAGTATTGAATGTTCTATAGTATTGTTTGTGACTTGCAGTATTGTTTGTGACTGTTGCAGTATTGAATGTACTATAGTATTGTTTGTGACTGTTGCAGTATTGAATGTTCTATACTATTGTTCGTGACTGTTGTAGTATTGAATGTTCTATAGTATTGTTTGTGACTGTTGCAGTATTGAATGTACTATAGTATTGTTTGTGACTGTTGCAGACTTGAATGTTCTATAAGATTGTTTGTGACTGTTGCAGACTTGAATGTACTATAGTATTGTTTGTGACTGTTGCAGTATTAGACGCCCCCAAGAAAGAGCGGGCGAAGAAGAAGGCCAAAGACTACGACAAAAAGGATCTGAAGGGCACAGACATGGATGCCTTTACAGATACCAAGGTAAGCGCTGTACAGTAGAATCCCTGAACAGGACACCCATAATGTGCAGGGCTTTCAATAGTAGCCGGTAGCTGGCGGTTTACCGCCGCATATTCTCTAAAATATTGCCGCCTATATTTCGTTCGGAAAAAAAAAATAAAATAAAGAAAATCCCGGCTAAATTACGTCTTCAGTGACCCGAGACACAGGTGGAAGACTCGGACCTATGACACCAAAAAAATGCCTATTAAAAAATAAATCCCATTACCCACCCACTTTGTCTCGTACATTACCATCTTATATAAAGAAAGGTGGATAACATTGTGGCTATTATAGAAAGAGCCCTCTCGTTTCCGACTCGCACAAACACAATACACATCGATTACATGTATGATTTCTGTCGCTGGCAATCGATAAAGGTATTAGGTGTGTGAATATATTCACTTCAAATCGCTCTTTCCAGCATTTATTCAGTTATTCGCATTGTGTATACCCCATCCAAAGCGAAATTTGTGTGTACAAAAGAATCTCATACAGAATTGGAGGCCATCCGGCGTGGATTATCGGTCATATTTGACCAATAACTGATCGTCAGCTCAAACCCTAAAGTGGTGCACCATGACCATATACATTATAAACTCCAACCATACAAAGTTCGTCCAATTGTGATCGTTCACCGATCTAAAAAACACCTTTTTTCCAATTTCATTCATGATTCGTGTACTATCAGATTATGTCTTCGGGAATCCCGAAATAGGTTGAATGACGTCATTACAGTTTAGATTTAGCCTATCAGAGATGTTCTTTACATAGACGCTTCCAGTTGTATTATGGAAGATGGTGCATTGACCCGGTTCCAGATAATGAACAAAATTAGACAAAAAAGTGTTTTTTAGATCGGTGAACGATCACAATTGGACGAACTTTGTATGGTTGGAGTTTCTAATGTATATGGTCATGGTGCACCACTTTAGTTTGAGCTGGCGATCAGCTATCGGCCAAATATGACCGATAATCCACGCCGGACGGCCTCCGATTCTGTGCGAGATTCTTTCGTACACGCAACTTTCGCTTTGGATGGGTTAATCAAAACACGAATAACTCAATAAATACTTGAAACAGCGATTTGAAGTGAGTATATTCACACACCTAATACCTTTATCGATTGCCAGAGACATTATTTCATACATTTAATCAATGTTTATTGTGTTTGTGCGAATCGGAAAATAGAGGGCTCTTTCTAGAATAGCCATATTCATACCCACCTTCTATAAATAGAAGATGGTAATGTACGAGACCAAGTGGGTGGGGTAATGGGATTTTTTTAATAGGCATGTTTTTGGTGTCATAGGTCCGAGTCTTCCACCTGTGACCCGAGAACGCAAACTCGATGTTTACTGGTCCATTTTCGAAAAAAAACTTCGAAAAAAAAAAAAAAAAATATTTATTTTTTTTAAGTGGCGATTATTTTATTTTCCCCAGCGGAATCTCTGTTATACATGTACTGACTTCTTGTTGCAAGTATTATTTTAAATTGAAATGGATTATGTTGCCAATTTTTCCTAATTATAGCATATTTTTTTCAGGGGAAAATGTGATCTATTTAATGCTAAATATACCTCAGAATGAAGCACAGAAAGCACAGAGCATCTAGAATTGAAAAAATATTCTGGGGGGGGCATGCCCCCATAACCCCCTAGCAAATTGCAGCGCAATCCGCTGCTCAAATAAATTTTCAGGATTGGGGATAGTGTTCCACTCCCATGCCTGAATATTGGACTGCCGGGTTCAATTATTTTTCCGCAGACTTTATTTTGGGTGCTGGTCAAAACAATTTCACCCGCTTTCGGGTAAAATTGTGTTAACACCGGGAATAAGAATGCCGATATAAAGGTATAGTTCGTAGAAGATAGAGTTGCATGTCATAACGGAGTCATTACAATATTACTGAGCATACAATAAAATAGATCGTGTGAGCTATTGTTACCGCAATGTGTCCGTCGTCGTCCATCGTCCGTCGTCGTCGTCCGTGAACATTTTCAAACATCTTCTCCTCGGTAACTATTGGGCCTATAGTCACCAAACTTCATGGTCATAGTCCTTAGGTAGGGGGATTACAAAATTGTTAAAATGACGTCATTACGTAATCCAAGATGGCCGCCGTCTAAAAATAGCACAAATTCTTCAAAAAAATCTTCTCAAGAACTGCCAACCGGATTTTGACAAAACTTGGTAGGAATGATCGATGTACAATGCTCTTTCAAAGTTGTTAAAATGGTGACCCCAGGGTCAAAAATGGGCGTAGCCAAACTTCACAGTTATGGTCCATGGGTGAAGCCTTTTCAGATTTGTTACGGTCCATGGGTGAAGCCTTTTCAGATTTGTTACAACGGAGGTTGTCGCTAATCCAAGATGGCCACCGTCTAAAAATAGCGCAGATTCTTAACAAATTTTCTTCTTATGAACCGCTGGCAAAAATGGGCGTAACCTGTTAGGTCAAATTGGGGTCAAATTTTATTTTTGCCCTAATATGCTCATGTCATATATCAAATTGAAGGTATCGATGAGGCGATTGCTCTGGTGCTCTAGCGCCACAAAAAGGTCCATTTATTCGAGATTTTGAACGTCTTTTTCTCAGGAACCACATGGCCGATGCTGGCCAAACTTCATAGGAAGTTAAGATCCTTAGGTGAAGCATTTTCAGATTTGGTAAAATGAGAGTCCTCGCTTAATCCAAGATGACCGCCATCTAAAAATAGCACAATTTTTTTTAAAACACATGAACTCGATGTCACATTCTCCTCTGGTGTTCATGGAGTCAGGTGAGCGAATTAGGGCCATCATGGCCCTCTTGTTTTACATATTTTTATTTATTTCTGACGCGCGAGCCTCACGTGGACAAACCGTGATAATCGTATTTCCGAATGAATTCGTGAAACTTCTTCACAATTTGTTGTTTGATTATAAATCGTAGTAAGATAATATGAAATAGGCATGCCTGTAGCCTAATGGTTTTATACGACCGTTTTTATACGACCGTTTTTAAAAAACGGTACGTATTATGTTTTACCGCCACGCCCGCCGCACGGCGGGCGGGCGACTGAAGAAAAAGCCCATAATTCGTGTACATAACTCCTCCGAAACCGTTCCGTCTATCGATCTGAAACTATACACACGTCTTCTACACATATTAGCCATTTTTTCTTCATTTTTCTGTACATTTCTATATACGGTACAGAGTTTGTGTACACAACTCCTCCGAAACCTTTCAGTCGATCGATCTGAAACTATGCACACGTCTTCTACACATATTGAAGATGTGCACCTTGGTGTTTTTATGCCGAAAAAATATTTTTTAACAAAAACATCACCTTTTTAACTTAGCCATTTTTTCTACATTATTGTATCCAATTCCCTATCATTTCTACTTTACACTCTACTGTTCTATCTCTGCCTAATTAGTATACATGTTTAGCACAACGAGATGAAGAAATAATGCTATAGACTTTCAAATTCTCATTAATGTTTCTTGCCTTGGTGATAGTTTCGCATTTCTGCATCTTCACTGTCTGGCCCATATTCGACGGGCGTATTTTGTGACTTGCGGCACTTTTGTTAAAAAATGTTTTACCGCACGGCGGGCGGGCGGCTGAAGAAAAAGCGCATAGTTCGTGTACACAACTCCTCCGAAACCGTTCAGTCGATCGATCTGAAACTATACACACGTCTTCTACACATATTGAAGATATGCACCTTGGTGTTTTTATGCCGAAAACATATTTTTTAACAAAAATATCACCTTTTTAACTTAGCCATTTTTTCTACAATATTGTATCCAATTTCCTATCATTTCTACTTTACACTCTACTTTTCTATCTCTGCCTAAATTAGTATACATGTTTAGCAGAACGAGATGAAGAAATAATGCTATATACTTTCAAATTCTCATTAATGTTTCTTTCCTTGGTGACAGCTTCACATTTCTGCATCTTCGCTGTCTGGCCCATATTCGACGGGCGTATTTTGTGACTTGCGGCACTCTTGTTTGTTTTTGAACTAGAGTTTGTCTATCAGAGGTCCATTTTGTGATTGTGGTCAAAATAATTTTAATAATAGGATTTTGAACTTCACAATAACAATATGTTTTTATCACCATTTTTATCACCATTCCCTCCCCCTCACCCAACACATTTTATTCGTCATTAACTTATAAATTACTTCACAGGATTTGGTATTGTTCGGCGACAATGAAGCCGACAATCATAATTTTCATCTATCAAATGATATAATTTGACTTCAGAATGCACCATTTGGCTTAATAGATTTCAAACTTTTACGGAGGAGGACCCCCGGTCTTCCAGAAGGGGGGCAAACACCCCTCCCGGACCCTCCCCCCACTCAGCACAAGTGCCGAGCGCTGCTGCCGTTAGCAGCAGTCATTAGTAAATTGCCATCTACTATTTCTAAACATCCTGTTACTTTCATCCTTATTGAAAGCTCTGAATGTGGAGTGTCCACGTTTGATGGTTTGATGTCTGTTCATGATTTTAGAGAACATGTTGGCTTATGGTACTGTGGAGGATTAGAAGGAATGTATATCTTAACAATGAATCATCTCTTCACCCAAAGATAGTGAGACAATAGTCTCATATTGTTTTTGGCATGGTTGTCCGTCTGTCCATCACATAATTTGTTGTCCGTCCGTCACAAAATTTGTGACACATTTCTCCAAAAGTATTTGAGTTAGTCCAGGGTTCAAGCTAGCCCTTCAAAATAGGGAGAAGTTTTCACTAAAAAATATAGAAAACTTTCCAAAATTTCTGTTTTATATAGTGAAAAATGAAAAATTACTCCCTCAACTCAAAGTAGGGAGAAATCAGGCAATTTAGGGAGAGAATTTCGCCCACTTCGCCCTGTAAACTGATCCCTGTAAACTGATCCCTGTAGTCGCAAATTTTTTATAGGAATATTTATCATCATGTGAAGTTGCTCACCTGTCGTTTTAGATGCGGATTCGTCAAGTATTTGCAGTTATGGCTGTTGACTTAGTGAAAAGTGGCGATTTTCAACTTGTGTCGCACATAACTGAAAAAACTATTTGAACTACAGTCATGAAACCTTATAGGAATGTTTATCAACATGTGGAGTTGTGCATCTGGTGATTGTTTGCTGATTCATAGAGTATGGGCAGAGTTGTGGCCCTTGACTTGGTGAAAGTGGATGGGGCATTTAGTGTTAACCTTGTCTGTCCTTCTGTCCATCACCAACCAAACTTTTAAACCGTACTAGCTACAGTCCTGAAACTTGGTATGTAGCTTCCTTATGATGAGTAGATGCGCACATTTTATTTCAATTTTTTATTCGACCCCAGGGTCTCCCCCTTTTCGACTTAGAATTTTCCAATTTTGGCTTGTAAGTTGTAAAACTTTTAAACCCTAATAGCTACACACCTGAAACTTGGTATGTAGCTTCCTTAAGATGAGTAGATGCGCAATGTTTATTCTTTTGATTCGACTCCCGGGCCATGTATTATCTGCCCATTTTCGACTTAGAATTTGGCAATTTTGCCTTGGGACTCTTATAACTTTTAAACCATAATAGCTACACACCTGAAACTTGATATGTAACTTCCTTATGATGTGTAGATGCACACAAAGTTTATTTTGATTTTTGATTTGACCCCCGGGTCATGGATTATTTCCCCCTTTTCGACTTAGAATTTGGCAATTTTGCCTTGCGACTCGTAAAACTTTTAAACTGTAATAGCTACAGACCTGAAACTTGGTATGCAGTTTCCTTATGATGAGTAGATGCACAAAGTTTATTTTGATTTTTGATTCCACCACAGAGCCTGAAAATAGTAGCTTTTACCAGTAGGTCCAGGATCTAACAAGGAAAAAAATGTGAAAGGTCCAAGGAATTGTTTGGAAGGTCCGATAAGATGATAGTTAGCAAAACGGTAGAAATATGTGTCGGTTTGATGCGTAATGACTTGTCACACCATGTGTAAATACTTGACTGTGTCGCTATAAATTATCTTGTAAGACGATAATCAGAATGGATTTAGCATCGCTACTGAATGATGATAGCTATTTCAACTTTATCACAGTTCTGGTGGACTTGTTGCTTGTAAAATACAAAGGTCCGACATTAAAATTTGCAGGTCCAGGACCTCGGACCAGTGATATTTTCAGGCCCTGCACCGCGGGGTCATGGATTATGGTCATGGATTCGACTTTTTGCCTCGCTTATTATGAAAGCGATATGTGCGGTATCCGTGTTCTATGAACACATTTTCTAGTTACCTTGTGTTGCCGGTAACTTGTGCAAAAAAACAAGGTAGCTACATATATGCTGGTGTTGCCTTAAAGGTACATGCCCACGCAGTAAGCACAAAATGTTCTTTATAGGAATTAAATAACTGTATAATTATGTCACTATTCCACCAGTTCTAAAAAATATGAGTGCCCGCTATACAAATATAATCATTTATTAATTATCAATTTACTGTTAGTGACGCGCGGCGGTAACAGTCTATTTTGATAATGTGCGTGGACGAAAAAAAAGGGCGAAATGTCTGTGGGACGGGCAGTACAGAGAGAGAGTGGTTAATATTGGCGACCAGATCACCAAATGGAAAGAGTTACGTGGAGATTTAGATTTGGACTCGGAACAGAGATTTTTCTTCTCAACTTCCGATACTTCACTGCGCATGTCAAAGATGTGATATGATTGACCGTGTCACGTGACGCCTATTGTTAAAAATAGCACGAGGTCGGAAAATGCCCTTTCTGGTCGCGGCATATAAAATGCGATGTAACACCAATTAACACGCGCAGTAATTGAAAATAACTCGTTAGTGGGTAGACAAATGGCTCATACAAGGCATGACAGAAAATGAAAAGTAGTAGTACAGTGTAACCTGCTCGTGGGCATGTACCTTTAAAGGTACATGCCCACTCGGAAATGGTATCCCACAAAGCGTCATAAGCTGACAAAAATGTGTGTAGACAACTACGAAATTTGTTCGCCACCGGGGCGACCCAGCTTATAATTTTTACTAGCCCGACCCAGAAACAACTCGCATCCGGCGCCCGTTAAAACACGTGTTTGCATATGTTTGTTTGTCTGGTTGAGAGTATTCGGAGGGAGTTAACTCTACCTTGTTCATGATCAATCGCTGATATATTGCCGACGTCTTTCGCAACAGTAACCTGTCAATCATGCCACTAAGGGCTGCCTTTACTTACCAGCGATTGGCTGTACTGTATAAATAACTACGCCACGAGAATAACACGTGTTTTGAACTGACAATTATAGTAGCCAGAAGCAATGTTTGGCTAGGGGATTATTGAAACTATCGACCCGTGACTTTTATTGTCACAGCGGGTAGGCATGATTTTAGTGATTCGCATAATGATGTGATGAAAATTTGGTCAAACAATCGGGTGTCGTAAAACAAATGGTATTGTAAACAGTTCGACAGACCTGCAATTAGCGAGATTTAGGTCACTGGGCGGGAAATGAACCCAGGTAACAGTACGGTTTACAAACTTTACACACGGAATTTGCTGTAAAACTTCCAGATGTGTTGGACGTCCGAAATTACTCACTACATGTATTAGTCATCTAATTGTGGCGTGTTTATTACAAATATTGACTTCTGTCATATTAAAAATTATGTTTTGAATGATTTTGAATAATTTTACATGATTTTGAATAATTTTACACAATTATTTTAACACAAGATGGCGACCGAGAATATGGTGTAAATATCGCGATACGCGAAAACCGTACCGCGATACGTATCGTCAGGATGACATATCGCAATATACCGGTATATCGTTGCACCACTACCCAATACAGATACCGTATTTAGCTGTGTATTACGCGCATTTATATTTTGGGGGGAAAAATCAGGGGAAAAAATAGTTCGCGTCTATAGCGCGCAACCAAAAAAAAAAGAAAAAAAAAAGAAAAGGAAATTCCGTCGCGTATAAGAAAATTGCATTCCGAGTTCACATCCACAATGCTGAACGTGTGCTGTTAGGCTCTCTCGAAGAGAAAAATATGTCAGCTTTATGGCATAAATTAGACTTTATATTGTCTAAAAGTATGTTATATTTATTGTTATTTACTCATTAATATGCTTAATAAAAATTCATGATGCATGTAATAAACTTATTGAACCATATTTGCCATTCGTGTATAACATAATTACCCATAATCGCAAACACACTACAGGCTAGCCATGTGTAAACTTCTTCCCCAAGGCGATAATAACTCCCTACTAGTGACCTGCACACGAGAAATGGGCCATAAACAATCCCCCCCCCCCCCCCACCCCCCCCCACCCCCCCCCACGCCAAATATCGACCGTGGATATACGTAGGTACAGATAGTGTGTATTCACTGTTTATTGATTAGGTTTAACAAGATACAAGGTACTACCTGAATACACGACATTCCAGCATAGCCCATTTTTGGCTTTCTTGTATGTGGGAGTTGAGTCAGGCTATGCCCCATATATAAAAGTAAGATTAGCGCTAATCCTATTATTTTTAGGGGATGGGATAAATGATGCTGGTGTGGCGAGGGCCTGGCACCAGATCAGGTTGTTCTAATTTCAGGACTGAATATATATTTTGATTGTAAATATTGAGTTCTGGAGTTGGGATTTACCCCCCTCGGACAGGTGGATACGGGACACGACCCTGTTGACCCGTCTGTGTGTAGACTCCCTGAGGCTTGTACCTCTATGTCAGAAAAGCGGACATTAAACCCTATTTACTCACTCACTCCAGCATAGCCCCATACAGTGTATGCGCAGATGAATCAGGGTCTATGCTGGTCGCGCATGTCATAAGGTATTGATGCGTGAATACTTGTCAATACTTTATAAAAATAGTAACACAGTCAGTCGGCACCTAGCAACGAAAAACGACCATTACCGAGTGTTACCGAATGCGATCTGAATGTGCGCGACGTTTGATTTAGCATCTAAAATCTTACATCAAGCGCTTATGGGATTGAGATGATCTGAACTCATTAATTATTCACAGAATGGCAGACGTGTGACGTCACTTTGAAAATGTACAACCAAACAATACCCGACAGGCAACATTTGACCGATATGAGATAGGTACACCAGCGTAAATACAGAAAACACGTAAATTTCCTCTAATACACGTAGCCTCTTATGTTAAGAGCCTGGCTATATTAAATCCCAAAATATACCAATTTACCATCAACCTATACTTACCGCACCCATTCATATCGATTGATTCCTTTTCTCTTGTTTCACACTATGCGTATTTCAACGTCATAGCGGACACCTGTCAAAAATTGATATTTCTGTTTCCGGGCTTGTTTTGTTTGCGTAAAACTGGCAGAAATCAGTTGGAAAAAAGGTTTGAAATTTATGTTCCTACTTATAACGAGCAGGGTGACTTTTGGATTAAAAATGGGAATGAAAAAATGCGTGTAATACACGGCTAAATACGGTAATACAAATAAGACCAGACATATTATTTAACAATAATTTTATTTTTACACTATATGGAAAACATATTTGGCGTCGGTAAAGTCTTTGAATTTGCCGACGTTGCATCTCAATATTTGCATTGTACTGTAACTTAATTAATACACACACATGTCATCGGCGAATGTAAATACTCAATAAAAACATCCAATGAAAACAAACTCCCGCCTTGTGGGCGGATTATTGGAAAATCGGCTTGCGGTTAACACAAGGAGTGCTAAACGGCCGGGATATGATTGACAGGTTGACAGATCGATTGCAAAGGCTGTGTTTATTTCTAACAATTTCTGCCGCGTGCAGCATCAAACAAACTTGGCGTTTCACTGAACTGTGCCGACGTTGTGTGGTGTCACAGTGTGTGTACACAATAATCTGGTTTAACACGCTGCCCAAGGCCATTACTCAACATTTGCAGCACTATTTGACAAGCCTGGGAATATCGATTTCAGGTTAGCGGGGTGTGAAATGGGAAATTCTAAACAATTTTGTTTCAATTTATGACGATTATATGGAAACTGCTATCACAGAAATTACCGGGATTTTTTCAAAGCGAAGTCGACTTCGCCCGACGGGAAATAAAAAGCGAAGTGAACGAAAAAAAATAAAATCGCTCACTTCGCCCTCAAAATTGAACCCTGGGTCTAGTGAGGTGCCCGCGCAATAGGTAATGCGGTCAAATAGGTCACGATGCAGTGACTATTTTCGATCAATAAATTATGTTGTAAGCGATTGTAATGTGTATTTTCAATATTTTTATTATTAAAATGTATCATATCGGTACTCCTTTAAGTAATATTTGTATATTTTAAATTTATTGATGTTCTCATGAAGGCCATGAATATAAAGTATTAATTAATCCAGCTTATATTGATGCAAATCACACAGTCTTAACCCTTCACTTGCTGTTTGCGTATATATATATATGCGACGAGAGTAACCTCCCCTCACTGCTGTTCGCGTATATTTACGTTTCCAATACCGACCTAATCGGGCACCTGTTTACGCGCGTGCAATTCTACATAGAGACGTCTTTGCTTTCTGATTGGTTGTAAGATGGATTCCCGTTACTAAATACAGTCAGAATTCATTACAACGGCACACGTTACAACGGCATATTCGCCTTCCGGCACGATACGCCGCCAAACGAATTGGCACGCTCTTTAATCTGTTCGATATACCGGCAAATTCGGCTTCCGGCACCGGCAGAGAAATCCCGCAAACGAATACACAATTTAAGTCGTATTTAATGTTCGCTATAACGGCGCCGGTAACCTGTGTAGCTGGTACCAGGACTGTGACCCAGCTCAGTTATCCGGCATCACCGATGTTCGGGAACCAGTCGCTAAACAATTTCACGGCTGATTAACCCTGACACGATGTCATAAATCGCGTCAATTAACAACGTGTCGGTATGTATATTGTCACAAATACTCGACCGCGTGCCTTTGTCCACAAGAACTTCTTTACACGAGTGTGAACACATTTATCATGCAACATTGTCTCTGGGGCGAGTTCTCGTTGGGGTGAAATGAAATATTGAAGGGATACAACTCTGTACATTATTGTTTTGTATTTTCATAAATGTTAGCATGTAAATAAAATCAAACTGTTTATTAAACATGTTAAAAATGTGCAACATAGTCTCTGGGCCGAGTTCTCGTTGGGGCGAAATGAAATACTGAAAGGGATACAACTCTGTATGTTATTGTTTCGTATTTTCATAAATGTTAGCATGTAAATAAAAACAAACTGTTCATTTAAATGTGTTTCTTTTCTTTATGCACTTGTTTGCGAATTTCTAACAATAAAGAAACAACGTTCACATATAATCCGGTAGTCACGTGTCTACGTAATTACCAATTATCACGCGAGGTTCGCATGCAACCTTGACCTTGTCAAACATCGGATTATTATTGAATGTTGTTTGTTTCATTGATATAAATTTGTATACATATGCATTGATTTATCAACGAGGTGACAAATAAGTATTTAATTCAGCACATATCGCGCCGATAATGCCGAATTACGCTAGCATAAATTGACAACAAATAACATCGCTACAATGCGTGGTAGCCAATTCCCGATAGATACCAATTCCCGACAGATAACAATTACCGGAATCGGACGGAAAAAATCCCCGATTCGTTATACCGGCAGATTCGTTATAACGGCAGATTCATCTCAAACGAACTATGCCGTTGTAACGAATTCTGACTGTATAGACAAGTTATTACCGGTTTTCTAAATTTAGGCGAAATTAGAGGTATTTCCTTGCACTTGCTTGCGGTCAACTTTGTAGGTCGAAAGAAAAGGGCGGCGCCTATAGAAAGTGATTCGGAAGACAATGTTTTTGCGCAGATATTCGATAATTCTGACTCTGAATCAGACTTTGAAGGGTTCGAACTAGAAGAAATCATAATGAATGGAAATGTGTTAGGCAAATTTGTCATTGAACAGTCCGCAAAAGATCGCGAACTCCCAATTGACATCGAAAATGACTGGCTTCGGGAAGATTCCTCACCCACTAATGCTCCGTTTACAGGAACAGGAACTCCAGGCCTAAATAATGAATGGTCAACTAGACAGGTGAGATATACGAGACATGTATCATGTGTATAACATAGTAAATGTAACATTTAGAAATGATAACACTGTTTTAGAATGCATTACATACATGATAAAACAAAACAAATATTGAAAACACACCTGTAATTAGCTATTTTACCTGTATAGTACGTTGTCAGGGGAGAAAAAGTCGCAACAAATGACATATTCAGAAAGTACTATCAATTTGCAATCATTTTCATATTTGCATTATTGCTGTATCTCTGAAAATGAACATTTATGCTACATAATATACTAAACTGCATAATTTCACTGAAATATTCAGCAACAGCAGCATTTTACATTATTGATTGTATAGCAAGTGAAGGGTTAAAACATAGTGCTGGAGTATAAACCATATTATCGTATATTATTCATAAGTATATCACTATTAAACATTAATTACAATATGTATGCATATTATTAACGCGAGAATGTAACTGGCCCTAACAGGACACTGTAGTATCATAATAGCCTTAGGAAACGATAATCATGTGCTGTAAAACATTATTTTAATTAAGAAATAGAAGAAATGTGGATATTGGGGAATATGTCAGATACATATGAAAGGGTTTTCGCGATCTCGTGTAGAGGTCGAGATCGAGTAAATGCGAGTTACACGACACTAACGGAACACCATTATAATTCTCGTGTTTTAGGAGGCATTTCTCATGTTTTGTCAAAAAAATAATATTATTTTTTCTAATAAACATATTTTGGCAGCATATGAGAATCGTCTCCTAAAACGATTTACGTGTCCTGTTAGGGACATGTTACGACTACTGATGGTGAACACGTGTTGGTCTTCGCTAGTCACATATGCAATAAGCCCGGTTTTGTCCGATCACGTCATACATCATCATCATGCACGTGCGGTGACCTACTGGGACGTGTGTCGGTGTTGGAAAGTGAGACATCAAAGGTTACAAAATGACATCTAAAGGTTAAGTTGTGTCGAAAACAAGTATTGGTCGGAGAGAAGGTGTAGAATCTCAAAAAAAGGTAACGGAATCTTTATTTACTCAATAAATATGTACTGGCAGCACATCAGAATCGTCTCATGTTTTGCCAAACCATGTTTTTATTGTCAGAAATATTGATGTTTGTCCACATTTGTTCCATTTCTTAATAAAAACATGTTTTGGCAGCACATGAGAATCGTCTCCTAAGACGATTTGTACATATGTTACAATTTCGCAAAACGAAAATGAAACATATTCTCAACAAAACATGTTTCGCGTTTTCGCGATCTTGCACATAGGCCGAGATCGCGAAAACGCGAAGCGTGATGGATCGCGAAACGAAAATTTAACATATTCACAACAAAATATGTTTTGACAGTACTGTGCATATGAGAATCGTCTCCTTTCGCGATCTTGCGCGTAGATCGAGAATACGGGAAGCGTGATCGCGAGAGCTGAAACGAAAATGTAACGTATTCTCAACAAAACATGTTTTGACAGTGTATCCTACACGTCATTGTGAGAAGTGCATTATGTCTCGCTTTCCGCAGACGGGCTTTACAATAATGCTAATATTCGTACAAAATATAAATGGTTTTATCATGGGAGACTATTCTCATGTGTTGCCATGCCAAAACATGTGTTATTATTAAGAAATAACAATTTTTTTTGAAGAAAAAAAACCCATTAGTATCGTCTAATGAGACGATTCTCATGTGTCGACAAACCTATTTTATTAAGAAATCAACAAATGTGAAAAGAAAACATGAATACATTTGTATTTCTTTACAAATAATCGACTGAGACGATTCTCATGTGCTGCCAAATCTTGCTTTATCAAGAAATCAAACAAATGTGAAAATGCACTATGTCAAGCTAATGCGTAATTATCAATTTATCGGCGATGCGATGGACGTGAGCGACTACATAGCGTTGTTTTAATATGTTTGTTTCTGCCGAATTCTAAATGTCGGTCACCAGGTCATACTTTACACGTGAAACTGGATTATCAACAGATGATTGTAAACACCATCAGGTGTGCAGCTAGACAGAAAATGATATGTCGCAAATGTGCTAGTTTGGGATAGGTGGGCACGGCGGCATATTTCTTTATAACTCGTCGCATTCACAAAAACGCGCGATCACGAGGCGAAAACGCGATATTGAATACAATAGAATATATATCATGTTTTCGCCTCGCTATTTTGCAGTCTCGCGATTTGGTCTCGCGTTTTCGCGATTTTGTGTATAGGTCGACGATGCGATACAGCAACCAATAACACGTATCGAAATATGTTTTCTTTTCAATAAACATGTATTGGCACTACATTAGAATCATTTATTATGTTTTTGTTGTCGAGAACTACTGATGTTTGTCCGCATTTGTTCTATTTCTTAATACAAACATGTTTTGGCTGCACATAAGAATCGTCTCCTAAAACAATGTGTACGTGTTCTGTTAGGGACATGTGACAACCTCGTGTGTTCGCGGTTTCTCGCATAGGTTGCGATCGTGAAGCGTGATCGCGAGATTTCGAGTGCACAACTTATTCCACCTGGCTACATACGGACATGCTGCAACCTGTCGACTGTCAACTGATGAACATTGGACATGTCGCTATTGTGTATTATTATGAGTTGGCTGACGGACGAGTTGGTTGAAGGCCGAAACGGAAGTCGTCGGTCATAAAATCAACGAAAACTAACGGGACCCATACGATTTCTAATTACCTCTAAGGTAATAATCGCAATTTCCATTTACCGATCTATTGGAAATGAATACTTATGACTGTATTTAATTTTCGATTGGAAAAATATAATATATATATATAAACGTGACGTCGGCAATGTAATACATGTGAATAGGCCGATGTTACGATGTTACGGGAACGCGGTGTGCAGCAGATTCGGTCTTTAAAATATTCCCACGGTGGTGATTTTTGCCTCTCCACCGTGACGGGTGGGATTTCCACCCGACACGGTGGGAGGAATGTTTATGCCCACTCTCCATCCGATCACGGGGTCGAGTGGGAAAAGGGACAAAGCACTCTGAGTGTACTGTATGTTGCAATGGAGTATTCAGGGTATTTTAAGTGATCAAATTGTGGACAAACAAAATTTGGTGATAATGTGATTGTTGCAAACTATAAACTGCACATGTAAACTTATTACTAACATAAATAAATAAACCTGAAAAATGTGCATGTAACATTTACAAGAATAACATATTGCAATCTATTTATTTATTACACATTAATCAAAACATTTTCTGTGTAAACTGTTAACAATCATCTTATCTTTATACAGTTTATTGTCTTACAAGAAGAAATTCCAGTTGCCACATGGTAATAAGCATCCAGTGTCTAAAAAAAGGTATTGCTTGGCATATTTGTCAATGTTACATACGCGACTTCGATCAAATGTCACAATATACTTCTCAATGTAAGGCATGATTTAAACTAATGCCTCTACAACAAATAAGGTCCAAATAGGTTTGTTACAACCCATAAACATATAGTATAATCTCATTTCTAACAGTTTAAAATGAGCATGGAATATGTGTATGTAACATTTGACGAGAAAAATATATTGTTGCCATTTTTTCATCAACCAATAATCAATGCATTTTCTGGTAAAGGTGATTGTTACTGCACAGTAAAACACGTCTTTACACAACAAAGAAACTAAGATGCCATTTGAAAGCAACATAGGATCACCAAATACATATTACCTCTTTGTCAATGTTACATACACGAGATTCAGCACATTTCTATCTCTCCGTAGTCAAAGGCATGTATATTCTTCAAACAACTGCAATTGTCCAAACCATAGTGGCTTGGACTATGCCACGTTGTAGTTTTTCTAACAAAGCACAAAATCCCAAAAAATATCTTAAATGTCCCCCTATTAGGCCAAATACTGAATTCTGGCCCATATACTAATAAACAGAACAATCCGCTTGGCTCGTATGAAAATAGTTTGCATGATAGTTGTGTATATTGATTATTTCCCTTGCCGAAAGTAGTTCACTGATTTATTAATTCCAAATAAGACGTGTTTGCGTAATGATAGAAAACAGTTCAGGAAATCATTTTGATATTATTTTTAATGAAATATGTGTATGAAACTTGGGACCCTAAAAAAGCACCAGCGACCCCCAAGTCACTATCAGTAAAATAAATATTTATACTAAATGGGGCACTTGTAATTTTTAGAACTGGTGGAATAGTGACACAATTATATTTTTATTTAATTCCTATAAAGAACAGTTTGTGCCTACTGAGTGGGCATGTACTTTTAATGTTCCTTGCCTTGGTGATAGCTTCACATTTCTCCATCTTCGTTGTCTGGCCCATCTTCGACGGGCGTATTTTGTGACTTACGGCACTCTTGTTTTAGCTATGAAAATTACCAAATTTGGACGGGAAACAATTAATTTATTTCCCCAATTTGGCAAATTTCACAACGCAAATTTCCATAATTTATCTATGGTTATTTATCCCAAATTGGAGAGAAAAAGGTCTGAGAATAAAATTATAATGCTGGTGTATTTCACTGACGTAAAATAATTTTATTTTTTGAAATATCCGAGACAGAATGCCTTTAAATTGTTTGTATTGAGCAGACTTTGATGGCAGTATATTGTAACCTGGCACACTTGTCTCATGAGAAGCCCCAGCACATGCTGAATTTTTAGCTCACCTGAGCGAAGCTCATGTGAGCTATTGTTACCGCAATGTGTCCGTCGTCCGTCGTCGTCCGTGAACATTTTCAAATGTCTTCTCCTCGGTATTGGGCCTATAGTCACCAAACTTCATGGTCATGGTCCTTAGGTAGGGGGATTACAAAATTGTTAAAATGACGTCATTACGTAATCCAAGATGGCCGCCGTCTAAAAATAAAACAAATTCTTCAAAAATCTTCTCAAGAACCGCCAACCGGATTTCGACAAAACTTGGTAGGAATGATACAATGCTCTTTCAAAGTTGTTAAAATGGTGACCCCGGAGTCAAAAATGGGCGTGGCCTGTCGGGTCAAATTTTATTTTTGACCGAATATGGTCATGTCATATATAAAATCGAAGGTATCAACGAGGCGATCACTCTGGTGCATTTTTTGGATGGTTATGTCATCCAAGATGGCCGCCGAAATGTCAAAAGGTCGGTTCTTTTATTAGAGATTTCAAAATTCTTCCTCACATGAACCGCTTGGCCCATGGTAGCCAAACTTAAAAGTTATGGTCTATGGGTGAAGCCTTTTCAGATTTGTTAACATGGAGGTCATCGCTAATTCAAGATGGCCGCCGTCTAAAAATAGCATAAATTCTTAAAAAATCTTCTTCTCATGAACCGCTAACCGGATTTCGACGAAACTTGCTAGGAATGATCGATGTACAATGCTCTTTCAAAGTTGTTAAAATGATGACCCCGGGGTCAAAAATGGGCGTGGCCTGTGGGGTCAAATTGGGGTCAAATTTTATTTTTGACCAAATATGGTCATGTTATATATCAAATTGAAGGTATCAACGAGGCGATCACTCTGGTGCATTTATTGTCGACATTTGATGGTTATGTCATCCAAGATGGCCGCCGAAAGGTCAAAAGGTTGTTCTTTTATCCGAGATTTCAAAATTCTTCTTCACATGAACCGCTTGGCCCATGGTAGCCAAACTTAAAAGTTATGGTCCATGGGTGAAGCCTTTTCAGATTTGTTAAAATGGAGGTCATCGCTAAAGCAAGATGGCCGCCGTCTAAAAATAGCATACATTCTTATAAAATCTTCTTCTCATGAACCGCCAGCCGGATTTCGACAAAACTTGGTAGGAATGATCGATGTAGAATGCTCTTTCAAAGGTGTTAAAATGGTGACCCCGAGGTCAAAAATGGGCGTGGCCCGTGGGGTCAAATTTTATTTTTGACTTAATATGCTCATGTCATATATCAAATTGAAGGTATCGATGAGGTGATTGCTCTGGTGCAATATTTGTTGGAATCGGATGATTATGTCATCCATGATGGCCACCAAAAGATCCATTTATTCAAGATTTTGAACGAATTTTTCTCGGGAACCGCATGGCCGATGCTGGCCAATGCTGGTCGATGCTGGCCAAACTTCATAGTAAGTTAAGATCCTTGGGTGAAGCATTTCCAGATTTGGTAAAATGAGTCATCGCTTAATCCAAGATTACCGCCATCTAAAAATAGCACAATTTTTTTAAAACACATGAACTCAATGTCACATTCTCCTCTGGTGTTCATGGAGGCAGGTGAGCGAATTAGGGCCATGATAGGGCCATCATGGCCCTCTTGTTTAATTTATTGGAGACGATTCTCATGAGCTTTAAAACCTGTTTTTGTTTGGGGGGGAAAAAATTCATTCAGACTTGTAAGGGTGAATAATCTAAAAATGTAATTGCTGCCAAATAATGAGGGAATTGCTGGCAACAAAATGTGTTGTAAGGTTGCCTACCTATAGGTGGGTGTCTATGGTATACACATACCATTACACCATGTGCTGTAATAGAAAATCTTGTCTTTACCAGTTTGATACCAGTGTAGAGTGAATCCTCTAATTAGTTGATCATTTAGAGGTTGGGCTGGGCTTCACCGTTTCCATTCATGGGTCTTTACCCAATAATTCAGTTCCTGTTTGCGGAAACAGCAACTAAATTGCTGGATAGACAGTCGCCAGGCTGGGCTAGTCAAGTTTGTGTAAGCCACAGTTTATCACGTGTCTTATGTTCTATTTACTCATGTCAAATCCTGTTATCAGTATTCACACTGAAACATACTTATGGGAGGTTATATGGGAGGTTTATGTCTGGTCACATAGCCTACCCCCCCCCTGTCTTGGTTGGTATAGACCAACATGTGTCCAGTCAGTTCAGTGCTGGCCACACATGTGGCTGACCAGGTTTCCAGTGGGCCTTTGTGTTTGGATTGGACATGGTAACAATAAGGTGGGTTTCTGCTGTGTTGGCTCATGTATTTTATCTGCTTGCTGCTCAGGTATTTTGTGCTCAGATTTACACAATAGCTGGTACCTGGCTTGGTTATGCACGGCTGGTTACACAGCCATGTGACAAGTACTCCATTCATGAGTAGGTGTGGGCTGGGAACCATCTGCCTCACCATTCTTCAGTGGTGTGTCGAGTTGCATGGGACTTGTGTTGTACTGTGTAAACTGGGATATATAAGTGGCGTCTACCGGTGGCAGCATGGATAGCTGAGTGAGGTGTACAGAGATAGTTACTTGGCCGATGACTGAACGGCGCCTGTGATGGCAATAGTGGGCAGCCACGCCGGCGAATATCACAACTTTCAACACCAGGTGATTGAACCTTCTGCAATTTAGGTGCACTCTTGGTAGCAATGCTGATACCACCAGTTTAGACGAGTATCTCCAGTCTGTACAGGTCTTGCATATGCGATCATTGTAGACATTACTTGTTATACCTTGTTTAGGCCATATAGTTACTGAATATCATCCAACTTTTAAAAAAAAAAATGGGGTGGGTTGGAGGCATATTTTTTTATTAAAATTTGTTGCAATAAGTGTTTAAAAACCCAATAATTAATTATTTTTCTTGTAAATAATATATATTAATAAAATTTTAATCTGCCATTATTTTTTATGGGCAGGTGGGGTTGATATTCAGTAAATTAATTTTGTATGGCCCTACGGAACAAAATATTTGAGGCGAGATACTGACGCCAGGTTTTATTGAATGAACAATAGCACAAACATGTAGAAACCAAAAAGCTACACACGAGCGATGGAAACTACATAAAGAAACCTACAGAAAACTACAGTAGGAGCCCTGAAATAACAATCCATGATAGCAGATACATTTTAACCCCACAGGACATAATTAATCGGGATTATTCTGATTTCAGGGCTGAAAATATTTTTTTTTTGTCTCGCCCGCGAAAGCGGAAAGCGAGACTAAGGTTTTGCTTTTCCGGAGTCGTCGTCGTCGTCATCATTCAATGTTAAGTTTTCGTGTTACGGTCATTACTTCAACACCTTATCAGCTACAGTCCTCAAACTTTATACATACCTTTACTATGATATGTACATGAATATAGGACTATTCTCGGGGCCCAGGGTGAAGGTCAAGGCGGAACAAGGCGAGACATTTGATTCCGCGGAATTCTTGTTTATTGTAAATATTCAATTCTAATTTTGGGATTTTCCCCCCATCTGTACAGGTAATATATGGGATTTAGTACTAAACCCATTGACACGGCCTTAAATGACTGTAGCTGTTGATAGGCCATTAAACCCCAACAAACAAATAAACATTTACAAACACTATATATCAGCTGGTCATAGCGAGCCGTCTCATCAAGATCTACAGTGTTTGTCAGTATTTTGTATTTTAGATGAATGGAATAGTGAAACAAGAATTTAGAACAGTCTACAAGAGATATTTAGGGGTGAAAGGGTTAAAATGTGTTTGATACTTTTAGAATTTCACGGGGTAGTGCCACATTACACAGATATGGCACGATGCCGGTCGCGACATCGAAGCACGGTACATTTACAGTCTTCTGCCACTTCTGTGGGCTATCACATCAGGGCCCATCACATCAGAACCCAAGCCTGAAAGTGTATGTGGCTCTCACTGGAGAAATAGGGGGTAATGGAAAAAGTGACCAGTGTAGCTCCTGGAGCGCGTGGTCCAGCGGACTGAGGCGCCGGACTGCTCATCTTGTGGTCGTGGGTACGAGCCCCACTGGAGGCGTGCATTGTGTCCTTGAGCAAGACACTATCCACACGGTGTCAGTCCACCTAGCTCTAAATGGGAACCGGCTAATTATCGGGAATCTCGATTAGAAGCATGACAGGCGTATCATTCATGGAATGGTGAACAGTGCAGCTCTGATCAGACTGCGAATGCACAGGTTGATCTGGATTTATACTGTTCGCAAATTCCATAAACCCAATTTCTCCTTGTCACAGCCACATATTAGTCTGTTCTTCAGAAATACACTGCAGCTCCATTATAACGCGATCTCCATTATAACGCGGGTCTCTCGTGGATCCCAAAAAAATATTAAAATCAAAGTACTGAAAGTACTGAACATAGGGTACTACAAGATTAAACTAGATTGATTGTTGGTGTTGCAGTTTCATTAACCCTTAAAGGTACATGCCCACTCAGTAGGGAACGCTTTCGTATTTCATACATGCATTCAAGGTGAAGGTCACAAACTTAGCACATTCATACATGCATTCCTCATATGAATAGCTATCATTCTGTAGAAAATCACCAACTTAGTGTGTTGGGTTAAATTTTGTTTTACTTCTGTTTTCAGGGTGCGCATTGATATTTCATACATGCATTCATCTTAATATGCTAGATTATGCTATAGCAAACCCACAACCCACCTTGCACCACTGACCCCAATGTTAAGGTCCACCGCACGCCCCTTAACCCAAGGTCAAGTTATATAATATTCATGTTTTTTAGCTCACCTGAGTGAAGCTCATGTGAGCTATTGTTACCGCAATGTGTCCGTCGTCCGTCCGTCCATGAACATTATCAAACGTCTTCTCCTCGGTAACCATTGGGCCTATAGTCACCAAACTTCATGGTCATCGTCCTTTGGTAGGGAGATTACAAAATTGTTAAAATGACGTCATTACGTAATCCAAGATGGCCGCCGTCTAAAAATAGCACAAATTCTTCAAAAATCTTCTCAAGAACCGCCAACCGGATTTCAACAAAACTTGGTAGAAATGATCGATGTACAATGCTCTTTCAAAGTTGTTAAAATGGTGACCCCAGGGTCTAAAATGGGTGTGGCAGGTGGGGTCAAATTGGGGTCAATTTTGACCTAATATGGTCATGTTATATATCAAATCAAAGGTATCAACGAGGCGATCACTCTGGTGCATTTTTTGTCTAAATCGTATGGTTATGTCATCCAAGATGGCCGCCGAAAGGTCAAAAGGTCCTTCTTTTATTATAGATTTCAAAATTCTTCTTCACTTCAACCTTGGCCCATGGTAGCCATGGTAGACCGAATATGGTCATGTCTATATCAAATTGAAGGTATCAAAGAGGCGATCACTCAGGTACATTTTTTGTCGAAATTGGATGGTCATGTCATCCAAGATGACCGCCGAAAGGTCAAAAGGTTGTTCTTTTATTAGATTTCAAAATTCTTCTTCACACGAACCGCTTGGCCCATGGTGGCCAAACTTCACAGTTATGGTCAGTGGGTGAAGTCTTTTCAGATTTGTTAAAACGGAGGTCGCGCTAATCCAAGATGGCCGCCATCTAAAAATAGCACAAATTCTTAAAAAATCTTCTTCTCATGAACCGCCTGCCGGATTTCGACGAATCTTGGTAGGAATGATCGATGTACAATGCTCTTTCCAAGTTGTTAAAATGGTGACCCCGGGGTAAAAGATGGCCGCCAAAAGGTCGTTCTTTTATTAGAGATTTCAAAATTCTTCTTCACACGAACCGCTTGGCCCATAGTGGCCAAACTTCACAGTTATGGTCCATGGGTGAAGCCTTTTCAGTTGTTAAAACGGAGGTCATCGCTAATCCAAGATGGCTGCCGTCTAAAAATAGCACAATATTTTTAAAACACATGAACTCAATGTCACATTCTCCTCTGGTGTTCAATGAGTCAGGTGAGCGAGTTAGGGCCATCATGGCCCTCTTGTTTTATGCAACTGTGCCAAGTTTGAGTGAAGGCTGCCAACAGGCAAGCTTCGTTGTCTTCTGACAACTCTTGTTCATAATTGTGACTGGTGTAATATTTAGCGTTCTATAAATAGACTGGTGTTTGTGTGCAATCTGAAACAATACATTCAGCATTCTCTGGGTATGGGATCACGTGGTTTACACTGCAGCCCACGGCAATCATGATGTCTCACGTAAATCGTAAATTTCATTCATCAATATGACTGTTGCAGTGTAAACAATATATCATGTGACACCACATCCTGAGATTATGCACGTATCGACAGCTAATCGTCCGCATGAATAGGCAGGACACGTGACCATTATTTATTATCAATTAATCCTTTTAAGCGCCTGTATACATTGTAATAAGCGTCTATCGCGAGCACTATACAACGTAATAAGCATGATTTTATAAATAACTTGTACATTAATACAAGTTTGTATGTCGTAGTCATTATTAATAATTACTTTAACTTCTTTTCAAATGACATGATTTTATATGGGTCCGTTGCTAATGGAATTCCCACAATAGTTGGTAACCGAAATGCGGATGATACCAGTACCCTTGCATGTCCTGAAATTTTATAACGCGATCGTATTTGATCGCGATTTGAAATCTTGGACCCCGACCATCGCGTTATAATGGAGTTGCAGTGTAGTAAAAAAAAAAAACAACAACAAAAAACGCAATGTTCAGAATCGGTTGTTTTGGCACCACCTTCTGTTTCGGTCCGTTCTTGGCCGACAGTTTCTTCTGCCGAATATAGTGAACGTTTCCGGATAATGCGATTTGTCAGTGGGGGTTTGCGATTCAGTGCTAGGCACTGCGCTACTTTCATGATCTTCGGAATGACAGCTGCCTTTTTCGTGAAAAAAAAGGGGAGACTATTTACGCTTTTACGTTTCGGTCACAACAGTTTCTCAGATTGTCTCGTGTTTGCAAGTTTGGTCAATGAAATCGCCGTTTACATATCTAATTACTGTAAACAATAGCGCTGACCAATGAAAATCGATAACACACTGTCGCTACATACCACCTTACTTGATTGGATATACTGATGTTCCGACACGGTTATTCTGATTTCACTGCTAGGTGATTTCTCGCCGCGGTTCAGTAAACCTGTTTCGCAATTGGTCAAATTTATGTGCGCTGTCGCATTGGAGTAATTTATTTTGGGCCAATCATGAAAAAATAGCGCCAATTACGCGTCCTAGAATGAACACGGTAACCTATAGGTACGAAATGACCGAAAAACACGCACAAAATGACCAAGCCGGGTATGAAATGGTATGGGTACAAAATTTACCCAGATTTACTCAGATTCGACAGCAGTGCACTATGTAACTGCAGTAGGCACATGTACTCGAACTGTATGCATTCGGACCGAGTTCAGATCAATATATCGGTCAAATATCTCATTAAAAATTGTATCGGACAATATTACCATCTCGATACAAAAACATCGGACAAACCAAAAAAATTTCGGACATACGACGCCGATCTGAAAGATTACCCCTATACTGAGCAGAGCTCGACCTCTCACCAAATTTTCTGATTTTGAGTATGAAAGGTTTATATTCACCGTCCCGGTTAAATTTCTCGGAACATTTGGCTTAGCTGATTTTTCTACGGCTGTCTGGGATTTTTACCTTAGAAGTCCCAGTCATGGGGAGAAGGCTGGTTTTGTCACATTGCGAAACAGTGTGTGTAAAGTGGCATAAAACATGTGGTGCAATACTACACACCAGGCCAGATAATGATCTTGTGTGCCTATTTAATCAAGGGTATATTGTGTGAACTGGAGGGAGTTTATATTACATACTAAATTATACTACATGTAAGTGGAAACCACAATAATAACTTTATTATGGACATTCCTTGTCTTGTAATTTTACATTACAAATTAGTTGCGAGTAGTTGCTGTTTTCTGTGAAGGACATACCTCTCTATTTTTAGCTGTGTATGAAACGCTGAATGAATTATGAAGGACACCATCTCGAACTCGGTGGTATACTACAGGATCTAGTGTTAGCTGGCCTCAGTGATGGCAGTTTGTACGTCGCGATACATTCATAACTTGGTTTATATTTCTTTTGCTTGTTTAATCAACTTGTATATATCGTGAATGTGGGTTAACTGCAACTTGAAGGAAAGCTGGTGTTGCTATCAATGGCTGGATCTGCCATCCCCCTCAACCCCAAATGGATATGAATCTAAAGTGCTGTCAAAGCATGTTATTGATGAGAAGAGTTGAAAATAGAAAATAAACAGCAGAAGACAAAACTTAAGTCTGCTTTGTAAAGGTTAATATTGTATCTCTGATTACCATGTTAGCCCAGGTCACAGAACAAATGGTTCTGGTTTGTCAAAATGACACCATCTCCAGATTGTAATATTTTGTGAATGATGTTAAGATCCCTAATTTTTGTCGCACCTGTCACCAAGTGATGTGTTGTGGCTTGTGCACCTGGCTCAAGGTCAGGATATTGTCATATCGGGATACTGTACTTTCATCGCTGAATTTACTTTTTTCCCCTCACCCCGGTGCATTCTCAAGAGTTAAAGGAGATATAACAAGCTTCTGTTTTCGCAATACACTTATGTATTCATCATTTATATATCAAATAAAACAAATTTTACAGTAATCCGACCAATATGTGCCTTTCTTTTACGGATTTCATATTCCGGACAATCAGTTTTTCCAGCCGTCGCTGCAGGACTAACTTCCCCTTATTTTGCTTACCACAGTTATTTCCCTTTGCGGTCACGTGGGTATATGACGTATCAGTAGAACTTCCGAAATGTATGAATATTACGATTATTACACGTAATAGTTCAACAGACTACTTAGAACTCCAATTTATTAGACCGCTGATATAAATCAAAGGACTGAAAGTCCTGAAATCCTTCGCAGTACGTGCTCAACCATTTTTAGTTAATATTTCACACAAAAAAATCATATATACTCAATTTAAAATCAATATATTCGTCGAATCGGTATACATTATCAATGCTGCAAAAACAATATTTATCGAGACAGAGTATTTGGGTAGTGTATCAGAGCATTAACGGCCAAGAAAATGGAGCTGAAGAAACTTGGGAAGGGCAATAAACCTAAAAAGTTCATGAACATTACACCTGAAGAAGAAGAGAAAATGTATTCATCTGGGTCTCTAGGTACAAGTACACCAAAAAGCCTTCAATTCACGATATTTTACTATTTCGGAAAAATGTTCGGTCTGCGTGGACCACAGAGCAAGATAATTGAAATTCGATGATATAGAGATGAAAACGACATCCAATGTGGAAAAGTTTCTCGAGTTCAATGAGAGGGCAAGCAATGGCGAATCTGTCAAATACACGAGAGACCACACCGAAGATATTTGCAACAGACAACACCAGGTATGTTTGCTGGCCTTGTAAGCGCAAAACATTTTTAAGTCGTGAGATATTGTCGATAGAAAATTGAATAACTTGAAAACTATCACGGTTGTCATGACGATACTTGGAGAATCGATCAAATGTTCACGAGCGTAATGTTAATCGATCCTCAATATATCGGCATTCAAATATAAATATTTGTTTAGTTACATATTTTTTATTAATTCAAATATCTCAAGACACAATAAAGTTAGGTGCATATGAGCGGAGGTCCGATGTATTGTGATCACTACTACTTGTAGTCCATAAAAAGTATTTTGCTTTTCATACATTCAGTAAAGAAAGTTTACTATATCATTGTTAATAAGATAAATAGGTCTGAATTGGCATGGAAACATCAGCGAATAAAGCTTGTTGCGAACGGTAACTTGCAATCTACTCATGGACGGTATGGGAGCAAATTGCAAGTTACCGCTCGCAAATATATCTGGGACAGCATGTGAAAAAAATATTGTTTCTTATCACTATTTTGTTGATATCGACTTAAATCCATAAATACATCTGAAATTGAATTTGAGATATAATTCTGTGAATACAATGTTCTGTGAAATTTGTTGGGAAAAACTATTATATTTTTGTTTGAAATCAATATCGGCCGTCTGGCGTGACAATATATGAGAAACAACATTTTTTTATGGACCAATATTTTCAGAGACCGAGTCACCCTGTCAAGATTTTTGAGATCTTCAGAAGTCGCCGACCTTCCGAGATGTTGGCTGCTGACAGTCCATTTTACCTGACAGCAGTACCAGAACAACGATTGAAAGGCACAAAAAATGAGCCATGGTATGACATTTATTATGTGAAATGATGCACTATGATTTTTTTCCATTTTGTTTTAAATGTTATTTAAACATTATCATATGACACTGAAAATCATTACGGACAAGGCTGAAGATCAAATGAAGTTTTATAGAAAGTTACATTAATATTTAGTTAGAAAAGTTAAATAGGTGAAAAATGAGATGTAATTCAGTGTGTCTGAATATTGATCTTAAAATGATTCTACAGTCTGGTCGATATGCAAAGTTCTCAAAAGTATTTCTTGCACATTTTCTCCCAAATATTTATTTTCAGGTATTACCCACGGCCCATGGGAGAGGCTACACTTGGCAGTGAGGCAGTCTGATGAAGAATGCTGCAGAGCAAGCTGGAATCTCGTCACGGTTGACAAATCACAGTATTAGAAAGTCAACAGTCACCACTTTATCGAAAGCAGGAGTTTCCCCACAAAAAATAATGAAAATTACGGGACATAAAAATATACAATCCATCACACACTTTGAAGCCGAACTGTCTTATCGGAGAACATGGTCAGATATCAAATATATTACAGTCTGGTCAGAATATCGCCCCACCGAGCACAGTACAACTGGGTCAATTAATCGCCCCACCGAGCACGGCCACTGTATCTGTCCCTAATTGTGTGAATGTTCTGCCGCTACAGGAGATCGAAAATGTCACCTCGTCGGCGAACACTTTCTCTGCCCAAAGTCCATTTCCTGCAACATTCTTGTCTGACAATACATTCCACGGTTTCGGAAACTTTGGAGCTGTACCAAATCACATCTGAAATTTAAATGTGATAAATGTCAATAAAATTTAGTTGTACGAAAATCATCTTATTGTATGCTAGTTGCGAACAGTAACTCTTGCAATCTACCGTACCGTCCGTAGTCTGAGTTACAATTCCAAACATAGGCTTCCTTTGCAGAATAGCGAAATCAGATTTTATTCAAACTTTAGCAGCTAATTATTCTGTAGCCTATTAGTGGAATCGCTACTCGATACGGATGGTAGAATGCAAGTTACTGTTCGCAACTAATTGTAGGGATCTGTATTGTACTGAATATCATGTAATTGGTGTAAAACACACGTAGAAATGAGATAAGGAGGGTGATGGTGTTTTTTAGCTCATCTGAGCGAAGCTCCTGTGAGCTATTGTTACCGCAATGTGTCCGTCGTCGTCCGTCGTCCGTGAACATTTTCAAACGCCTTCTCCTGGGTAACCATTGGGCCTATAGTCACCAAACTTCATGGTTATGGTTCTTAGGTAGGGGGATTACAAAATTGTTAAAATGACGTCATTACACATTACATAATCCAAGATGGCCGCCGTCTAAAAATATCACAAATTCTTCAAAAATCTTCTTCTGAAGAACCGCCAACCGGATTTCGACAAAACTTGGTAGGAATGATCGATGTACAATGCTCTTTCAAAGTTGTTAAAATGGTGACCCCGGGGTCAAAAATGGGCGTGGCCCGTGGGGTCAAATTTTATTTTTGACCGAATATGGTCATGTCATATATCAAATTGAAGGTATCAATGAGGCGATCACTCTGGTGCATTTTTTGTCGAAATCGGATGGTCATGTCATCCAAGATGGCCGCCGAAAGGTCAAAAGGTCGTTCTTTTATTAGAGATTTCAAAATTCTTCTTCACATGAACCGCTTGGCCCATGGTAGCCAAACTTAAAAGTTATGGTCCGTGGGTGAAGCCTTTTCAGATTTGTTAAAATGGAGGTCATTGCTAATCCAAGATGGCCGCCGTCTAAAAATAGCATAAATTTTTTAAAAATCTTCTCGTGAATCACTAGCCGTATTTCGACGAAACTTGGTAGGAATGATCGATGTACAATGCTCTTTCAAAGTTGTTAAAATGGTGACCCCGGGGTCAAAAATGGGCGTGGCCCGTTGGGTCAAATTGGGGTAAAATTTTATTTTTGACAGAATATATTATATATCAAATCGAAGGTATCAATGAGGCGATCACTCTGGTACATTTTTTGTCGAAATCGGATTGTTATGTCATCCAAGATGGCCGCCGAAATGTCAAAATGTCATTCTTTTATTAGAGATTTCAAAATTCTTCTTCACATGAACCGCTTGGCCCATGGTTGCCAAACTTAAAAGTTATGGTCATTGGGTGAAGCCTTTTCAAATTTGTTAAAATGGAGGTCATCGCTAATCCAAGAAAGTTGGTAGGAATGATCGATTTACAATGCTATTTCAAAGTTGTTAAAACGGTGACCACGGGGTCAAAAATGGGCGTGGCCCGTGGGGTCAAATTTTATTTTTGACTGAATCTGGTCATGTCATATATCAAATTGGAGGTATTGATGAGGCGATTGCTCTGGTGCAATATTTGTCGGAATCGGATGATTATATTATCCATGATGGCCACCAAAATATCCATTTATTCAAGATTTTGAACGTCTTTTTCTCAGGAACCACATGGCCGATGCTGGCCAAACTTCATAGGAAGTTAAGATCCTTGGGTGAAGCATTTTCAGATTTGGTAAAATGAGTCGTCGCTTAATCCAAGCTGACCGCCATCTAAAAATAGCACAATTTTTTTTGAAACACATGAACTCAATGTCACATTCTCCTCTGGTGTTCATGGAGTCAGGTGAGCGAATTAGGGCCATAATGGCCCTCTTGTTTAGGGATAGTAAGCAATTTTCAAGGCAAACACAAAATATTGTCTTTATGATCATTTATTGAAGAATTTTGTTCATTTTTGCTTTGTTGGCCAATGGAATTGAAAATGTTGCCGTGAAGTTTACTACCGTAGTACCGATACATGCAATAATTCAATATTGTGTATTATGTTGTTATTTTGTCTTCAGAACAAAATTAAATTCAGCAGTGGTTGAACGTGTCGAAATTATTGACAGTCGATCCGATGCTGATGGATGTGCTTCATATTTTTGCCGGACGATTATATGAAAGTTTTGGGGTATTAACAATATTCATTGATATCGTCGTCAAATAAAACCTGTGTTAAATAAACTTACGTGTTTAAGTATGGCTTTTTATCCAAATTTAACACCTTTTTCCCGGTTTTGTTGTGTCTGTAGTGATGTCAGCCATCTTGGTTTTTTGTGTATTGTATCGATTCAGGTGCGCGAAATGAGCTTGTCAATTTGCATAAACTGAAGCCATCACAGGCGCTCGGATTGTTCAACAAAAATAATAGAGTCGCATTTCATCACACTATCGGATTATTTAATGATTAGGATGCATGTTTTGTTGAACGGGTATATAATAAATAGGTTATTGGATTTGTACGGAAATATATTTCGGCATACTCGTTCGTTCGGCGGAACCTATAATTATTCAAACTCTGAAGACAACGTTTCCTTTGTGAAGTGTATCGTACTGCATATGCTGTGTAACGTCATTATGGATTAGTTGCATGATTGACAGGTTACTGTGGCGAAAGACGTCGGCAATATATCTATCAGCGATTGATCATGAACCCGGTATAGTTAACTCCCTCCAAATACTCTCAACCAGACAAACACATGCAAACACGCGTTTATTTCAACCAAATATGGCTAACTGTATTGTCAGAAAAAGTCTGTAAATATCACAGACAATTTCGGCGATTTCGTACCTACGTAGTTTCGTCCTTTTTGCAACTTTTTCCAATTGATGTCTACGTAACCCGATTTTTATGATAATTCAGTTTGGTATTAACTAAATATACAGAATTTATGCACATCCAAGTTCATAAATGATATTTTAAGTGAATTTAAACGGATTAATTAGCATGCATCATAATGTGCAAGTTATAGCGAGCGTGACATGGGGACTGCTGTTGTGAGCCGAGCTATGCTGACCGTGGCCTAACTACATACGCCAGACAAACTGGTGGTTTTCTGACGAACTGGTACATCTTGTAACAACAAACACGCGATTGACCCATCAAATTATTAAACGTTCCGTTTGATAATCCATTCTATTGTGCATATTGTATTTACATTATCCAGTACCGGATTCAGGGGAGGGGGGGGGGGGGGGGGGGGGGGGGGGGGGGGGGGGGGGGGGGGGGGGGGGGGGGGGGGGGGGGGGGGGGGGGGGGGGGGGGGGCCTTCAGAAATAGATTTTTTTTTTTATTTTTTTTATTTTTTTTATTTATATTTTTTACACTAAGACACATTTTGTGTTTGGCATTTCTAATTGACCTAAGCGCCGCTTAGATCAATGAGTATTCGAAATTAAAGTAAACACTGGATATCATGATTTTAACAAGATAATTGGATGGAATTATATTGCAACAATTGTACATATAAACTTGTCTATGACTGTACATTAATTGTACATATAAATCTATATGGAACAAGTTATAAGTCGGTCCAAGATGAACCTCCATTAAGCACCCACCTGAGTTAAGCAAGCAATTTTGGACTTTCCCATGGCCGCTTGCTTAAGACAAGTTTGACTGTATGTGATTTAGTTATATTTTAGTATTCGAAAACAGTATTTACGGAAAAATAAGCGAATGGACATTCAAGTTACACAATTTTAGTCCTGCAATATAATTAACATTCATCCATGTATAAAAACACATCAAGATTGGATTTTCGGAACTGTAGACTAGTAAAACTTTTAAACAGATATAGCTACAGACATGGAACTTGGTATGTAGCTCCCTTTGGATGAGTAGATTATTTTGATTTTTTTATTTGACCCCAGGGTCATGGATTATTTCCCCCTTGTTGACTTAGAATTTGGCAATTTTGCCTTGTAACTTTTCAACCCTAATATCTACACATCTGAAACTTTGTATGTAATTTGCTTATGATGAGTAGATGCACAAAGTTCATTTTGATTTTTGATTCGACTACTGGGGTCATGGATTATCTCCCCCTTTTCGACTTAGAATTTAGCAAGTTTGTCTTGTAACTCGTAAAACTTTTAAACCGTAATAGCTACAGACCTGAAACCTGTTATGGAGCTAGTTTAGTATGCAACCACATGTATGTCCGTCAGTAGACAATTTTTCTTGTCCGGCGAACTACTTCTACAGTTTATGGCTGATTCCCTTCATATTCGGTATATAGCCCAACCATCAAGTGCAGGAGTGTGTAATGTAAATTTTCGCTGGCCCACTTATCCGCAGTTATGCCCCCTTTGTCGACTCCAACTTCTGTCCGACCAACTTCTAGTTTTTGGCCGATTCTCTTCATACTCGGGATACATCCCAACCATCAAGTGCAGGGGTGTGTGACGTTATGCCCCTTTTTTTTCATTCTGAAAAAATTACTTGTCCGGCGAACTACTTCTACAGTTTATGGCTGATTTTCTTCATATTCGATAAACTACCCCTACCATCAAGTGCAGGAGTGCATAACGTAAAAATTGTCACTGTCCCACCCTTCCATCCGCATTTTATGCCCCTTTTTTCGACTCTGAATATATATTTTTAGCTCACCTGAGCGAAGCTCATGTGAGCTATTGTTACCGCAATGTGTCCGTCGTCCGTCGTCGTCGTCGTCCGTGAACATTTTCAAACGTCTTCTCCTCGGTAACAATTGGGCCTATCGTCACCAAACTTCATGGTCATGGTCCTTAGGTAGGGGGATTACAAAATTGTTAAAATGACGTCATTACGTAATCCAAGATGGCCGCCGTCTAAAAATAGCACAAATTCTTAAAAAATCTTAAGAACCGCCAACCGGATTTCGACAAAACTTGGTAGGAATGATCGATGTACATTGCTCTTTCAAAGTTGTTAAAATGGTGACCCTGGGGTTAAAAATGGGCCTGGCCCGTGGGGTCAAATTGGGGTCAAATTTTATTTTTGACTGAATATGGTCATTTCATATATCAAATTGAAGGTATCAATGAGGCGATCACTCTGGTGCATTTTTTGTCGAAATCGGATTGTTATGTCATCCAAGATGGCCGCCGAAAGGTCAAAAGGTCGTTCTTTTATTAGAGATTTCAAAATTCTTCTTCACATGAACCGCTTGGCCCATGGTAGCCAAACTTAAAAGTTATGGTCCATGGGTGAAGCCTTTTCAGATTTGTTAAAATGGAGGTCATCGCTAATCCAAGATGGCCGCCGTCTAAAAATAGCATAAATTCTTAAACAATCTTCTTCTCATGAACCGCTAGCCAGATTTCGACGAAACTTGGTAGGAATGATTGATGTACATTGCTCTTTCAAAGTTGTTAAAATGGTGACCCCGGGGTCAAAAATGGGCGTGGCCCGTGGGGTCAAATTTTATTTTGACCGAATATGGTCATGTCATATATCAAATTGAAGGTATCAATGAGGCGATCACTCTGGTGCATTTTCTGTCAAAATCGGATTGTTATGTCATCCAAGATGGCCGCCGAAAGGTCAAAAGGTCGTTCTTTTATTAGAGATTTCAAAATTCTTCTTCACATGAACCGCTTGGCCCATGGTAGCCAAACTTAAAAGTTATGGTCCATGTGTGAAGCCTTTTCAGATTTGTTAAAATGGAGGTCATTGCTAATCCAAGATGGCCGCCGTCTAAAAATAGCATAAATTCTTAAAAAAATCTTCTTCTCATGAACCGCTAGCCGGATTTCGACGAAACTTGGTAGGAATGATCGATGTACAATGCTGTTTCAAAGTTGTTAAAATGGTGACGCCGGGGTCAAAAATGGGCGTGGCCCGTGGGGTCAAATTTTATTTTTGACCGAATATGGTCATGTTATATATCAAATCGAAGGTATTAATGAGGCGATCACTCTGGTACATTTTTTGTCCAAATCGGATTGTTATGTCATCCAAGATGGCCGCCGAAATGTCAAAAGGTCGTTCTTTTATTAGAGATTTCAAAATTCTTCTTCACATGAACCGCTTGGCCCATGGTTGCCAAACTTAAAAGTTATGGTCCATGGGTGAAGCCTTTTCAGATTTGTTAAAATGGAGGTCATCGCTATTCCAAGATGGCCGCCGTCTAAAAATAGCATAAATTCTTAAACAATCTTCTTCTCATGAACCGCTAGCCGGATTTCGACGAAACTTGGTAGGAATGATCGATGTACATTGCTCTTTGAAAGTTGTTAAAATGGTGACCCCGAGGTCAAAAATGGGCGTGGCCCGTGGGGTCAAATTGGGGTCAAATTTTATTTTTGACTGAATATGGTCATGTCATATATCAAATTGAAGGTATCAATGAGGCGATCACTCTGGTGCAATATTTGTCGGAATCGGATGATAGTCCATGATGGCCACCAAAAGGTCCATTTATTCAAGATTTTTAACGTCTTTTTCTCAGGAACCACATGGCCGATGCTGGGTGAAGCATTTTCAGATTTTGTAAAATGAGTCGTCGCTTAATCCAAGATGACCGCCATCTAAAAATAGCACAATTTTTTTTAAAACACATGAACTCAATCCTTATCCGGCGAACTACTTCTACAGTGTTTGGTCGATTCTCTTCATGCTCCATATACATTCCAACCATCAAGTGCAGGAGTGCGTCACATTTTCGCCTCTGAAAATAATATTTTCTCCAATCACTCACTCTGTGATTGCTGTTGTATTCATGAATGCTCATGGTTGTCCAGTTAGCGCAATCGGTAACGAGCGCGCTTCTCACCAATGCGGCCCCACGTTCGATCCTCGACCGGGGCAGTATGTGAGGTGGTTACTGGTATATGTTTCGCCAGATCGGACACGTGGGTTTCCTCCGGGGATGGATTATCTCCCCGATTTTGACTTAGAATTTGGCAATATTGCCTTATAAGTCGGGACTATAGTCGCCGCTTTTTCCGTTGTCGTCGTCCGAAATGTCAAAAAGTTTGTAGAAGCTTCGTCATCCTGGACCTTGACCATTTTGACCTTCACATGGTTGTGGAAACACTTAGCCATTTTTTGTATGTCAAAAAGTTTCTTCAACCTTGACCTTTTTAAACGTGCACAGTTTTTATGATGCTTACTTTAGCACATGCACATGATCATGTTATGGTCAAATGCTTCGGCAGGCGCGACACTGCTTCCATGGCGGAATTTTTGTAATTGTGTTACTTACATGTTGTTTATAAACCTATTTCTGTGCCCAGCAGGATGTACCGGTGGTGAGCGGCAGTGAGCCTGTTGTAGCCGAGGTTCCCCCGCCTCCTGCCGAGCCAACACCCCCCGCCGCCACCACGTCGAAGAGTCCAAGCCCGGAGACTGAGGTGCGTGTGCCGGCCGCCTCGAGCCCCGTGGGTGAGTTGAAGCCTGCCTCGGGCTGTGTCGCGGACATGAACCCTGCTGACGAGACCATACAGAAGGTAGAAATCAAGATCGAGGACGCCGGCAACTCGAACGTCAGCGGCGACGACAGTGACGACGATACGGAAATGGAACAACGATACAAATACACCGAAGGTTCGTTGCACCACTCATTGTTTGACCATTTCGCAGGAGTTGCAGCTACATAACATGTAGCACGAATATACAGTGGTCTCTGTATGAAAACAAATATTTTCGTACCTTGGCTCGGGTCTTTTGGATGAGACTTAAGATTGAGGTCGCATCAAAATTATGACCTTAACAGTTACTGTGATGTTAATAAACCCTTTCACCTTTCCTCCCATTACAGAACAGTGGAGCCCGTTGAACCCTGAAGGCAAGAAGCACTACGACCGTGAGTTCCTGCTACAATTCCAGTTCACATCGGAGGCTGTTGTCAAGCCTCTAGACCTACCCAACATCCCAGATATTATCCTAGATAAGGTAACCCTCCTACAGCATACATGAATAGTTTCTGCACCTTTGTAATATTTATTGACTACTGTTTGTATATGACCATGTTTGTGTATGGACGAGGGATTGGTTCTGCTGCCAGAGGTTGGCGTAGATTGATCCGTAGCGCATTGGACTTCTAGTGCCTTCAATATCGGAGCTAGTGCCTTTACTACTCGCCATAGGCATGAACAAAACTAGGTACCGTCTCTTCATGACCTTGGCTGTTCAGGATTTGAGGTTCCTGAACTGACTACATGACCCCACTTGCTTGTGTATACTGTGTCCCCATTGCCTGAGTTTTCCCACCGTACAAGCGGAGTACCGTCTGTTTATATGACCTTAGCTGACTACATGACCCCACTTGCTCGTCACTTATTGTGTACACCGTGTTCCCATTGCCTGAGTGTTGCCCACTGTTGTAGCCCCACCATGCCCCGGGCCGGGCCCACAGTCGCGAGGTACAGGGCGGCCCCACCCAGCCCGACCGCGACCGTGACCGCGACGGCTTCGACTTCACGCCCCGCTACGTCTGGATGCCGGGCGGTGGTGGAGGCGGCGGCGGCGGCGGTGGCGGCGGTGGTGGTGGGCGAGGGGTGAGTACAGACGGCTATTGGCATCATCATGTTACATTCAACATCGTCTGGGCGGTTGGTTGGGAGAAAGTGAAGGGTAATTTTAACTATGCGTTTCATCCTTCACGAAATCTCGATATCCCTGGTTTTGGCGTTCTGATACATGCAACATCATCTTGTATCGTCATGTCAGGGGTGGGTTGTGGCCTCGGGGTTATATCTGACTTCCAAATCTGAGGTGGTGGGTTCAAATCTCGCCTAGGGCATCAAAAAATACTTTCATAGTATTTCCATCCCACTAGTCTGTCGGAGGAGACTTTAAACTCTATGGGACGTTAAACTCATTCACATTCACTTAGTATCATCATGCCATATTATCAAGTCCAACTCTTCATACATGCATCCTCGCAGGCTGGTATGGGTCTTCATGGTTCCCTGTTCAGTCCGTGTGCATGCAGACTTGTCAGTCATTTGACCAATGAAAAGTCAGCGATTTGAACCATTTTCAATTGAGATTGACTGATATGTTGTATTACCGTATTTTACCGTGTATCAGACGCACTTTTTTTACCCAGATTTTCATCCCACAAAGTTTTATACACACGTTTGGATACAAGAGCATTTTTTCCCATATCGACAGTTCGCGCCTTACTCGTTTCGACCACAGACATTCGGCGTGTTTCAGCTTTCATCGGTATATATATACCGTATTCTGCCGATTATAGGTCGCAAGAGTATATAAGACGAACCCCTATTTTCAGTCCAAAATCTTGGGTAAAATGTCTACATGAGATTATAAGACGCACCCAATTTTCCTAACAAAATAAAAAAGTAATAAAAAAAATCGCCAAGTTATTGATTTCCACCCGACTATTTTTTATTCGTACCTTGGACGTTTTTGTGTCTGTATTTTCCCTATCGTAGTTTGCTATGTCCGTAATTTGCCGACTATATGTCCGTGATTCCCCGGTTCGTATTTCACCGTTTTCTAGTATCTTCAATTACACTGAACTCGGTAGTACACGCTTCACTATAACACGTGCTCGGTTAGTACACGGTTGTGAATTGGCTCACGATTTGTTTGCCTATTTGTATATCAAAATCGTGTTAAATGTGTAACAGACTATTGTCAGAAATCGTGTTATATTTGCGATCATATTGCTGCCGAAAGTGGTCTTATATTGTTAATTATTGATTACGTTATGTATTATCTCTTTTCAACACCATTTACCGAAACTCTTCGAAATCAATATGGCGACAGATCTGCGTATAATCCAGTGTTGTTTTAACCCGTTCCTTTCGGAATACACATTTACGGATATGAACTTTATTAAATATTTTATTTTTATTTTTGTTATTTCTCATTGAAAGTATATGTTGTGACAACTCATTTGAACCGTCTCAACGAAACGGTTTAAATGTTGGTCGCGACATACTTTTGAGTGCATAGAAGGAAAATATTTAGGATTTTCCGCAAACATAAGCTTATCCTCAGCATGAAATGGGTTACTGATTGCCCCCATGATTCGAGGATGAAAGTCGCACGTTCACCACGTCTGCGGCACATCAAAAGGCGTGTTGACCAATCAGTGCAATTTCAAAACAGACTAAAGGTCACACAGTTTACAGCCTCGTGCTGAATGATGACATAAGATAAACACCTGTTGGCTATAGTTGACACGACTGGGTGTTATCAATTTTTTTACACAAAGCAACACAACTTTCGCCTATGTAATATTTCAAAATCAGTCGTATCTTCCGTAAATGACGCTGAAAGCTGCCTATAAGTTATGACGAATTTGCATTATCCGCCGACGTAATTATAATGTTTTTAATTAGAGATTGGCGAACATTGTAAACCATGTGCAGACTACACGAATCCATCGCCTGGTCTGGCCGCTAATGCAATAAGCCGGGATTTATCAGAGATAGAGACCCAATTCACATAAACACGTTTGCCGAGTCTGGTTCTCTGTAGTATTGTTTCACTGGGACGCATCAGAAAGGGTACCAGTTTAGTGACGAATACGAAACTGACGTGCGCAACCGCGTGTATTGATATTTGACATGGCTTTGTGTTGTAAATCTTGACACGCGGTGTGTTTGATGTCGGCCAGCTGACTTAGGCTTGCCACTTTCATCAGCATCGTGTAAACACACAGTTTCGAAAATAATGATGGAGTTTTATAACTTTCGTGGAATTGCATTATTTTTCACGGCCGACCGATATGGGCCCGGTAAATGTTTTCAAAAGATAATTAAAATGATAGAGGCCAGATTGTGATTCGGCAGAGAAAATGTCGACCGGATCTGATCTTGGTATACACTGTTCGCTTTCGGTATAGAAAATGTGTACATAATGTGACACAGGGCCGGAACGAGTAAGGCGCGAGTAAGACGCAAACTGTTTAGAATACGAATCCCAATATTCCAATACCGGATTTTACCCCAAAGACTAACAACAACACCAAATATAGGAACACATTTTTATGCCCCACATGCATATAGTGTTACCCTTGTCCGTCCCGTCCCGTCCCGTCCGTCACGAAACTTTAACGCTGGGTTAAATGTCTCATAATTTCTTCATCCTTTGACCGATCTGCTTCATATTTCATATACACATTGCTCTAATGGTCCTCTACCGCTCTGTACCAAATCCACGTTCGTCCTGCCCCCGCCAAGCCCAGGGTCAAGGTCACATACTTGGTGCTTCAAAAACTTTAACGCTCTGGTTAATATCTTATAATTTCTGTTTCCTTCCATGGATCAGCTTCATACTTCATATACACATTGCTCTAATGGTCCTCTACTGTCCTGTTCCAAATCCACGTTCATCCTGCCCCCGCCAAGCCCAGGGTCAAGGTCACATACTTAGTGCTTCAAAAACTTTAACGCTCATGTAAATATCGTATAATTTCTGTTTTCTTTCACGGATCAGCTTCATACTTCATATACGCATTGCTCTAATGGTCCTTTACTGCCTTGTGCCAAATCTACGTTTGTCCTGCCCCTGCCAAGCCCAGGGTCAAGGTCACATACTTGGTGCTTCAAAAACTTTAACGCTCAGGTAAATATCTTATAATTTCTGTTTTCTTTCACGGATCAGCTTCATACTTCATATACGCATTGCTCTAATGGTCCTCTACCGCCCTGTGCCAAATCCACGTTCATTCTGCCCCCGCCAAGCCCAAGGTCAAGGTCACATTACTTGGTGCTTCAAAAACTAAAAACGCTCGGGTAAATATCTTATAAGTTTCTGTTCCCTTTCACGGATCAGCTTCATACTTCATAATCGCATTGCTCTAAATGGTCGTCTACTGTCCTGTGCCAAATCCATGAGTTCGACCTGCCCCCGCCAAGCCCAGGGGTCAAGGTCAGATACTGAGTGCTTCAAAAATAACGTTTAACGCTCAGGTAAATATCTTATAATTTCTGTTTTCTTTCACGGATCAGCTTCATACTTCATATACGCATTGCTCTAATGGTCCTCTACTGTCCTGTGCCAAATCCAAGTTCGTCCTGCCCCCGCCAAGCCCAGGGTCAAGGTCACATACTTGGTGCTTCAAAAACTTTAACGCTCAGGTAAAAAAATATTTCTCTTGGAATTTGGCCTCATTTATTATCAAAGCGATATGTGGGGCATCCGTGTTCTATGAACACATTTTCTAGTTTTTTTGGGTTTTTTTTGGGTCGTTTTTGTCAATATTTCGGGTAGAAAAAAATGCTCATGTATCTACATGTGGCTTTCTGGGATACAAATCTGAGTAAAAAAAAATTGACTTATAATCGCAAGAATACGGTATATATGCCGACGAAAGCCGAAACACGCCAAATGCCTATATTTTTTTTTGCCTTGTGTCACATTCGGTCGACATTTTCTCCGCTGAATCTGATTTTGGGATTTTGGGAAATATTCCAGCGTAACACCTGTACTGTATGCTCTATTTATCTACAAATTACACTCCGCAATACACAAAGTTGTAGTCACTGTGTGTTAGTCCGAATTCTGTGGCAGCAAGCGAGTGGGCGGAGCTACCAGAGCTATATATATCTAGTGGTTACAGTGTCATCTAAAAATAGACGCAAGCTCCTGCGTATTCAGGCACATGCCCAGATTGGCCTAATGTGCCCCATCCGTGATTTTTTGCGCGATGTCGGCCGCAAGACAATCAATAATTTGCAGCATTGACAATAATTAAGGGGGATTGCCGCAATCGCGCGTGCTGGATGCATCCCTGCCATCCCTGCATGATACGTAAACAAAGTTCGCTATGAAGGGCAATTCCTCGTTTTGATTGGTGGAAAATTTTGTGAATATTAACTAGCGTACGCGATCCAATGGGATAAACCCGAGATGCTTGGATAAACCCGAAAATGCTGGGGTTGCTAGTAAGGATATTTTGAGCAGAGGTCGATTATAAATTAGCCGAATAAACACATTTTACGCGATTATACGTGGCTGAAACTTGTTCTGTTTAATAAATAAAAGCTTTAAATTAGCCCAATAATCGGCGTATGTTGGCGTATATGGCCATTAGAGCCAACTATGGACTTCAACAACAATAACTTCCGGGTTAAATCTCTTCCGCGTTCAGCACATTACGTATTCAAAATTGTGTTATTTGGCTATAAGTAAAGTTTTAAACGGAGATAATTGCCAAAAATGCAAACTTTATCGGTTGATGCAATTTGGAAGTGATACAGAAAAATTCGCGTTCGTAGATTACCGAATAGCGGAGAAAAGGGTTGCTACAAACTTTTTCAGAATTCGATGGATAACCAATATATTAGCCGATCTATAAATAGATCGGCTAATAACAATCTGGCCGCTATTATTTGAATTCTTTTAAAAACATTTACTTGGCCCATATCGGTCGGTGTCATTTTGCTATGAAAAATATTGCATGACGCCATTAACGGTAAATCCCGATATGTATTATGTATCGTGTATTCCAATATACATAATGCAATTCCACGTAAGTTGTAAAACTCCATTAGTTTCGAAACTGTGTGTTTACACGATGCTGATTCAAAGTGGCAAGCCCAAGTCAGCTGGCCGACATCAAACACACCGCATGTCAAGATTTACCAAGTGCACAAAGCCATATCAAAGATCAATACACGCGGTTGCTGACGTCAGTTTCGTATTTGTCACTAGACTGGTACCCTGTGTGATGCATGCCTAGTGAAACAATACTACCGGGAACCAGTCTATTTATGACACGGCAAACGTGTTTATATGAATTGGGTCTCTATATCTCTGACCAGCCCTTCCAGCGGTCCTATAATTCCTATAATTCCTATAATTCCTATATTTTTCAGACTTTTTCAAAATGTCTTATAATATCCTATATATTTTGGGCAAAATTCCTATAATTCCTATATATTTTTTGGGTAAGCAAAAGGTTGCTTTTTCTGGTTGGTCGCACACAGAATTCCAGGCAACACTATACACAGTCGAAATTCGTGTGTTGCTCTGTGTAAAAAAATCGATAACGCTCAGCCATGTTGACATCATTCAGTACAAGGCTGTAAACTTTGACCTTTAGGCTATGTTTTGAAATTGCACCGATTGACAGTAAATTGTGTTGAATAGTTGACACACGTCCAAGTTACGATCAAAAGTGCGGGGGGGAATAAATAATAACTCGGCAAGTTTTTTTAAATTATGTGTTTCATTTTGAATATTGGGTGCTTCATATATTCTCATGTAGAAGTTTTCACCCAGATCTTGTGACCTATACACGGCAAAATACGGTAGTCTATGCATGATACAGCATTGTTATCGGTGAATCTGTATTCAGTCAAGGCTCTACTAGTCACAACGGATTCAACACAAGTTCGCTTTCCTTTGAAGAAAAACAACATGGGCTAATACATGTGAATTTCATAGCATAAACAATTACCTGATACAAAAATACCATATTTTGTAGTGTATAGGTCGCAAGAGTGTATAAGACGCAACACCCTATTTTCAGTCAAAAGTCTGGGTGAATATGTCCATATGGGAATATAAGACGCACCCAATTTCTTAAAATAATAAAACCAAAACATTTGAAAATTGCCTAATTAGCAAGTTGGTGTTGTAATTGTTATTGATAAATAATTCCCTATGCTGTTTTTGTATTCGTACCCTGGACGTTTGGGACTAGAAAATGTCCTAGTAATAACAATTTTGTCAATATGTATTTAGAATTTTGATCGCAAATAATTGGTAGCCCTGAAAAGTTTTGGTTTGTAGCCCTGAATAAGGACTGTTTGAAGTCACCAAAATCATAAATGCGATATGAGGAACCAGGATTTTGAGAGGATCTTCTCGGTGTCGACACCTAATCGGAATATGAGTATTACCGCGACAGGCTCAACAAAATCACACGAGAAGTGGCTGCCGACAAATTAGTGCATGGTGTAATTGACGTTTGACACGACTGACATTGAAAATGCCAATTAGGCAATTCTCACCTCTCATAATAACAGTCAAACACTACAATTTGTCAGCACATGATGTTCTGTACTTGTACAGGTAATATATGGGATTTAGTACTAAACCCATTGACCCCTGCTTAAATGACCTTGGCTGTTGATAGGCCGTTGAACCCCAACAAACAAACGAACAGCATATGAAAAAAACTACAACCCGTCGTGTCTATGATCTAGGTCTAGTGTAGCCACAGATCAGCTTGTAAATCAATTTACCTGTACATTCCCAAGTGTTCAAGATACAGGGCCATAACAAATATTGGTCAAACTAGTTATGGCATGAATATGCCACTTTTCAAAATAGGCCAAATCCATAAAATCTGATCTTAGTGCACACTGTGACCCTTAATACTTTTGTAGTATTTCCATCCCTCAGCTGTTGCTTGGAGATTAAACCAATTCACTTGCATTGTCTACATGATACTGCTGTGGTTACAGTCGCGGTCGTTGCCACGGCAACCGAGCAACCAGAAGAACAAGGGCGGTGGAATGGACAAGATGGGGCCACGGACCATTAACGTGTCGATCAGTAAGGACATCGAGCTGCATCACGCGGAGAAGGCGTGGAAGCCCAACCACAAGGACAAGAAGGAGGTGAAGGACGTGAAGGAGGTGAAGGAAGGCGAGGAGGGCAAGGACGAGGAGGAGGATGCACAGACGGCGGTAATCACCACACATTCTCTCTTTTGAGAGTTTTATCTTTTGAATATTTCTTGAAACCGATGTCCCTTCTCTATATGACGGGTGCTGTTGCTGGGACATTGTACCCTTTCACCATTTCTGTATGCGGCCGTCTTATTTTTCTTTATGCATAAATTAAGATAGTAATACAAGTGTTAAAAAGAGCAATTAAGTACAGCGAAAGGACACAAAAAGTAAAATAAATGTTTGTAATATTTCCAAGCTTCTATATGATATATATATTTGGGGAAAAAACATACTGCGAAAGGTTCCGCTTTGGGTTCTCCAAAAATGGGCAGAAATAAAGACTGCAATCCCTGGCATACAGCATACATTTCCTAGTGTGGTTAACGCTGGCCGCAGCCATCTTGTACAATCTTAAATGTACCATGGCGCCCGCCAGATTAGGAATTGCTATTTCACTGCTGGTAACACAATACATTGTTGCAATGAATTTTCCTTGTGTCGCTGACAGTTTGATTGTGATTAAAATGTTACCTTTGTATCAGTTAAAAATCTGCAAGTTTGTTTCCACTGATCGAGGGATGGGCTGTGGCCTAGGGGATATGACATTGAACTTCAATACTGGAGGTTGTGAGTTCAATCCTCAACCTAGGAGTGAAAAATACTTGCATAGTATTTCCATCCCACTGGTCTATCGGATGAAACCTTTTCACCCCTAAGGGCTGTTCCAGTAAAACATACATGCGGGGGGGGGGGGGTTGGGGGGGGGGTGGGGGGGAAGACGCCACTTTGAATTTGGGTAACCTACCATAGATGCAAATTAATGTATTTGACACCCACCCATAGATGCGATTTCCCTGGGAAACCACCCACCCATATATGCAATTTAAATTAACACATTATTTTATCAATGTAATTCTCCGGGACACATAATTGGCGTGTTTGTAACAAAAACTCACGCACAATGTGATGTATCAGGAGCCGTAGCTGCATTGAACACTTGAATCGCCAAATTTTTTGCCTATTTGTATATCAAAATCGTGTTAAATTTGTAACAGGACTATTGTCAGAAATCGTGTTAAATTTGCGATTCTTTCCCAAATTAGACCCAAAATGGACGATTTTTTTATGGACGCATAGCCTCCTTTTATCTCACCGATGTGAATGTGCAACTGATCACGTTTGCACATTTCGTAAATTAATCCGAGCAAACTGGGAATAACATCAATTATTGGTCCCAGTAACAAAGCAGTGCTAATTGTTATGTGCTCGATTTCATTTTTCCGGCATGCGTTCGCGCTCACCATTGGTGGAATATTAATTAGGTGTAAAGGCTGACCAATCGGAGATCGCGTATCAGTGGCGCAGATTAACTCAACCCAGATTAACTAAATTGTTACAGCACTGCCCACGTCCCCGGCGCATGTACACAAATGTCGCGGCGCGTCTCGTTTGCTGTCAAAACATGTTTTTATTTTTTCGTAAGAAAAATGTGATGTGCAGACGACAGTTTATGACATTGTGTGTACGTGACAATTATCACGGGGTACCCTTATCACGCATGGCCGTATACAGTTTGTATGTGCCCCAGGTGATGGCCAATAGTCCATACACGAGCGTCTACTCTATTATTGGCGAAGGTGCGATAATAATACATTTGAGCGATCTTTGCTTTGTGTACAAACTTGTTATTAATAGACGAAACCACCAGCGTGCATTTAATTACGTTGTCCATATTCTGGGATGTGATATTCCTGAGGAATGCCGCGTTATGAATACAAATCGTCGCGATACCAGCACACATTTAATTATGTTGTGCATATTCTGGGACGTTATATTCCTGAGGAACTACGCACTACGAATACAATTCGCCGCGAATAGCCGCGTTATATACGTTAAACATCAATTCTCTGTAATATACGCCGCCTATACATATATCCCGCTATACGAACCACTCCATGTTGACCTGAAAAACAGACACTCACCAGTCTGACAGCCAACCACGCATAGAAGTTATTTTCGGACAAGCACACCCACCCATGTATGCAATTTAAAGAAACAGACACCCTGGCATATATTTTCTTTAAACTGCCGTCTTGGGGGTGCGGGTATGTTTTAATGGAACAGCCCTAAGTAACTGGAATAGATTTTGATATGTTAATTTTGCAACCAATCCAACCGTCGCAAAATGATTTTTATTTATAAAAAAAACAGTACATATTTTGTTTTACTGCGCCGGTGTGCGAGCGGCGGACAGAAATACTGCACAGTTTGTGTACACAACTTCTCTGAAACCGTCAATCTATCTGTAACTATATACACGTCTTCTTCACATATTGAAAGATGTGCACCTTGCTGTTTTAACAAAAATATCACCTTTTTTACATTTTTTCCACTTTTTGTATCCAATTCTATATAAGTTCTACTTTACACATCACTACCTAAATTAGTATACCTGTATACAAGAGGAAGAAATAATGCTATAGATCTTCAAATTCTCATTAATGTTTCTTGCCTTGGTGACATATTCGCTGTCTGGGGCATAATTTATGACTTGCGGCTCTTATTAGACTAGTGCATTTATGAAAAGGGGTGTTTTTGTTCTTAAAAATTAAAAATTACTTTCTTTGTGCAGATCCTAATGAGACGGCTCATCTGGATATACTCCTTGTTCCAATACCGCTATACGGGCCTGTGGTGTTGAAAGGGTTAAACTGGGGTCCCGTATTTATATGACAGCTGTTGCTGGGACGTTAAACCCATTCACTTTTCCACTGATCGATCATTCATTAATTGCCAACACCCCGGGCCAGTGGTGCAAGTTCTGCATGCGTGTGTGTGTGTGGCAGGAGCTGTACAAGAAGACGCGCAGCATCCTCAACAAGCTGACGCCCCAGAAGTTCCAGACCCTCGTGTCCCAGATGCAGGCCCTACAGATCGACTCGGAGTCCAAGCTCAAGGGCGTCATTGACCTTGTCTTCGAGAAGGTCAGTTCACTCGTGCTGCACTCTGCGCCGCCATTAATGGTGCACATTACATTATTGAATTAGGCGCCAGATTCCCCGACGTATTCTCAGCTACATGCAAAATATTCTGCATAAACAAATTTTTGTCTAGTAACTGGCGGAAGAAATTTGCGCCAGTTAATAGACAAAAATTATGTATCCGTTGAGTGGCATCTCGTCAGGAAACCGGTGCATTTTTCAGGCATGATTTTTTTCTTTTTCTTTTTTTTTAAGTGGCGATTCTTTTATTTTCCCCAGCGGAATCCCTGTTATACGTGTACTGACTTCTTGTTGCAAGTATTATTTTAAATTGAAATGGATTATGTTGCCAAATTTTCCTAATTATAGCATATTTTTTCAGGGGAAAATGTGATCTACTTAATATACTAAATATACCTCAGAAGGAAGCACAGAGCATCTAGAATTGAAAACAAATTCTTGTGTTCTGCTATTTCATACATGCATTCCTCAGATGACCCTCTATCATGCTGTAGCAAATCCATGACCCACCACCCAGCCCTTATCCCAAGGTCAAGGTCACAAACTTGGCACATTCATAAACTTAACGTTGGGTAAATGTCTTATAACTTCTGTTTCCTTTCATGGAACACCTTGTTATTTCATACATGCATTCATCTGATGATACTCTATTGTGCTATAGCAAGTCCATAACCCAGCGGCCATCCCTTACCCCAAGGTCAAGGTCACAAACTTAGCACATTCATAAACTTAACGTTGGGGTAAATGTCTTGTGTCTTATAACTTCTGTTTCCTTTCATGGAACGCCTTGTTATTTCATACATGCATTCCTCAGAGATGACCCTCTATCATGCTGTAGCAAATCCATGACTCCCCACCTAGCCCTTACTCCGAGGTCAAGGTCACAAACTTAGCACATTCATAAACTTAACTTTGGGGTAAATGTCTTATAACATCTGTTTTCTTTCATGGAACGCCTTGATATTTCATACATGCATTCATCTGATGATACTCTATCATGCTATAACAAACACATGACCCACCGCCCACCCAATCGTTATCCCAATGTCAAGGTCGCAAACTAAAGCATGTTCATAAACTTGTTGGGGTAAATGTTGTGTAACTTCTGTTTATTTACAGGGAACGCCTTGATATTTCATACATGCATTCATCTGATGATACTCTATCGTGCTATAGCAAATTCATGACCCACCGCCCGCCCCTTTCACCAATGTCAAGGTCACAATCTTAGCACATTCATAAACTTAATGTTGGGGTAAATGTATTATAACATCTGTTTCCTTTCATGGAACGCCTTGATATTTCAAATATGCATTCATCTGATGATACTCTATCATGCTATAGCAAATCCATGACCCACTGCCATCCCTTACCCAAAGGTCAAGGTCACGAACTTAGTACATTCATAAACTTAACGTTGGGGTAAATGTCTGTTTCCTTTCATGGAACGCCTTGCTTTCATACATTCCTCAGATGACCCTCTTATCATGCTGTAGCAAATCCACAACCCACCACCCAACCCTTACCCAAAAGTCAACTTAGCATGTTCATAAACTTAACGTTGGGGTAAATGTTGTGTAACTTCGGTTTCTTTACACTTTCAAGGCCTCGTGCAGGCACCGGGGCGGGATCAACTGATCCTGAGAATAGTGCTGCAGTAGCCATTGCTTGTCATAAAAGGCGACTAAACTGGCTTAACGATTGGGTTCATACTTTCCGGAACCCACTATACCGGATTTGGCCCTCGTGTACATTTTTTGTATGTGAGAGTTGAGTCAGGCTATGCCCCATATATAAAAGTAAGATTAGCGCTAATCCTATTACTTTTAGGGGATGGGATAAATGATGCTGGTGTGGCGAGGGCCTGGCACCAGATCAGGTTGTTCTAATTTCAGGACTGAATATATATTTTGATTGTAAATATTGAGTTCTGAAGTTGGGATTTACCCCCCTCGGACAGGTGGATACGGGACACGACCCCGTTGACCCGTCTGCGTGTAGACTCCCTGAGGCTTGTACCTCTATGTCAGAAAAGCGGACGTTAAACCCTATTCACTCACTCACTCACTCACTCCTCATGTGAATAGCTATCATGCTGTAGGAAATCACCAACTTAGTGCGTTTATAAACTTAACGCTGGGTTAAATTTTGTTTTCCTTCTCTTTTCAGGGAGCGCATTAATATTTCATACATGCATTCATCTTAATATGCTATATCATGCTATATCAAATCCACGACCAACGTTCCACCACTGACCTCAATGACAAGGTCCACAGCACACCCCTTATCCCAAGGTCAAGTTATATAATATTCATGTTTTTTTATACAATTGTGACAAGTTTGAATGAAGGCTGCCAACAGGCGAGCTTCGTTGTCTTCTGACAACTCTTGTTGTTAACGGACGTAACCTCACTCACTCATTTGAGGAGTGGGTGGCAGGTGGGAGCACGCGATGGGTAATTTAACGATCGGGGTTCATTCTTAACGGAATCCCGACTGGAGACCTGGTTTGGCCCTCACATACGTCTTTGGCATTTTGTATGTGACAGTTGAATCTGGTTATACCCCTTATAAGAGTAATCCTACCGGTATTACTTTTAAATAGGGGAAGGGGCCAAGTGACTTTGGTGCGGTATGGACCTGGCACCAGGTCAGGTTATTCCAATTTCAGGGCTGAATATGTTGTATCTCGATGTAAATATTCCGTTCTGATTTTGGGATTTTCCCCCCAATGCAGCAGGTTAAAACGGGATTGAACCTGTTTGCCCGGCCTTACATGACCTTAGCTGTTGATGGGCCGTTAAACACCAATAAACAAACAAACAAACACTCATTTGAGGTGATCACGGCACCCTTCCACCTGAATTTGTATCGACCCTCCATCTACTGCACGTTCTGTATGAATGTAGGACATCCTTTTTGTTAAACGGACATAACCTCACATTCGGCCCCTCACTCACTTCATCTAATTTCTTGAATTTTTAGTAGTCAAATGGCTACTGTGTGTCCGACGTGTACCTCACTGAGCCGTGTCCATGTGTTTCAGGCGATCAGTGAGCCCAACTTCAGTGTCGCGTATGCCAACATGTGTCGCTGCCTCTCCATGGTGAGTACTCCAGCCTCCCCTAAAATGCTACACACAGCGATCATCCAGCATCTCGCCCAATACACATAGTCGATGTAGACATAAAGGGCGCCGCCTGGGAAAATGAACATTATGGCATAGACACATCCGCAGTCTCATTAGGGCCTACTCTGTCGCTAACAAAAAAAAATTGTTTCTCATCTTATGTGTCGTCTGTTTAATTTATGTATAACGGGCGTAAACCCCACTTAATCACTCATCTGATGTTAAACTCATCTTTGATATCGATATGCAAGAACATCAGGACCTACCACTGTTGCAAATGGTGTCGACAAGTCGAGGTATGGTCTGTTTATGACCATGCTGTTGAACAGACGTGAAACGCCAATCATTAAATATATTACAGAAGAGCGAGTGTGTAACAGCACCAGAAGCTTGCAAACTCGCTGCTAAATTGACAATTTGTCTGGTGCACTGAAGGTATGGAAATAGAAAGCAATCACTTTCATGCTGTATCAATTAAATAACATGTTTCATCTCTATACATGACCTTGGCTGTTGCTGGGATGAGATATTATACCAACGTTTCATCTCTATAAATGACCTTGGCTGTTGCTGGGATGAGATATTACACCGACGTTTCATCTCTATAAATGACCTTGGCTGTTGCTGGGATGAGATATTACACAAAAGTTTCATCTCTATAAATGACCTTGGCTGTTGCTGGGATGAGATATTAAACAAAAGTTTCATCTCTATAAATGACCTTGGCTGTTGCTGGATATGACACCAACGTTTCATCTCTATACATGACCTTGGCTGTTGCTGGGTGAGATATACACCCAACTTTCATCTCTAATGAACCTGGCTGTTGCTTGGGTGAGTATTACACCAACGTTTCATCTCTATACATGACCTTGGCTGTTGCTGGGTGAGATATTACACCCAACATTTCATCTCTATACATGACCTTGGCTGTTGCTGGGGTGAGATATTACACCAACATTTCATCTATACAAATGACCTTCGGCTGTGCGGATATTACACCAACGTTTCATCTTTACATGACCTTGGCTGTAGTATATTACACCAACGTTTCATCTCTATACATGACCTTGGCTGTTGCTGGGGTGAGATATTACACCAACGTTTCATCTCTATACATGACCTTGGCTGTTGCTGGGATGAGATATTACACCAACAGCCGGGATGAGATATTACACCAACGTTTCATCTCTATAAATGACCTTGACCTTGACTGTTGCTGGGATAAGATATTACACCAACGTTTCATCTACATGACCTGGCTGTGCGGGATATTACACCAACGTTTCACTCTATATGACCTTGGCTGTTGCTGGGGTGAGATATTACACCAACGTTGCATCTCTATACATGACCTTGGCTGTTGCTGGGATGAGATATTAAACAAACGTTTCATCTATACATGACCTTGGCTGTTGCTGGGATGAGATATTACACCAACGTTTCATCTCTATACATGACCTTAGCAGTTGCTGGGTGAGATATTACACCCAACGTTTCATCTCTATACATGACCTTGGCTGTTGCTGGGTGAGATATTACACCAACGTTTCATCTCTATTAAAGTTTGGTGTTGCGGATATTACACCAAGTTTATCACTACAGACCTTGCTGTTGCTGGGATAGATATTACACAAACGTTTCATATCTATACATGACCTTGCTGTTCCTGGGGATGAGATATTACACCAACGTTTCATCTCTATACATGACCTTGGCTGTTGCTGGGGTGAGATATTACACCAACGTTTCATCTCTATACATGACCTTGGCTGTTGCTGGGCGAGATATTACACCCAACGTTTCATCTCTATACATGACCTTGGCTGTTGCTGGGTGAGATTACACCAACGTTTCATCTCACGACCTTGGCTGTTGCTGGGAATTAAACAAACTTTCATCTATACATGACCTTGTGTTGCTGGGGTGAGATATTACACAACGTTTCTCTCATACATGACCTTGACTGTTGCTGGGTGAGATATTACATCCAACGTTTCATCTATACATGACCTTGGCTGTTGCTGGGGTGAGATATTACATCCAACGTTTCATCTCTATACTGACCTTGGCTGTTGCTGGGGTGAGATACGACCAAAGTTTTCATCTATACATGACCTTGGCTGTTGCTGGGTGAGATATTAACACCCAACGTTCATCTCTATACATGACCTTGGCTGTTGCTGAGATAGACATCCAATTCATTTCATACAGACCTTTGGCTATTGCTGGGGGAGATATTACACAAATGTTCATCTCTAGGACATGACCTTGGCTGCGGGATGAGATATTACACCAACGTTTCATCTCTATACATGACCTTAGCTGTTGCTGGGTGAGATATTACACCAACGTTTGCATCTCTATACTTGACCTTTTTGCTGGGTGAGATTAAACAAACGTTTCATCTATACATGACCTTGGTGTTGCTGGGATGAGATATTCACCAACGTTTCATCTCTATACAGACCTTAGCTGTTGCGGGTGATATTACACCCAACGTTTCATCTCTATACATGACCTTGGCTGTTGCTGGGGTGAGATATTACATTTCTCTATATGACCTTGGCTGTTCGGGTGAGATATTACACCCAACGTCATACATGACCTTGACTTGTTCCTGGGATGAGATATTACACCAACGTTTCATCTCTATACATGACCTTGGCTGTTGCTGGGGTGAGATATTACACCAACGTTTTCATCTCTATCATGACCTTGGCTGTTGCTGGGCGAGATATTACACCCAACGTTTCATCTCTATACATGACCTTGGCTGTTGCTGGGTGAGATATTACACCAACGTTTCATCTCTATACATGACCTTGGCTGTTGCTGGGATGAGATATTAAACAAACGTTTCATCTATACATGACCTTGGCTGTTGCTGGGATGAGATATTACACCAACGTTTCATCTCTATACATGACCTTGGCTGTTGCTGGGTGAGATATTACACCCAACGTTTCATCTCTATACATGACCTTGGCTGTTGCTGGGGTGAGATATTACACCAACGTTTCATCTCTATACATGACCTTGGCTGTTGCTGGGTGAGATATTACACCAACGTTTCATCTCTATACATGACCTTGGCTGTTGCTGGGTGAGATATTACATCCAACGTTTCATCTCTATACATGACCTTGGCTGTTGCTGGGGTGAGATATCGCACCAAAGTTTCATCTCTACATGACCTTGGCTGTTGCTGGGTGAGATATTACACCCAACGTTTCATCTCTATACATGACCTTGGCTGTTGCTGGGTGAGATATTACATCCAACGTTTCATTTCTATACATGACCTTGGCTGTTGCTGGGGTGAGATATTACACCAAAGTTTCATCTCTATACATGACCTTGGCTGTTGCTGGGATGAGATATTATACCAACGTTTCATCTCTTATATATGACCTTGGCTGTTGCTGTGGTGAGATATTACACCAACGTTTCATCTCTATACATGACCTTGGCTGTTCCTGGGATGAGATATTAAACGTTTCATCTCTATACATGACCTTGGCTGTTGCTGGGATGAGATATTACACCAACGTTTCATCTCTATACATGACCTTGTCTGTTCCTGGGATGAGATATTAAACGTTTCATCTGTATACATGACCTTGGCTGTTGCTGGTATGAGATATTATACCAACGTTTCATCTCTATACATGCCCTTGGCTGTTGCTGGGATGAGATATTAAACAAACGTTTCATCTATACATGACCTTGGCTGTTGCTGGGATGAGATATTACACCAACGTTTCATCTCTATACATGACCTTGGCTGTTGCTGGGTGAGATATTACACCCAACGTTTCATCTCTATACATGACCTTGGCTGTTGCTGGGGTGAGATATTACACCAGCGTTTCATCTCTATACATGACCTTGGCTGTTGCTGGGTGAGATATTACACCCAACATTTCATCTCTATACATGACCTTGGCTGTTGCTGGGGTGAGATATTACACCAACGTTTCATCTCTATAAATGACCTTCGCTGTTGCTAGATATTACACCAACGTTTCATCTCTATACATGACCTTGGCTGTTGCTGGGCGAGATATTACACCCAACGTTTCATCTCCATACATGACCTTGGCTGTTGCTGGGGTGAGATATTACACCAACGTTTCATCTCTATACATGACCTTGGCTGTTGCTGGGTGAGATATTACACCCAACGTTTCATATCTATACATGACCTTGGCTGTTCCTGGGATGAGATATTACACCAACGTTTCATCTCTATACATGACCTTGGCTGTTGCTGGGGTGAGATATTACACCAACGTTTCATCTCTATACATGACCTTGGCTGTTGCTGGGCGAGATATTACACCCAACGTTTCATCTCTATACATGACCTTGGCTGTTGCTGGGTGAGATATTACACCAACGTTTCATCTCTATACATGACCTTGGCTGTTGCTGGGATGATATATTAAACGTTTCATCTATACATGACCTTGGCTGTTGCTGGGATGAGATATTACACCCAACGTTTCATCTCTATAAATGACCTTGACTGTTGCTGGGATAAGATATTACACCAACGTTTCATCTATACATGACCTTGGCTGTTGCTGGGATGAGATATTACACCAACGTTTCATCTCTATACATGACCTTGGCTGTTGCTGGGGTGAGATATTACACCAACGTTGCATCTCTATACATGACCTTGGCTGTTGCTGGGATGAGATATTAAACAAACGTTTCATCTATACATGACCTTGGCTGTTGCTGGGATGAGATATTACACCAACGTTTCATCTCTATACATGACCTTAGCTGTTGCTGGGTAAGATATTACACCCAACGTTTCATCTCTACATGACCTTGGCTGTTGCTGGGTGAGATATTACACCAACGTTTCATCTCTATAAATGACTTTTTTGGCTGTTGCTGGATATTCTTACACCGTTTCATCTCTATACTAGACCTTGGCTGTTGCTGGGTGAGATATTACACCCAACGTTTCATATCTATACATGACCTTGACTGTTCCTGGGATGAGATATTACACCAACGTTTCATCTCTATACATGACCTTGGCTGTTGCTGGGGTGAGATATTACACCAACGTTTCATCTCTATACATGACCTTGGCTGTTGCTGGGCGAGATATTACACCCAACGTTTCATCTCTATACATGACCTTGGCTGTTGCTGGGTGAGATATTACACCAACGTTTCATCTCTATACATGACCTTGGCTGTTGCTGGGATGAGATATTAAACAAACGTTTCATCTATACATGACCTTGGCTGTTGCTGGATGAGATATTACACCAACGTTCATCTCTATACATGACCTTGGCTGTTGCTGGGTGAGATATTACACCCAACGTTTCATCTCTATACATGACCTTGGCTGTTGCTGGGTGAGATATTACATCCAACGTCATCTACTATACATGACTAACTGACCTTGGCTGTTGCTGGGGTGAGATATCGCACCAAAGTTTCATCTCTACATGACCTTGGCTGTTGCTGGGTGAGATATTACACCCAACGTTTCATCTCTATACATGACCTTGGCTGTTGCTGGGTGAGATATTACATCCAACGTTTCATTTCTATACATGACCTTGGCTGTTGCTGGGGTGAGATATTACACCAAAGTTTCATCTCTATACATGACCTTGGCTGTTGCTGGGATGAGATATTACACCAACGTTTCATCTCTATACATGACCTTGGCTGTTGCTGGGGTGAGATATTACACCAACGTTGCATCTCTATACATGACCTTGGCTGTTGCTGGGATGAGATATTAAACAAACGTTTCATCTATACATGACCTTGGCTGTTGCTGGGATGAGATATTACACCAACGTTTCATCTCTATACATGACCTTAGCTGTTGCTGGGTGAGATATTACACCCAACGTTTCATCTCTATACATGACCTTGGCTGTTGCTGGGGTGAGATATTACACCAACGTTTCATCTCTATAAATGACTTTGGCTGTTGCTGGATATTACACCAACGTTTCATCTCTATACATGACCTTGGCTGTTGCTGGGTGAGATATTACACCCAACGTTTCATATCTATACATGACCTTGACTGTTCCTGGGATGAGATATTACACCAACGTTTCATCTCTATACATGACCTTGGCTGTTGCTGGGGTGAGATATTACACCAACGTTTCATCTCTATACATGACCTTGGCTGTTGCTGGGCGAGATATTACACCCAACGTTTCATCTCTATACATGACCTTGGCTGTTGCTGGGTGAGATATTACACCAACGTTTCATCTCTATACATGACCTTGGCTGTTGCTGGGATGAGATATTAAACAAACGTTTCATCTATACATGACCTTGGCTGTTGCTGGGATGAGATATTACACCAACGTTTCATCTCTATACATGACCTTGGCTGTTGCTGGGTGAGATATTACACCCAACGTTTCATCTATATACATGACCTTGGCTGTTGCTGGGGTGAGATATTACACCAACGTTTCATCTCTATACATGACCTTGGCTGTTGCTGGGTGAGATATTACACCCAACGTTTCATCTCTATACATGACCTTGGCTGTTGCTGGGTGAGATATTACATCCAACGTTTCATCTCTATACATGACCTTGGCTGTTGCTGGGGTGAGATATCGCACCAAAGTTTCATCTCTACATGACCTTGGCTGTTGCTGGGTGAGATATTACACCCAACGTTTCATCTCTATACATGACCTTGGCTGTTGCTGGGTGAGATATTACATCCAACGTTTCATTTCTATACATGACCTTGGCTGTTGCTGGGGTGAGATATTACACCAAAGTTTCATCTCTATACATGACCTTGGCTGTTGCTGGGATGAGATATTATACCAACGTTTCATCTCTTATATATGACCTTGGCTGTTGCTGTGGTGAGATATTACACCAACGTTTCATCTCTATACATGACCTTGGCTGTTCCTGGGATGAGATATTAAACGTTTCATCTCTATACATGACCTTGGCTGTTGCTGGGATGAGATATTACACCAACGTTTCATCTCTATACATGACCTTGTCTGTTCCTGGGATGAGATATTAAACGTTTCATCTGTATACATGACCTTGGCTGTTGCTGGTATGAGATATTATACCAACGTTTCATCTCTATACATGCCCTTGGCTGTTGCTGGGATGAGATATTAAACAAACGTTTCATCTATACATGACCTTGGCTGTTGCTGGGATGAGATATTACACCAACGTTTCATCTCTATACATGACCTTGGCTGTTGCTGGGTGAGATATTACACCCAACGTTTCATCTCTATACATGACCTTGGCTGTTGCTGGGGTGAGATATTACACCAGCGTTTCATCTCTATACATGACCTTGGCTGTTGCTGGGTGAGATATTACACCCAACATTTCATCTCTATACATGACCTTGGCTGTTGCTGGGGTGAGATATTACACCAACGTTTCATCTCTATAAATGACCTTCGCTGTTGCTAGATATTACACCAACGTTTCATCTCTATACATGACCTTGGCTGTTGCTGGGTGAGATATTACACCCAACGTTTCATCTCCATACATGACCTTGGCTGTTGCTGGGGTGAGATATTACACCAACGTTTCATCTCTATACATGACCTTGGCTGTTGCTGGGTGAGATATTACACCCAACGTTTCATATCTATACATGACCTTGGCTGTTCCTGGGATGAGATATTACACCAACGTTTCATCTCTATACATGACCTTGGCTGTTGCTGGGGTGAGATATTACACCAACGTTTCATCTCTATACATGACCTTGGCTGTTGCTGGGCGAGATATTACACCCAACGTTTCATCTCTATACATGACCTTGGCTGTTGCTGGGTGAGATATTACACCAACGTTTCATCTCTATACATGACCTTGGCTGTTGCTGGGATGAGATATTACACCCAACGTTTCATCTCTATACATGACCTTGGCTGTTGCTGGGTGAGATATTACACCCAACGTTTCATCTCTATACATGACCTTGGCTGTTGCTCGGGTGAGATAATTACACCAACTTGCATCTCCTATACAAGAACCTTGCTGTGTTGCTTGGGATGAGACCAATTAAACAAACGATTGTTCATCAATACCATTGGACCTTGCAAGTTGGCTGTGGGGTAATGAGATATTACACCAAGCGTTTCATCATCTATACCATGACCATTAGGCCCTGATTGCCTGGGTGAGAATATTAACAACCCAACAACGACCATCTCTAGAACATGACCTTTTTTTTTTTTTTAGGCTTTTGTTTTTTTTTTATTGTTTTTTTATTTTTTTTTTTTTTTTTTTTTTTTTTTTTTTTTTGTTTTTTTTTTTTGGCTGAGGCTGGGGAGAATATTATTACAAACCCCAACGTTTCCATCTCTATAAATGACCTTGCTGTTGCGGGTGAGATATTACACCCAAGGCGTTTCATTCTCCTATAACATTTGACCTTAGGCTGTTTTGCCTGGGTGAGATATTACACCCAACAATTTCATCCTATGCATGACCTTGGGCTGTTGCTGGGGTGAGATATTACACCAAACTTTCTTCTCTATAAATGAACCTTCGCGTTTGCAGATATAACACCAACTTTCATCTTCTATACATGACCTTGGCTGTTGCTGGTGAGATTACACCCAACGTTTCATCTCCATACATGCCTTGGCTGTTGCTGGGGGTTAGATATTACAAACCAACGTTTCATCTCTATACATGACCTTGCTGTTGCTTGGGTGGAGATATTACACCCCAACGTTTCATATCTATCCATGACCTTGGCTGTTCCTGGGATGATTGATATTACACCAACGTTTCATCTCTATACATGACCTTGGCTGTTGGCTGGGGGTGAGATTATACACACAACGTTTCATCTCTATACATGACCTTGGCTGTTGCTCGGGTGAGATATTACACCAACGTTTCATCTCTATACATGACCTTGGCTGTTGCTGGGTGAGATATTACACCAACGTTTCATTCTCTATACATGACTTGGCTGTTGCTGGGATGAGATATTACACCCAACGTTTCATCTCTATACATGACCTTGGCTGTTGCTGGTGAGATAATTTTACACCCAAACGTTTCATCTCTATACATGAATACCTTGGCTGTTGCTCGGATCGGGTGGAGATATTACACCAACGTTTCATCTCTATACATGACCTTGGCTGTTGCTGGGTGAGATATTACACCCAACGTTTCATCTCTATACATGACCTTGGCTGTTGCTGGGTGAGATATTACATCCAACGTTTCATCTCTATACATGACCTTGGCTGTTGCTGGGGTGAGATATTACACCAAAGTTTCATCTCTATACATGACCTCGGCTGTTGCTGGGATGTCGAACCTAATGACTTTGTGAAACATGCGATTGTGGCATTGTTCGAAAGTTTTATATCACCAGCCTTCAAACTAACATAATGGGAACAATAATCTTGGAAAGTTATGCGTGCCAGTGACTGGAGAAAAGGGGCTTATGTGATTTATGACCAGTGTACAGTGCTTGACACTCGCCGAATCGGCATGGTAGCCCAAATAAAAATATTTGGGCTAGTAAAAATTTTGGAATCCCATATTTCACTAGCCCAAATGAAAAGTTGGTAGCCCAAAAAAGGTATGACTCAATTTAATGAAATATGCAATTAGGGGCATATCTACACTGGCAGAGATGGACGAGTGACACAAAATTAAATGTACAATTTAATATGTTTATATTTATAATAGTCCACGGTGATGTGATCCTCTGTTGTGAGCTCCAGCCACGGCCGGTCCCTCTTCCAATTCACCATTACTCCCCTGTTACCCCTGTTCTCCTCATACCTAAAACAATAGACTGAATACTTAAGATAGAAAGTCGTATATACCCAAAGGAGATCAGAGAGCCAAGGAAAACCAGAAACCGAACACTTTGCATAAAATACATGACACGCGTACAGCGGTGGTCTCGGAGCCTTTAAAAGCGTGAAAAAACGCACTCCCCGACCAGCGGTGTACGATTCCCAAGAGAACACAATAAACACTACAAGAAAAGTAAAAATACAACAAAAGCCCCACAAGACACTACCCACAATTACCCAACAAACACACTATAGTATTTTCGTGCTAAATAATTCTACAAAATTACTTCCACCCCACATCTCCCTCCACAACCCGGGCTGGCGGGCATCTTAAATTAGTACGGAAAATTCCAGACAGTTGGTCGCCCTAGGTTTCAAAACCATAGTGAAACAGAAAGTGCGAAAACAATCGATCACTTCCTGGTTCAATCGGCATACCTCGGATGTGTACATTGCACCCTGTGAGATTATGTCATGGAGAAAACAACCTTATGATCAACTATTCTGGCTTCGTAATTTAACGTGTTCGACTTATATATAAAAAAAAAAAAACACAACTACTTACTTGGCCCATTTACCCTTCTTCTTTACTGTCTTTCGCATCATGAAATCCCACTCATTTTTGGGAGCTGGCACAGCTTCAAGGTCGATAGCCAAGTCGTTGAATTTCTCCTCGTCCGCCATTATTATCGCGACGAACAAAACCGAACATTCCGAATGATAACTATTTCGCCCAAGTCGGTTCGTACATTTTCAAAATCACGCTTGATAGTTTGTCACAATTTTGTTTATTAATTCCACGAAAGAGTATCGATTCGTAGATAATTTGAAAGGTAATCCGTATTGCTATGCAGCTACATTCAATGCATTTCTGCGCTTAATTAACATGCGACAAGTTGTTTTATAGAATGCAGAGATTGGGTCCGAAAACAAATGAAGACGAAATAAGCAAGGTGCGATTTTGAACGCCGGGTAACATCCGCCATTTTCATTGGATAATTTACGCAGTCAAGAGTATGCCTACCCAATCAGCAACGTAAACACGCGTGTTTGACAAAGGTCAAGGATTGTTTTTATTAAAAATAACACAGGATTTGTTTACAATCGTCAGAAACAGCAAATTTTTTGAGTTTGGTAAGAAAGACGAACATCTTCCAAAATATGTGTGGTCGCCCAAAAGAAAATATTTGGGCGAGTGTCAAGTACGCGGCGGGTAAAATCTGCTCGCCCAAGATGAAATTCACTCGCATTGGCGACTTGGCGACCGCCCATATCGAGCACTGAGTGTATCACCTGATCAAATATCACGCTCCTATTAGAAGCATGTCGTGTGTGTCATTGATATAATGGTGACTAGTGCAGATCCTTATCAGACTGCGGATGCACAGGCTGATCTGGATCTATGCTGGTGACAAAACCCATAAGCCACATTTCACCAGTCACAGCATATCACCTAGTTGCTTGATAACATTGAATAAACTGCCACTACATCGCTCCTGTGCCTGATTGCAGATGAACACCTTCATATTAACATATGATGTTGCGTAATAGAAACCTGGAATAAACTGTGGCTACATGGTGCCTGTGTCTGATTTCAGTTCCGCGTGCAGTCGGAGCTGAAGCCGGGTGACATGGTGAACTTCCGCGCGGTCCTGTTGACGCGGTGCCAGCGTGAGTTTGAGAAGGACAAGTCCTCCGAGCAGGTGTTTGCCGCTAAACGGCAGGAGCTCGAGAAGGAGACCGATGTAAGTCCTCACCTAGACATTAGTTTCAGTGACAGCCACCCATGGGAAGGCTCACAGCTGACTGTAGTAGAGAGGTGGCAGTTAACCACAGTAGAGCCTCTATTGCAGGCTGAGGCTGTAGTAGAGAGGTGGCAGTTAACCACGGTAGATCCTCTAATGCAGGCTGAGGCTGTGTAGTAGAGAGGTGGCAATTAACCACAGTAGATCCTCTATTGTAGGCTGGGGCTGTAGTAGAGAGGTGGCAGTTAACCACAGTAGATCCTATATTGCGACTGTAGTAGAGAGGTGGCAGTTAACCACAGTATATCCTCTATTGCAGGCTGAGGCTGTGTAGTAGAGAGGTGGCAATTAACCACAGTAGATCCTCTATTGCAGGCTGAGGCTGTGTAGTAGAGAGGTGGCAATTAACCACAGTAGATCCTATATTGCAGGCTGGGGCTGTAGTAGAGAGGTGGCAGTTAACCACAGTAGATCCTCTATTGCAGGCTGAGGCTGTGTAGTAGAGAGGTGGCAGTTAACCACAGTAGATCCTATATTGCAGGCTGGGGCTGTAGTAGAGAGGTGACAGTTAACCACAGTACTCTATTGCAGGCTGAGGCTGTGTAGTAGAGAGGTGGCAATTAACCACAGTAGATCCTCTATTGTAGGCTGGGGCTGTAGTAGAGAGGTGGCAGTTAACCACAGTAGATCCTATATTGCAGGCTGGGGCTGTAGTAGAGAGGTGGCAGTTAACCACAGTAGATCCTCTATTGTAGGCTGAGGATGTAGTAGAGAGGTGGCAGTTAACCACAGTAGATCCTCTATTGCTGGCTGAGGCTGTAGTAGAGAGGTGGCAGTTGACCACAGTAGATCCTCTATTGCAGGCTGAGGCTGTAGTAGAGAGATGGCAGTTAACCACAGTAGATCCTATATTGCAGGCTGGGGCTGTAGTAGAGAGGTGGCAGTTAACCACAGTAGATCCTCTATTGCAGGCTGAGGCTGTGTAGTAGAGAGGTGGCAATTAACCACAGTAGATCCTATATTGCAGGCTGGGGCTGTAGTAGAGAGGTGGCAGTTAACCACAGTAGATCCTCTATTGCAGGCTGAGGCTGTGTAGTAGAGAGGTGGCAGTTAACCACAGTAGATCCTATATTGCAGGCTGGGGCTGTAGTAGAGAGGTGACAGTTAACCACAGTAGATCCTCTCTTGCAGGCTGAGGCTGTGTAGTAGAGAGGTGGCAATTAACCACAGTAGATCCTCTATTGTAGGCTGGGGCTGTAGTAGAGAGGTGGCAGTTAACCACAGTAGATCCTATATTGCAGGCTGGGGCTGTAGTAGAGAGGTGGCAGTTAACCACAGTAGATCCTCTATTGTAGGCTGAGGCTGTAGTAGAGAGGTGGCAGTTAACCACAGTAGATCCTCTATTGCAGGCTGAGGCTGTAGTAGAGAGGTGGCAGTTGACCACAGTAGATCCTATATTGCAGGCTGTGGCTGTAGTAGAGAGGTGGCAGTTGACCACAGTAGATCCTCTATTGCAGGCTGAGGCTGTAGTAGAGAGATGGCAGTTAACCACAGTAGATCCTATATTGCAGGCTGGGGCTGTAGTAGAGAGGTGGCAGTTAACCACAGTAGATCCTCTATTGCAGGCTGAGGCTGTGTAGTAGAGAGGTGGTAGTTAACCACAGTATATCCTCTATTGCAGGCTGAGGCTGTTGTCGAGGTGACAATTAACCACAGTAGATCCTCTATTGCAGGCTGAGGCTGTAGTAGAGGTGGCAATTAACCACAGTATATCCTCTATTGCAGGTTGAGGCTGTAGTAGAGGTGGCAATTAACCACAGTATATCCTCTATTGCAGGCTGAGGCTGTAGTAGAGGTGACAATTAACCACAGTATATCCTCTATTGCAGGCTGAGGCTGTAGTAAATGTGACAATTAACCACAGTAGATCCTCTATTGCAGGCTGGGGCTGTCTGTAGTAGAGGTGACAATTAACCATAGTAGATCCCCTGTTGCAGGCTGAGGCTGTAGTAGAGAGGTGGCAGTTAACCATAGTAGATCCTCTATTGCAGGCTGAGGCTGTGTAGTAGAGAGGTGGCAGTTAACCACAGTAGATCCTATATTGCAGGCTGGGGCTGTAGTAGAGGTGACAATTAACCATAGTAGATCCCCTGTTGCAGACTGAGGCTGTAGTAGAGGTGGCAATTAACCACAGTAGATCCTCTATTGCAGGCTGAGGCTGCAGGGCTCAACGTTAACAAAATCGTTAAACAAGGTCTTTCTTTCCATTATAATCACCAGACTGGTTTCGACATTTGGACTGTGTGTCCATCCATGTGTATGTCCGGTTAAGAATTGCCTGCCACCTGGGGCTTTGTCTGCCAACAGGCCACAATTTCTGATATATTTTCCATTTTCCTGACTAATAACATTATTTGACAACACTTGACAATCATTTCCATGGGAGGGAGGGATAGGTTGTGGTGTAGGATACTGGTGTAGGATACTGGTGTAGGATACTGGTGTAGGTGTAGGATACTGGTGTAGGATACTTGTGTAGGTGTAGGATACTGGTGTAGGTGTAGGATACTGGTGTAGGTGTAGGATACTGGTGTAGGTGTAGGATACTGGTGTAGGATACTGGTGTAGGATACTGGTGTAGGATACTGGTGTAGGATACTGGTGTAGGATACTGGTGTAGGTGTAGGATACTGGTGTAGGCTACTGGTGTAGGATACTGGTGTAGGATACTGGTGTAGGTGTAGGATACTGGTGTAGGATACTGGTGTAGGTGTAGGATACTGGTGTAGGATACTGGTGTAGGATACTGGTGTAGGATACTGGTCTAGGATACTGGTCTAGGATACTGGTGTAGGATACTGGTGTAGGATACTGGTGTAGGATACTGGTGTAGGATACTGGTCTAGGATACTGGTGTAGGATACTGGTGTAGGATACTGGTGTAGGATACTGGTGTGGATACTGGTGTAGGATACTGGTCGAGGATACTGGTCTAGGATACTGGTCTAGGATACTGGTGTAGGATACTGGTGTAGTGGTGTAGGATACTGGTGTAGGATACTGGTGTAGGTGTAGGATACTGGTGTAGGATACTGGTCTAGGATACTGGTCTAGGATACTGGTGTAGGATACTGGTGTAGGATACTGGTCTAGGATACTGGTGTAGGATACTGGTCTAGGATACTGGTGTAGGATACTGGTGTAGGATACTGGTGTAGGATACTGGTGTAGGATACTGGTGTAGGATACTGGTGTATCCTTAGCACTCTGAAACAGACTATAGTTGCTATTACTAAGCCTACAGCACTGGCCCCTCCTCTCGACCAATGAGATGCTTTGTTTACATCCATTTACTCCATAGCATTCTCGAAGTCGGACTTGATCCAATTCACCCATCCGGCATCTCATACTCGCCTCCTTTCTGAAGAGCTCAGGGGGCAATTTACGGGTTTTGCTCTATATTTACATCATTTGCGAGTGCTTTAAACAACTAAATTCCAATCGTTAAATCAAATTTGTATGCATATTTATAATGTTAAATAGTCATTTAAAAATGTTCTTATGACGATTTAGTATTTTCGTGGTTCTAAATGTGAAATATTCTGGCACGAAAATGATGTGTTGTAGAGCAAAATGTACCGATGGACCCCCAAACATATCAGGTCACGTGACTAGTGATACGTCACGCCGACTTCGAGAATAGTATTGCCCAGCAGCATTCCTTAACATTCTATCAATGAGTCCTAGTCTATACCACCGTGATTGTATGTACACTTGTATGTGTGTGGCTTGATATATATATTAAACAATAAGAATAAGACTTCTTATTTGCTTTGTGTTATGGCTATAAACAACACAACAGATACCATCCTTTCATAGTATTTCCATCCCACTGGTCTTTCGGATGAGACTTCAAACCGATGTCTCTCTAAATGACCTGAGCTGTTGCCGAGACGTTAAACCAATTCATTTTTTCACTTTTATTTCCATGGAAATGTTTCTTAAGTGCTGTTAAACCATGTTTATTGAGAAAGAAACAAGATACAACAGCAGCTGACTATGTACCAGAGCTCCAATTAAATACCCAATTAAAATTGCCAAAAACCCAATTTAAATCAGAAGTAGTGAGTATCAAAAAGCAATGAAAAATTTGTGGTATCTTTTTTATCATGCTACAGAAAACAATAAACGGACCAAAAATATAGCATATTTTGTTATTTTTCCATGAAAACACATCTTGGTATTTCATTAGAATTGTCTCCAAGGAGACAATTCTAATTAAATACCAAGATGTGTTTTCATTTAGAAGCAAACTATTCAATAAGTGAGGTCTGCTGATTTGTAAACAGTAGTGTGATTCTATTTTACACAATTAAAATTTTGAAATACCCAATTGCTTCAGAAATGATGGAGGGACAATACTCGATTACTAATTCCTTATCTGGAGCACTGATGTGCATTTACCACATTCTAGGGATTAAAGAGTTTCCTCTGTAGTTAGAGCTGGCCGCTTTCAGAATCATACACATTTATTTGGCCAGATACAGCTGCATGCTGTGTGAGAATTTAGTGTTGAGTAATAAATCTACCAATGATGATGTCGTTTGTCAGAAGACAATGTTGATTGTGCGAATTCCTCGTTGCTGAGGTAGTTACTCACCAATATCAGGGTGAATAAACAAAAACAACCCCCAACTTGCATTTCCAAGTCTCGAAAACAATGTATAACAATCCATAACTTCTTGTAGTATCACTTCACGATATTGTCTATGAAAGCTGCAAGTTTCAACTCCGTAGCTTAGTTAATATTAAGGTTATGGTGATAAATACGAAAATCATGGTCCGAAAGCTAAAATGCCACAGTTAATTTTAAGGTACATGTCCACTCAGTAGGCACAAAATGTCCTTTATAGGAATTAAATAAGTTTATAATTGTGTCACTATTCTACCAGTTCTAAAAGTTACAAGTGCCCGCTATACAGATACAGTCAAACTTGTCTTAAGCAAGCGGCCATGGGAAAGTCCAAAATTGCTTGCTTAACACAGGTGGGTGCTTAATGGAGGTTCATCTTGGACCGACTTATAACTTGTTCCACATAGATTTATATGTACAATTAATGTACAGTCAAACTTGTCTTAAGTTCATATGTACATCATGATATCCAGTGTTTACTTTAATTTCGAATATTCATTGATCTAAGCGGGCTTATGTCAATTAGAAATGCCAAACACAAAATGCGTCTTTGTGTAAAAAAAAAAATAAAATAAAAAAAAAAAAAAATATGCACAATAGAATGGATTATCCAACGGAACGTTTAATAATTTGATGGGTCAATCATCGCGCAGTTCGTCCGAAAACCACCAGTTTGTCTGGCGTATGTAGTACTTGCACATTATGATGCATGCAAATTAATCCGTTTAAGTTCACTTAAAATATCATTTATGAACTTGGATGTGCATAAATTCTGTATATTTAGTGAATACCAAACTGAATTATCATAAAAATCGGGTTACTTTAACATCGATTGGAAAAAGTTGCAAAAAGACGAAACTACGTAGGTACGAAATAGCCGAAATTGTCCGTGATATTTACAGACTTTTTCATGTTTTCTGACAATACAGTTAGCCATATCTGGTTGAAATAAACGCGTGTTTGCGTGTTTGCATGTGTTTGTTTGTCTGGTTGAGAGTATTCTGAGGGAGTTAACTATACCGGCCTTTACTTATCAGCGATTGGCTGTAATGTATAAATAACTTGGCCACGAGAATAACACGTGTTTTGAACTGACAACTATAGTAGCCAGAAGCAATGTTTGGCCACAGGTGGAAGACTCGGACCTATGACACCGAAAAAATGCCTATTAAAAAAAATCCCATTACCCCACCCACTTGGTCTCGTGCATTACCATATTCTATAAAGAGAAGATGGTAATGTACGAGACCAAGTGGGTGGGGTAATGGGATTTTTTTAATAGGCATTTTTTTGGTGTCATATGTCCGAGTCTTCCACCTGTGTATTTGGCTAGGGGAATTATTGAAACTATCAACCCGTGACTTTTATTGTCACAGCGGGTAGGCATGATTTTAGTGAATCGCGTAATGATGTGATGAAAATTTGGTCAAACAATCGGATGTCATAACACAAATTGAAATGGTATTGTAAACAGTTTGGCAGGCCTGCAATTAGCGAGATTTAGGTCACTGGGTGGGAAATGGGGATTACCTGAACGAATTTGGTTCCAGCTTTTTTTTTTAGAATTTCCGATATTTTCCGAGAATGGTCGCTAAAACGAGGATTTCGAGTCAAAATGGACGATTTTGCATGGCTGTTGGCCGCGTTAGACAGGTTCACGCTTAATACAGGTGCATTTTAGAGTAATTTTCATTGGGGGGAAATAAAATGGCCGCTTAACGGAGGGAGACGCTTAATACAGGTGGCCGTTAGTACAGGTGCGACTGTATAATCATTTAGTAATATTTATTTTACTGATAGTGACTCAAGGTAGTATTAGGCTATTCCCCCAATAATGGGTTATTCTTGTCTACAAAGAGACATTCACATCCGCTATGCATATTATGGTAGATGGTTGGGGGTGGATGGGGGGGGGGGGGGATTATTTTCTAGGAAAATCCCCCCCCCCCCCCCCCCCCCCCCCCCCCCCACCTTCCTCCCTCCCTCCCTCAATACATGTCAAATGTTATCTGTTCTACACCAACATACATTATTTCATCATGAGGGAAGGGGGGGGGGTATTCTTGTCTACAAAGAGACATTCACATCCGCTATGCATATGGTATAGATGGTTGGGGGATATTTCCTAGGAAACACCCCCCCCCCTTCCTCAATACATGCCAAATGCTATCTGTTATACACAAACATACATTATTTCATCATGAGGGAGGGGGTGTTATTCTTGTCTACAAAGAGACATTCACATCCGCTATGCATATATATGGTAGATGGTTGGGGGTGGGGGAATATTTCCTAGGAAGATCCCCCCCCCCCCTCCCTCCCTCCCTCAATACATGTCAAATGCTATCTGTTCTACACCAACATACATTATTTCATCATGAGTGAGGGGGGGTTATTCTTGTCTACAAAGAGACATTCACATCCGCTATGCATATGGTAGATGGGCGGAGGGGGGGGGGGGGGGGATATTTCCTAGGAAAATCTCCCCTTCCTCAATACATGCCAAATGCTATCTGTTCTACACCGACATACATTATTTCATCATGAGGGAGGTGGTGGGGGGGGGGGGGGGGGTTATTCTTGTCTACAAAGAGACATTCTCATCCGCTAATGCATATGGTAGATGGTTGGGAGTGGGGGAATTTCCTAGGAACTCCCCCCCCCCCCCCCCCCCCCCTCCTCCCTTCCTCAATAAATGCCAAACACAAACTTTTGGGTGGGGGGAGAATTTCCTAGACCCCCCCCCCCCCCCTCCCCACCCCCCCTCTCCTCCACCCTCAATTCCTCATTAAATGCCAAAAACACAAACTTTTATGGGTGGGGGGAGAATTTTCCTAGGGTCGACCTGGAAATATTGCCCCCCACCGGGGGGGGGGGAGGGAGGCGGGGGGAATTTCCTAGAAAATTCTTCCGCGGGGGGAATATTTCCAGGCTCGACCCCAGGGGGGGGGAGAATTTCCTGTGACACCTGTACACCGGTATACAGAATTATTATACATCTGCATGAGGTGTGGCAATTTGAAAGTCTAGGTCGTTTTTGGTTATCCACATGATATATTCGACACAGCCCACTTGCCCTGGTACCCTGTTTATTGTCACTATTACATCTAGCCATCTAACTTGGCTACCCAGAGTGTTTACACAGTGTAGCCGGTGTGAGATATCTACCAATGATGATGTCGTCCGTCAGAAGACAGAATGTTGATCTTGCGAATTCCTCGTTTCTGAGGTAGATTTATTCACCAATATACACCACACAATACAATAACATACTTTATACTGTTCATTGCTCTTCCATATATTGTTTACCTAATTCTGTCGAGCCACCTAACTTTACCAAGTTTACATGCGTAATTAATGTTACCAGTTAAGATCTCCACATTTACAGGCCGAGAAGAAAAAGGAAATGAAACAAATATTGGAACATGAAGAAGCCAACGCAAAACGAAGATCCTTAGGAAATATTAGGTGGGTATAGACTGATAAAGATGAGTGCAGTAGCCGATGTACAAAAGGACAGGATTTATCCTGATTATACTCGCAGTGGGTAACGCCAGTGCACCCACTAGTTTGACTGTTTTGTAGTTACATCTAAATATCCCAGCAACTACTGGAGAAATTCTCATACAAAGCAAATAGCGCAGAAAATGATGACATTGTCACCCGACGTCACCGTCATTGCTGTAGTTACATTGATCAAACGTACTTTTATGTAGGTTTTCAGGAAATACCTCCAATACTGCTGCAGCTATGAGATGGCATCATCGACACCTGCTGCAATACCATTTTCAGGCTATCTGAACTTTAATGCATCATTCTTAGTTGCAAATAAATTGGAAAATGTATATGGAAACCAACGGGCCGTTTCACTAAACTTCCTACGACTAAAATGTTTGTAAGTGCTGGATTATGATGTCGGTAAATGTCACATTAACACCGTGTTCTTGTAAACAGTGATTGGATTTACATTTATTGAGCATTGGCTGCATTTCCAGACGATCCTAAATTTGCATACATTTTAGTCGAACAAAGTTTAGTGAAACGGGCCCCAGGCTAGCATGCAGTTGTACTTACCACTGATACTACTGCACATACCACACCCACTGGTTCCATAGCCGTACACCTATAGCAAACAGGCTGTTACGGCGTGTGGCACTCCTCTTTGACCCTGACCATTTTTTTCACTGACCCTATAAACATATAAATAATATTAATTTTTAATAAATCTACCAATGATGATGTCGTCTGTCAGAAGACAGAATGTTGATTTTGCGAATTCCTCGTTGCTGAGGTAGATTTCTATATACGTTCTACTATACACATCTCTACCTAAATTAGTATACCTGTTTATCACAACAAGAGGAAGAAATAATGCTATAGATTTTCAAATTCTCATTAATGTTTCTTGCCTTGGTATGGTAACAGCTTCACATTTCGGCATCTTCGCTGTCTGGCCCATCTTCGACGGGCGTATTTTGTGACTTGTGGCACTCTTGTTATGCTTCTATTTTGAAAAAGAATTGTAAGCTGCTCTTCTTTCGTGTCTCGGCATCACACCCTGGCTGAAGTTGTTTGTCAAGCTTCTATAGATTATCTTCAATACTGCTAGGTCAGCAGCCACTATACTTGCACCATATGATTGATGAGTTTCCCGTCTTCAGTACTGTTGGAAGGCTATGTTCATCCTCGCCACAAACTTGGCTGCCCAGAGTTTTTTCACAGTGTAACCGGTGTGAAAAATCTACCAATGATGATGTCGTCTGTCAGAAGACAGAATGTTGATCTTGCGAATTCCTCGTTGCTGAGGTAGATTTATTCACCAATATACACACACAGCCCACTCCCAATTCCTTTACTACAACTGTCCTGTCCAAAATGAAGATAAATTTGCATGAGAAAGTGGACAAATTGCCTTTGTAACCTATTTCTGTGTTGACCATTTGGCCTGCAAATTGTCCATGATACTACTACTAGTGAACATTGAGACTAGGGCCCCAGATAAGCTGCGTAATTAAATCAGAAGTAGCGAGTATCAAAAAGCAATAGCAATTTTGTGGTACATTTATCATGCAAAAAACAATCGGACCACAAATTTAGCATATTTTTATTATTTTCCATGAAAACACATCTTGGTATTTCATTAGAATTGTCTCCAAGGAGACGATTCTCATGAAATGCCAAGACACGTTTTCATTTCGAAGCTATCTATTCAATAATCTGTTGATGTGTAAACAGTAGTGTGATTTTATTTTATCCAATTAAATTTTTTTAAATACCCAATTGCTTCAGAAATGATGGAATGACAATTACTAATTCCTTATCTGGAGCCCTGTGAGACCATGATCAGTTTCACAGCCATACACATTGTTATCTAAGAGAACATTATTGTACTTGGTAATGTGAACAATAATGTAGCGTTACCATCATCTACATTGGTACACTACTACTACTGCACTACTAATCTTGCCAATGTTGATTCTTCATTTAAAAAATACTGCAATATTGTGCTTGAAATCCAGCAGCTCGATTGTCATCTTGTTCAGGCTCAGACAATCAAATTGCTTGATTGCGAATGGGTATTGCCTATATATGTTAGAAACGTTGATAATCTGCGCAAGACGTACACAGACGGATGTGTATATAGATTTTATTCCACTGTAAATAGAAATACACAATTTAGTTCTTTCAGCAGATAATCATTGCATGGAGGATTATAGATTTACAAACATCGAAGTAGAGAAATCCTCTACTTTTACATTATAGTTGAATATCTATATATTAAGCTCAGTGACTTCAATTTTAATCGTCACATAGGAGCGCAAATGTTTTGACACAAATGTATGAAATGTACCTTCACTGGAAATGAATTTAAAAATATGATGCTGTGTGGTCTCGTGGAAAAAGAATCCCTCTAAAGAAATATGTTAATTCAGCTCGACAGCCTCGACCAACGAAACTTCTGATTTTGTGCTCGAGTCTACACAGATGGCAAAGACACAAGCCCCATTTCTCAGTGACATTTACGTGGGTGGCAGGTGGGAGCACGCGATGGGTAATTTAACGATCGGGGTTCATCCTTACCGGAATCCCGACTGGAGACCTGGTTTGGCCCTCACATACGTCTGGCATTTTGTAATTTTGTATGTGACAGTTGAATCTGGTTATACCCCTTATAAGAGTAATCCTACTGGTATTACTTTTAAATAGGGGAAGGGGCCAAGTGACTTTGGTGCGGTATGGACCTGGCATCAGGTCAGGTTATTCCAATTTCAGGGCTGAATATGTTGTATCTCGATGTAAATATTCCGTTCTGATTTTGGGATTTTCCCCCCAATGCAGCAGGTTAAAACGGGATTGAACCTGTTTGCCCGGCCTTACATGACCTTAGCTGTTGATAGGCCGTTAAACACCGAAAAAAAACACAAAAAAAATGACATTTACCTTGTTGTATATAGCCTGTGCTGAACCTATACATGTACTGAAACCTCATTGACTTTCTTACATCTCTTCTTTTTCAGGTTTATTGGTGAATTATTCAAATTAAAAATGTTGACAGAGAATATTATGCATGACTGTGTGTTCAAACTGTTGCGTTCAAAAGACCCCGAGAACCTGGAGTGTTTATGTCGTCTCCTCACCACCATCGGCAAGGAGCTGGAGACAGATAAGGCCAAGGTAGGGCGCTCACTCCCGGTCAGCTCAACACTCGGCTAAACATGGCTGAAGGTAGTCGCACAGCACGTTCCCATCAGTCATCAATTGTACTGTCAAACTATCACATATAATCATCGTAACTTCCCAAAATATCATTTGTGTATTTTGCCGACTACTTGAAAATATTGACTGCATGATTATTTGCAATAACCGCCAGTGATACGTTTACTAAAACCATCAGTGACTGCATCGCAGTTACAAAACTTGTAATTTCTTCGTAGCTACCAATATATAACTTTACCAGCCTGCTAATTCTCAGTGTTCACTATTATAGACGACTTGCTACGAATATTGATGATAAAGCCGAAATTTGCAAACACTGAAGATTCAGATGATCCATTTCATTAGGAGCTGTCGCATTAGTATCTACAGTATTTGTCAATAGTTTTCACATATTACATATTCCACGTGAGAAAAGCAATGTGATTTTGTACTTATATGTGCGATATCTCGTAAAATTATTTACCGTTAATGACATTAAAAGTTGACAAATTGTTCAGTGCAAATGTGGATTTGCTATGAAAATTTTGTCGACTTGCGATGTCATTTACAGAAAGTATCCCAATTTCTGTACATTTCTAACTTGAAAATCACAGATTTGGTATATAAACACATAGTTTGTTTCATATGATTACTGAACGAGTCCAAATAAAGGATTACTGTAACAGTGTGTGTTGTGCGAGATGCCAATGTTACGTGGTGTTGGTCGGTGTTTGTAGATACGGATGGACCAGTACTTCACACAGATGGGCAAGATTGTCAACGAGAAGAAACTGTCGTCGCGTGTCCGTTTCATGCTGCAGGATTGTATCGAACTGCGCGCAGTAAGTCGTCACTCTACTCTCTACATCGCTCGGCCCACTCTCACCATGGCCTCCCTACACGGCCCACTCTCACCATGGCCTCCCTCCACGGCCCACTCTCACCATGGCCTCCCTCCACGGCCCACTCTCTCCATGGCCTCCCTACATGGCCCACTCTCACCATGGCCTCCCTACATGGCCCACTCTCACCATGGCCTCCCTCCACGGCCCACTCTCCATGGCCTCCCTACACGGCCCACTCTCGCCATGGCCTCCCTCCACGGCCCACTCTCACCATGGCCTCCCTACACGGCCCACTCTCATCATGGCCTCCCTACACGGCCCACTCTCACCATGGCCTTCCTACACGGCCAACTCTCACCATGACCTCCCTACACGGCCCACTGGCCTCCCTACACAGCCCACTGGCCTCCCTACACAGCCCACTCTCACCATGGCCTCCCTACACGGCCCACTCTCACCATGGCCTCCCTACACGGCCCACTCTCACCATGGCCTCCCTACACAGCCCACTCTCACCATGGCCTCCATACACGGCCAACTCTCACCATGACCTCCCTACACGGCCCACTCTCACCATGGCCTCCCTACACGGCCAACTCTCACCATGACCTCCCTACACGGCCCACTCTCACCATGACCTCCCTACACGGCCCACTCTCACCATGGCCTCTACACGGCCCACTCTCTCCATGCCCTCCCTACACGGCCCACTCTCACCATGACCTCCCTACACGGCCAACTCTCACCATGACCTCCCTACACGGCCCACTCTCACCATGGCCTCTACACGGCCCACTCTCTCCATGGCCTCCCTACACGGCCCACTCTCGCCATGACCTCCCTACACGGCCCACTCTCACCATGGCCTCCCTACATGGCCCACTCTCACCATGGCCTCCCTACACAGCCCACTCTCACCATGGCCTCCCTACACGGCCCACTCTCACCATGGCCTCCCTACACGGCCCACTCTCACCATGACCTCCCTACACGGCCCACTCTCACCATGGCCTCCCTACACGGCCCACTCTCTCCGTGGCCTCCCTACAAACCATTCAACCCACTCTCAACCATGGCCATGGCCTCCCTACACAGCCCACTCTCACCATGGCCTCCCCTACACGGCCAACTTCTCCCACCATGACCTCCCTACAACGGCCCACCTCTCCATGACCTCCCTAACCCACACGGCCCCACCTCACCAGGCCTCCCACACGGCCCACTCTCACCATGGACCCTCCACCCTCCAAAAACCCCCACGTCCCACCTCTCCCACACGGCCTCCCGACCCACACGGCCCACTCTCACCATGGCCTCCCTACACGGCCCACCCTCTCACCCTGCCCATTCCCTACCCACGGCCCCACTCTCTCCTCCATGGCCTCCCTACACGCCCACCTCCCGTCCACCATGGCCTCTACACGACCAAACTCCTCACATGGCCTCCCTACACGGCCAACCTCCCTCACCCATGACCTCCCTACACAGGCCCAACAAATCTCACCATGGCCTCCCTCCCTACACCCCACTCTCACCATGGCCTCCCTACACGGCCCACTCTCACCATGGACCTCCCTACACGGCCCACTCTCACCATGCCTCCCTACACCAGGCACTCGCCACCTGGCCTCCCTACACGGCCCAACTCTCACCATGGACCTCCCTACACGGCCCACTCTCACCATGACCTCACCCTACTACACGCCCAACTCTCACCATGGCCCGTCCCTACACGGCCCACTCCACCTACACGGCCCACTACTCTCACCATAACCAAAAACCCACACGGCCCACTCACCTGCCTCCCTACACGGCCCACTCTCACCATGGCCCACCCTCTCCCATGGGGCCTCCTACACGGCCCACCCTCTCACCCATCCTCTGCTACACGACACTCCCATGGCCTCCCTACACGCCCACTCTCACACCAGCCATCTCACCACCCACACGGCCACTCTCACCCATGGCCTCCCCTACACGGCCCACTCACCATGGCCTCCCTACACGGCCCACTCTCACCATGGCCTCCCTACACGGCAACTCTCCCATGGCCCCTCCCACATCTCACCATGGAACCTCCCTACACGGCCCACTCTCACCCTGGACTCTACACGGACCATGGCCTCCCTACACACACACTCTCTACCATGGCCTACCTACACGTGCCCACTCTCCACATGGCCTCACACGGCCCACTCTCACCATGGCCTCCCTACACCGGCCCACGGTCCTCACCATCCCATACCCTACCCCAACAACGGCCCACTGGCCTCCCGCCTCCCTACACACGGCCCACTCTCACCATGGCCTCTCTACACGTCCACCCGACTGCCAACCAGGCTCCACTAATATACTGTCGACCCAACTTGCCCACAGGCTCAACTAATAGACTGAGCCCAAATATTAATTCTCGGGTATTAATCTACCATGCCTCCAGGCTTCGAATTGAGAAAAGAGTGAAATGTTATGTTTGGAGACTGGCATTAATTGATTTCTGCAATATATTATATAAATGTAGCTGTGACCAGTGTAGCTCCTGATCAAATATTGCACTCTTGTAGCCGAATAATCTATATTGTTTGTTAGAAGCATGTTGGCTGTTTCATTGATGGAATGTCGGACAGTGCAGATCCTGATACTGCGGATACACAGGCTGATCAAGATCTACACATGCTGTGACAGAAATATAAACAGTCTGATGTGCCATACAGCCTGTAATTGTATAACTGTCTCCCCCACTGTGACTGAAATATAAACAGTCTGATGTGCCATGTAACTGTTTTTCCCCGCTGTGACAGAAATATAAACAGTCTGATGTGCTATATAACTGTGTCTCTCCCGCTGTGACAGAGCAAGTGGGTGCCGCGGCGGGCGGACAACAACCCGAAGACGATCGAGCAGATACACAAGGACGTCGCCCAGGAAGCCCAGGAGCGGGCGCTCAGTACCCAGCAGGCCCTCGTACAGCAGCGCAACCAGCCCCGCCAGCCTGGAGGGGGCGCAGGTACGTAACCCTTGGATGTTGTTACCGGCGTATATAGAGTGTTGTTACCGGCATATATTGGGCGTTGTTACCGGCGTATATTGGGTGTTACTGGTGTATATTGGGTGTTGTTACCGGCGTATATTGGGTGTTGTTACCGGTTTATATTGGGTGTTGTTACCGGTGTATATTGGGTGTTGTTACCGGCGTATATTGGGTGTTGTTACCGCCGTATATTGGGTGTTGTTACCGGTGTATATTGGGTATTGTTACCGGCATATATTGGGTGTTGTTACCGGCGTATATTGGGTGTTACCCACGTATATTGGGCGTTGTTACCCGTGTATATTGGGCATTGTTACCGGCGTATATTGGGCGTTGTTACTGACGTATATTGGGTGTTGTTACCGGCATATATTGGGTGTTACCGGCGTATATTGGGTGTTGTTACTGGCGTATATTGGGTGTTGTTAACGGTGTATATTGGGTGTTGTTAATGGCATATATTGGGTGTTGTTACCGGCGTATATTGGGTGTTGTTACCAGTGTATATTGGGTGTTGTTAACGGCGTATATTGGGTGTTGTTACCGGCATATATTGGGTGTTGTTTCCGGCATATATTGGGCATTGTTACCGGCGTATATTGGGTGTTATTACCGGCGTATATTGTGTTATTACCAGTATAAAATGTGATTCTACACAGGCTATATGGTGTAATATTGCCCGTCTGGAGGTATGTTCACCCGAGGCGATAAAAATATCTTAATATAAACGCGTAAATGAACATTTTTTTTTTTTATTAAACGAAAACAATGTGGAGTAAGAAATCCATCGAAAACGACTTTATGAAAATTTTATTATATCGTGTAATTTAATTTATATTCCACTGCTCTATCGATCTGCTCTCCCTTTGGCGCCTCTACAAGAATGCGACTGGTTCCCAAACATTCGCTGTCATTGCTATGCCGTGTTTCGTGTGTGGAACCCATTGTTTGTGACCTAAATATAGCCGTGTCACGAAGCCAAGTGTGTTGAGATTTGAAAACATTAAACGGGACAGTTTGGCTAATTTTTCGCTCATATTTTGATAAGCGAAGAATATTTATGGAAAAATAAACAATAAAGACTGGTTTTGAGTGTACAATTTGTTACTTTTATTGATCAATTCGGGGTTTTATTGTGTTTAGTGAGGAATACAATTCTCAATCGCTAGACGCTTGCAAAATGTGTCTTCATTGGACGCGAGGCGCCGGAGGGGAATCACAATTCCTCTTATGTCCGACGGCCTTGGCAGGTCATATAATATATATGACTAGGCAAGCTAGCCAATCAAAAGCCGAGAAACTTATCTGCTGTATGACAATGGATGTTATTACCGGCATCATTATTTTGGGTGTTGGTATCTGCATACATCGGCAGTGTTCTGCCAAGAAATCGGAGACATGGGGCCAATGACCCCATGGGTAAAAAAATGTGGGGACATTTAAAAAATTATGGGGTCACACAATGTCTCCATATATCGGGGTGTTATTACTGGCGTATATCGGGTGTTATTACCGGTGCATGCATGTCTGGTGTTATTACCGCCGTATATCGGTTGTTAGTATCAGCATATATAGGGTTCTGTTATCGGGTGGTGTTATCGGCGTATGTTGAGTGTTGTTACTAGCATATATTGGGTGTTACCGGCATATATCGGGTGTTATTAATGGCAATATATCTGGTGTTCTTATTGGCGGTATGTCGGGTGTTATTACTGACAGTATATCGGGTGTTATTACTGGCGGTATATCGGGTGTTATTACTGGCGGTATATCAGGTGTTGTTATCGGCGTATATCGGGTGTTGTTACCGGCGTATGTTGGGTGTTGTTACATGTACTAGCGTATATTGGGTGTTACAGGCATATATCGGATGTTATTAATGGCAGTATATCTGGTGTTATTAATGGCAGTATATCGGATGTTATTAATGGCAGTATATCTGGTGTTATTAATGGCAGTATATCAGATGTTATTACTGGCGGTATATCGATGTTATTATCGGCATGTATCTGGTTTTGCTACCAGCAGTATATCGGATGTTATCGGCAGTATATTGGGTGTTGTTGCGGGTGTATATCGGTGTTATTACAGGCAGTATATTTAGACTTTATTATCTGACTAGTTTGATATCAACCTTGGTATCGGCCCGAGGTAACTTGATATCAGCCCGAGACCGAAGGTCGAAGGCTGATATCAAGTTACCGATGGATGCCAGGTAATAACCTCTTTATTACTTAGATATCATTGTTTTCAACATTTCTGTTGACAGTGTCAAATTTTGACAGGACTTGTTAGAACTGGTCCCGATTTTGAATTGTACCATTTTGACCTACAAAGCAGCTGTAGGATATTTCGACTATGAAACACAAATAGAAATTGGTACTAGCTTGCAAATGGTGTTTATCCCGTCGTAGCGCCGACGTACTGTGAAACTTGCATTCATTCCCACTTTTCAGTTTTAACCCATCCCGTGCATCATTCAGACATGACTAACGTCATACGTTTGATTACGTCAATAACATTTTCAATTTTCTCCCTTGTCCTGCAGGACAAGTACACAAGAATTTCCACTCGTCCTGTTCCAAGTGTCACTCGTCCTGCATAAGTTAACAATATATATACATCATTGTTTTTTTGTATAGCCATATATGCAGGACAAGTCAATAGGCCTATATTATACTCTGTGATCATGGACTAACTTGATGGAAGTATTTGTTGAGAAATGTATTTCCAGGTAACTCTTATCGATATATTTTAGTGTTTCTTATCTATAGTTTTCTTTTATGCCCTTGACGTTGAATCCTTATCTGACAACTTTTGCAGTAAAGTTTGCTATTTTCTACTTCAGCTCACTTGTAAGCGGTTAGCCATTCTACCCTCAGAAGTCGTTTTCTTTTTGTTTCATCATTGAGTTTTCGTTTTTCACGAAACGAGGTATCCTCTTTCGTTTCTCACCTTGGAAAAAATGTATTATGTCCGATATGTTTGTTTATCTTGCAGACGACGGATTACATTAATATTGTGCAACTTTCGGAATATTCCATACTCGTATTGTCTTCTCGACCGGAAACATACGAACATTATCGAATAACGCGACACCGACAATCCGAGGATTACATTTACTACGACACGACAACTAAAAATATCTAAACTATCCCCGATGGAAACACGGGTCACCGAACAATATATGAAGCGATTTTCGGACAATAATCAGTATTTTTTACTAAATCAAAATAAAGTTCAGATCTATCATAATAAAAAAGATGCGTTATAGTATTTATCATTGTCTCCGCGCGCATTTATAATAAATGTAAACCTCAATGTGTTGTTGGTTATTTCGGCCAAAGACCAAATCAGTCGCAGCATCGGTGTGTCCGTTAGCATAGACACAGGGCTAGTACTGTTAATTATCTCCCTTAGAATTAGACAATGACGAGCCTTCACAGAAAATCCGGTATCTTTACTATCGTGACTATATTAAACACATTATGTGACCGATAGATATTTTCGTTCGCCAAAACTGTAAATTGTCACTCGTCCGGTCTGATGACCAAAATGGATATTCTACTCGCCCGACCGGAAATGTCACTTGTCAATATGAGTAGAATTTTCTTCCCCTGGTGTTGCAGGTCGGCGTGGTCCACCAGGCAGCCAGGACGGCTGGAACACGGTGGGCCAGCGTACCTCCCTGAAGGTGGACCGCTCCATCGACCCCTCCAAGATGAAGTTCTCCAAGGTGGTGAGTTATCTGTGTCCCCATGAAATAAATAAAGTGTGTTACGAAGATTGTCTTGTCATGAACTTCAATTGTGTGTTTGATGAACTAAGATTGTGTGACACCGTGAACCGTGAACTAAGATCGTGTGACACCGTGAACTAAGGTTGTATGTCACCGTTAACTCCGGTTGTATGTCACCGTGAACTAAGATTGTGCGACACCGTGAACTAAGATTGTGTGACACCGTGAACTAAGATTGTGCGTTACAATAAACTTAAGATTGTGTGTTATAATGAACTAAGATTGTGTGTTACAATCAACTACAATTGTGTCACCATGAACTAAGGTTGTATGTCACCGTGAACTAAGATTGTGTGTCACTGTGAATTAAGATTGTGTGTTGTTATGAACTAAGATTGTGTGTTGTCATGAACTAAAATTGTGTGTTACAATGAATTACAATTGTGTGTCACCATGAACTAAGGTTGTATGTCACTGTGAACTAAGATTGTGTATTGTCATGAATTAAGATTGTGTATGCCCATGAACTAAGATTGTGTGTTGTCATGAACTATGAGTTTGTTGCCATGAACCATTGATTGTATGTCACTATGAGCTAAGATTATGTGTTGCTATGAACTAACAGTGTGTTGTCATGAACGATCATTATATGTCACTATCAACTAAAGAGTGTCATAAACTAAGACTGTCACTTTGAACTAAGATTGTGCATCACCGTGAACTATGGCTGTGTGTCCCAGTGAAGTAAGGTTGTGTGTCCCAGTGAAGTAAGGTTGTGTGTCCCAGTGAAGTAAGGTTGTGTGTCCCAGTGAAGTAAGGCTGTGTGTCACAGTGAAGTAAGATTGTGCATCACCGTGAACTATGGCTGTGTGTCCCAGTGAAGTAAGGTTGTGTGTCACAGTGAAGTATGGCTGTGTGTCAGTGAAGTAAGGTTGTGTGTCCCAGTGAAGTAAGGTTGTGTGTCACAGTGCAGTAAGGTTGTGTGTCCCAGTGAAGTAAGATTGTGTGTCCAAGTGAAGTAAGGCTGTGTGTCACAGTGAAGTAAGGTTGTGTGTCCCAGTGAAGTAAGATTGTGTGTCCAAGTGAAGTAAGGCTGTGTGTCACAGTGAAGTAAGGTTGTGTGTCACAGTGAAGTAAGGCTGTGTGTAAGTTGTGTGTCACAGTGAAGTAAGGCTGTGTGTCAGTGAAGTAAGATTGTGTGTCACAGTGAAGTAAGGTTGTGTGTCCCAGTGAAGTAAGATTGTGTGTCAGTGAAGTAAGGTTGTGTGTCCCAGTGAAGTAAGATTGTGTGTCCCAAGTGAAGTAAGGCTGTGTGTCACAGTGAAGTAAGGTTGTGTGTCACAGTGAAGTAAGGATGTGTGTCAGTGAAGTAAGATTGTGTGTCACAGTGAAGTAAGGTTGTGTGTCCCAGTGAAGTAAGATTGTGTGTCACAGTGAAGTAAGATTGTGTGTCACAGTGAAGTAAGATTGTGTGTCCCAGTGAAGTAAGATTGTGTGTCACAGTGAAGTAAGGTTGTGTGTCACAGTGAAGTAAGGTTGTGTGTCCCAGTGAAGTAAGGTTGTGTGTCACAGTGAAGTAAGGTTGTGTGTCCCAGTGAAGTAAGGTTGTGTGTCCCAGTGAAGTAAGGTGTGTCCCAGTGAAGTAAGGCTGTGTGTCACAGTGAAGTAAGATTGTGCATCACCGTGAACTATGGCTGTGTGTCCCAGTGAAGTAAGGTTGTGTGTCACAGTGAAGTAAGTGTGTCAGTGAAGCCCAAGTTGTGTCAAGTAAGGTTGTGTGTCACAGTGAAGTAAGGCTGTGTGTCACAGTGAAGTAAGATTGTGTGTCACAGTGAAGTAAGATTGTGTGTCCCAGTGAAGTAAGACTGTGTGTCACAGTGAAGTAAGGTTGTGTGTCCCAGTGAAGTAAGATGTGTCACATGAAGTAAGTGTCCCAGTGAAGTATTGTGTGTCCAAGTGAAGTAAGCTGTGTGTCACAATGAAGTAAGTGTGTCACAGTGAAGTAAGGCTGTGTGTCACAGTGAAGTAAGATTGTGTGTCACAGTGAAGTAAGGTTGTGTGTCCCAGTGAAGTAAGATTGTGTGTCAGTGAAGTAAGGTTGTGTGTCCCAGTGAAGTAAGGTTGTGTGTCACAATGAAGTAAGGTTGTGTGTCACAATGAAGTAAGGTTGTGTGTCACAGTGAAGTAAGGTTGTGTGACCCAGTCAAGTAAGGTTGTGTGTCACAGTCAAGTAAGGTTGTGTGTCAGTGAAGTCGGGTTGTGTGTCACAGTGAAGTAAGGTTGTGTGTCCCAGTGAAGTAAGGTTGTGTGTCTGAAGTAAGGTTGTGTGTCGCAGTTAAGTAAGGTTGTGTGTCCCAGTGAAGTAAGGTTGTGTGTCACAGTGAAGTAAGGTTGTGTGTCCCAGTGAAGTAAGGTTGTGTGTCACAGTGAAGTTAGGTTGTGTGTCACAGTTAAGTAAGATTGTGTGTCACAGTGAAGTAAGGTTGTGTCACAGTGAAATAAGGTTGTGTGTCACAGTGAAGTAATGTTGTGTGTCCCAGTGAAGTAAGGTTGTGTGTCACAGTGAAGTAAGATTGTGTGTCACAGTGCAGTAAGGTTGTGTGTCACAGTGAAGTAAGATAGTATGTTGTCATCAACTATGATTGTATGTCACTATGAACTAATATTGTGTGTTGTCATGAACAAAGATTGTGTGTCACCATGAACTAAGGTTATGTGTTGTCATGAACTAAGATTGTGTGTTGTCAAGGTTGTGTGTCACCATGAACTAAGGTTGTGTGTCACTGTGGACTAAGGTTGTTCGTCACCGTGAAAAAAATTGGTGTGTCATCATGTGTGTTGTCAAGGTTGTGTGTCACTGAACTAAGGTTGTGTGTCACTGTGAACTAAGATTATGTGTCGCCATGCACAAAGGTTGTGTGTCGCCATGCACAAAGGTTGTGTGTCGCCATGACCATGTGTGTGTGTGTGTGTGTATTGCAGCAACAGGTGGATGAGCAGTCCATCCAGCTGGGGCCCGGGGGTGGGGCGGCGAGGTTTGCAGGCTGGGGTCGAGGCAGCACTGGGGGCAGTGGTGGTCGTGCCTCCCAGGAGAAGGAGAAGCCAAGTGCTCCCGGAAACAGGTACGGCACCAGCCACCAGCAGATATACTCGCACACCATTGTTTGGAGGAAGGCAATCAATTTGTGATTTCACAAAACAAAGTATCCCATTACATTGTTATTCAGCTGTCTCGGCACCATCATACTAAATATTCTTTTAACATATACAATGTATCTTATGTATGGAATATATATCACAATTGAGATTTGTTAACACAATGTGTTTGGTGACAGGCAGTGGGAACCAATGAACCAGTTATAGCCATGTGTGCATTTGGTGGCAGGTAGTGGGAACAAATGAACCAGTTATAACCATGTTTGTGTTTGGTGGCAGGTAGTGGGAACCAATGAACCAGTTATAGCCATGTGTGTGTTTGGTGGCAGGCAGTGGGAACCAATGAACCAGTTATAGCCATGTTTGTGTTTGGTGTTGGTGGCAGGTAGTGGGAACCAATGAACCAGTTATAGCCATGTGTGTGTTTGGTGGCAGGTAGTGGGAACCCATGAACCAGTTATAGCCATGTGTGTGTTTGGTGGCAGGTAGTGGGAACCAATGAACCAGTTATAGCCATGTGTGTGTTTGGTGGCAGGTAGTGGGAACCCATGAACCAGTTATAGCCATGTGTGTGTTTGGTGGCAGGCAGAGGGAACCAATGAACCAGTTATAGCCATGTTTGTGTTTGGTGGCAGGCAGTGCGAACAATGAACCAGTTATAGCCATGTGTGTGTTTGCTGGCAGGTTTTCTGCGCTCAGTAAGCCTGACGATGAGACGAGACGGTTCGGTGCGGTGAGTCCATCACGCGGAGAGGGTCGTGGGCGGGGCGGGTTTGGTCGCCAGCCGCCGCTGTTAACAGGCCGACTGTCTCAGGAGCAGGAGAGGAAGGAGGCCATCGCCGCCGCCAAGTACGGGTAACACTCGGGGGTGCCCCCACTCTCACAATCTTGGCTCCCCACTCTCGCAGTTGCTGTCGCTCTCGAAGTAACACAGTACAATCGGGTGCCCCATTGTCACTGTTGCACAGTAGTCATTTCACACACAAGACACTACCTGTTCACTACGTATTGCCCGTATTTTCCTTTAATAATGCATTTAAATTCAGCACTCCATATCGAGCGTGAAGAACTATGGAAACCGATTATTCACAGCTAATGTTGATATCTTTTTTTTGCTTCATTGTACCTCCACAAACGAAGTTCATGGGGGCGTGGGGGAGTATATAGGAGTCGGCTCAGTCGGTCGGTCTGTTGAAAATGTTGTTTCTGCTCTATGTGTTATAAACTGATAAATGGATCTTCAAAAGTTTTGCCACTAAAGTCTTCACGAAAAACTTTTCAAACCACTGGCCCTCCGGGCCAGTCAACTTCCCAAAGTTACTGGCCCGAACAAAATTGTACTGGCCCGAAAAATGATGCGGTACTATGTATAAATATAATATCATAAAAGTATATATATATATATGCTTGTATAGTAGTTGTATAATAAGAATAAAAACAAGTCAATATAATGTTGTTTTAATGATTGGTCTGAAGATATCGATGTTTTATAAACTAGATCTTCCGACATCTCCATCTCGTCATCTCTGTCTTGGTCATCGCTCTCATCACTGTCACTCTGACTCAATACCTACCAGGGCTTCTAAAATTTTAGAATGCCAATCGGTCCAGACGTAATTGTCGGCCCGAAGGAACCTGTACGATTAGTGCCCTCCCTCCCCCCCCCCCCCCACCCCCCCCCCCCCCCCCCCCCCCCACTTTCAGAACTGAAAATCTGTCGGCTATTGGGTGCAGACGAAATTAGGTTACATCTCACCTTCATAGCTTGGCTAAGTTTTGTGCTTTCTGCAGTTTATCTGAAGCGAAGACAATTCGTGTAAACATAGAAGATATATCTTTTATGGTCAATGTACTACAGTCGAACCTGCTCGGGCTGTCACCTTTAATCAGCGGTCACCGCCGTTAAGCGGCCACTTCAAATTCCTCCCGCGCATTTTTGCTATATAAAACGCTTTCATTCAACGGTCACTCGTCTAACGCGGCCAGCGGTCATTAATTATCGTCCCAAACTAGTGATCCAATTTCATTAAACGGTCACCTCTAATCTCGATTTCAATGTACCCTGCGGCGGTCGTTACCGAAGCGCGAATTAACAATGATGTCGGCAGTCAATGCGGGTTATTAAAACACCTAACACGTCGCCGCGTATGCGATATTGAGAGGGTGTTTCACAGGTGCAAATTGTGTTGCCCGAATTGTCGGCGCATTATTGAAAGAACAGCCTATCGCATCCGGGTTCTTGCACCCTTGTCCGTCGATTAATAATTTCTATAGGTTACCGACACAAATGTTGTAAAAAGGAACAGCCCATTGCCAGTTACCAAATTGACAAAACACGATATCGAATAGCTGATATAATTGGTGTGTATTGCCCAGGACCGAGTGTAACCGGCTCAAATATAATTTAAGCAAATGGCCTCATATGTCGAATATGAGCCGAATGTCGCACTTATTGACTGCTTTTGCTGACATCGCCTATGCATTATTTACATACACAATTGGAAATGAATCCAAATTCGATTTGACCAATACCCGACAAAAAAAAATAAAATAAAAAAAATCGCACAACTTATCCCACACCATTTCCGATTATACCACATTATGCCCTATTATCTAGTACAATAAATTGTCTACAATATGAATCTTGCAGATCAACAGTTGCAGTAGGCTGTAAAATAACAACACAAACGTGAACATTGGTGTTTTTATTTGTTGACAGATTTTTTATTTCATTAAATGATATAATCCACTCATTACATGTTCAGGTTCAATTTTGAAAATATTTAATAAATATAAAGATACACATTTATATTGCATTAAAACATACATATTTAATCAATATGGTACTCTAAATTAATCATTTATCATTAATATTATTAATTACATTTGTATTATCAAGTCAACATACATGTCTATGTTATCTTTATCTTCATTTCAATTTTCAAAATTTACCTGAAATGTACCTGAAAACACAACCCTCTATTAAGAGGTCACCTCTGTTAAGCAGCCAGTTTTGTCACTTCCCTTGGGTGGCTGCTTAAGACAGGTTTGACTATATTTATCGATTTTTGTAATGGAAAAGTCGTGTTTGAAACATTTAATACACACAGGCTCTTCGATGCGATGTCATAAATCGGCTATTACATCAATTGAACACACAAAATAAATAGTTAATCAAGTTTTAAAATGGTAATGTTTTACCATAATTCTGGTGTACCAGCATACACAAACAATTATTAACTGTTAGGTAAGCAAGATAATTGTATTTCTGTCAAGTAAATTGCGATAATATCAACTAGCCACAACTATAAAGAGGTAAATGGAACCGTTACCTGGCAATTGCCAGCTGATCAGGTTAATGACCGGACAATGTTCGATTTTGGGAGTCTGAATTGACTGGTAATGTGTGCAGTGCTTTTCTTATTTGTGGCTGTGACGATGATAATACTGATTGCCGGTCGTATGCTCCACACGTTGCACAAGAACATGTTGAATATGAGGAACGTGCTACTGGGGACCAGTTTACGATGCTTCCTGATAGAAAATAATAAACAAGACGAATTTGGGTTTCGCATATTCTCAATTATGCTGAAAATATCTACTGGTCCGCCGGGCCTGCCAGCTTCTGAATTTTACTGGCCCGATGGAAATTTTACTGGCCTCGGGCATCGGACCAGCGGCTAAATTCGAAGACTGCTAAATATTTACCATGATGAGACAATGTTTCGGCATTCAACATTCTCGTGTCTACGGCCAAGGTTACTTAAGAGGTCAACGGTCAAATTTTGTTTCTGCTCTGTATCTTCTAAACCGATGAAAGGATTTTCAAACAATTTGCCACAAATGTTTGCCATGATGAGACAACCACGTGTCTATGTCCAAGGTAACGGTTATGTAGAGGTCAAAGGTCAAATTTAATTTCCATTCCGTGTCTTCTAAAATCAATTTTCAAATAATTTGCCACAAATGTTTGTCATGATGAGACGATGTGTCTCGTTCAGTACCCATGTCAGTGTCCACGTCTCCTTTATTTCAAAGAATCTCCTTTATTTCATGATTCTGCTAGATCTCCTTTTTTTGGAGACAAATCTACATAGAGGGTAGAGGGCCAGTATCTAATGGGATCGGAGCACCGACGGGTGCATAAGACTTCACACAGAGCATTGGCTTTTTATGCCCCACCACGATAGTTATTTAGAGTTACCCTTGTCCGCGTCTTCTGTCCGTCACCTGAAACTTGTAGCTTTTTAGCTCACCTGAGCGAAGCTCATGTGAGCTATTGTTACCGCAATGTGTCCGTCGTCGTCGTCGTCCGTCTTCTCCTCGGTAACCATTGGGCCTATGGTCACCAAACTTCATGGTCATGGTCCTTAGGTAGGGGGATTACAAAATTGTTAAAATGACGTCATTACGTAATCCAAGATGGCCGCCGTCTAAAAATAGCACAAATTCTTAAAAAATCTTCTTCTCAAGAACCGCCAACCGGATTTCGACAAAACTTGGTAGGAATGATCGATGTACATTGCTCTTTCAAAGTTGTTAAAATGGTGACCCTGGGGTCAAAAATGGGTGTGGCCCATGTGGTCAAATTGGGGTCAAATTTTATTTTTGACTGAACATGGTCATGTCATATATCAAATTGAAGGTATCAATGAGGCGATCACTCTGGTGTATTTTCTGTCGAAATCGGATTGTTATGTCATCCAAGATGGCCGCCGAAAGGTCAAAATGTCGTTCTTTTATTAGAGATTTCAAAAATTCTTCTTCACATGAACCGCTTGGCCCATGGTAGCCAAACTTAAAAGTTATGGTCCATGGGTGAAGCCTTTTCAGATTTGTTAAAATAGAGGTCATCGCTAATCCAAGATGGCCGCCGTCTAAAAATAGCATAAATTCTTAAAAAATCTTCTTCTCATGAACCGCTTGCCGGATTTCGACGAAACTTGGTAGGAATGATCGATGTACATTGCTCTTTCAAAGTTGTTAAAATGGTGACCCCCGGGGTCAAAAATGGGCGTGGCCCGTAGGGTCAAATTTTATTTTTGACCGAATATGGTAATGTTATATATCAAATCGAAGGTATCAATGAGGCGATCACTCTGGTACATTTGTTGTCCAAATCGGATTGTTATTTCATCCAAGATGGCCGCAGAAATGTCAAAAGGTCGTTCTTTTATTAGAGATTTCAAAATTCTTCTTCACATGAACCGCTTGGCCCATGGTAGCCAAACTTAAAAGTTATGGTCCATGGGTGAAGCCTTTTCAGATTTGTTAAAATGGAGGTCATCGCTAATCCAACATGGCCGCCATCTAAAAATAGCATAAATTCTTAAACAATCTTCTTCTCATGAACCGCTAGCCGGATTTCGACGAAACTTGGTAGGAATGCTCGATGTTCATTGCTCTTTGAAAGTTGTTAAAATGGTGATCCCGGGGTCAAAAATGGGCGTGGCCCGTGGGGTCAAATTGGGGTCAAATTTTATTTTTGACTGAATATGGTCATGTCATATATCAAATTGAAGGTATCAATGAGGCGATCACTCTGGTGCAATATTTGTCGGAATCGGATGATTATGTCATCCATGATGGCCACCAAAAAGTCCATTTATTCAAGATTTTTAAC